>JAWNMW010000235.1:0-15000 GCA_035043565.1 Drosophila robusta
ATAATTTATTTAAAATTTTTGTAATAATGAAATGTTCAAATTGCAAAATACACAAAAAATAAAAAATGCATAAATTTTTTTAATTTGACATGAACGGTTTTATTTTATTTCCTCAAAATTTTCATAAAAGTCCATTAAAAACGAGCATTTTTCAGGCCGCATACGCCTTTATTTAGATGTGAGCCACAGTCGGGGAAAAAGTTGTTATTCAACTCATGTATTTGTTGATAGCCATCTTCAACAACTCTTCAACATTGTCTACTTGTTTATTTAAAAACATCTCAAGAAATTTTTACTCTGCTCTCCCTTTGTGATGACATTCATATCTTTAACAACGTCACGATGATAATTCCTCACTTCAATGAAGTTAGCTTCCTATCAGTCCATTTGGTTAGCCAGAGTGCTGTTTTTTGAGCCTTCTTTGTTAATTTGAGAAAATCGTATGGAGCTCGTACTAGGTGATGGATGTTTTGCTTTCGTTCATTTTTGAACACTGCAGCTATTTTCTTCAATATCAAACTGTCGTTGTTTCCATAACATCCTTTAAAATCAATAGCAACTTGTTCCAGATCCATTTTTAGAGTTTGTTTGTGTTGCTAGCACTAAACAATGCGCTGAGCTAGTCCAGTCAACGGAGAATACTCAACTAATCGATCATGCATAAGCAAACAATATACTTTGGTGTTTCTAGGACTTGCTTTCCCCAGCTCGATAGGAACACTTATATCAATTGGCCCCGATTTCACTGTTTCATTCATTCATTCTGATGAGACAGATCAAAAACAATAATCGGCGCCTTCTTTAAATTCTGTAGGTGAAAGCAGCGGACGAGACTCTTTCATATAATAACTCTGTTGGAAATTTGTGTACATGTCATACAGGCTGGCGAAACGCTCTCGCCCAAAATTAACATTCATATCATCGTACGGATACGTTTCAGAATTCAAATACACTTTCAGGTTTCTCAACTCATTTTGAATTAGTGCTCCATTCAGTGTAAAGGCTATTATCGCAAAACGAGGGCGCTCCCGATTGGCAGCAAGCTTCACATTCCATATGTGATGAGAGCCCTCTGTCAGTGCAGGATTAAGATAACAGTCCCAGCTACGAAATGCTATTGGTAGTGAGCCGCCATTCTTAGTCAAAATAAACATGCTCCATTAGCACCAATTTTTGAATGAAATACATCGTCCATACTTTTCGTCATGAGTAGTATAAGCTCATGTTTACAATTTAACAAGACTTTATTATAGTCTTCTCCAAATCCAAGTAAGAATTTAAGGGGAATAGAGAAATTAAAATATCCACCATTTGCTAGCTGTCTATCAGATCCATTGAACCAACCAGAATTACTCAGCATGTGGCTTTCGCTCTTATTTATCGAAATGTAGTTTTTTATTGTTGTTGTTGTACCAACAAATCGGGTTCGGTCGATTTCAATTCCATTCAATTCATAACGAATTTCATCAAACAAATAACCCATGCAATTGTTTTTTAATATGCCCTCGTTAGTAGACGTGTTGTTAGCCAAGCATATCGAGCCCTCAATATTAATAAAACTCTCGCTCGGTAATACATAAAGTTCTTGATTTTGGATTGCAATTCGAACATTATCGTTGCTCTCAATAACTGAAGATACGGCAAGTAACGATGATATTCTTTTTTGCATTATACTCTCATTGGAATAGGGCTTCTATCGAACATTCAAGATATACTCATTGCTTTCTGATTGTAAAACCCAAAGACTTTAAAAATAATTTGTTTTCAAGTGTGAGCGTCCCTCTTGTTGACCTTTTTCCTTCTATGCCAGAAGCATATCAACCTTATTTACTTGTCTGTGAACACGAGAGAGATACAGACTCTGGTGCGGTCGTTTCTGGTGCGGTCGTTTCAAATTAGTTTTTCTCTTGCGTCCATTCGCTACGACTGTTCGTTTCAGTGTCTCCATAAATGTATCGTAAAACTAACATGATAACAAAATCTGCGATATTTCTTCATGGTTGCAAATAACAAAGTAATTAGATATGCAATTGTATCGATAACCAATTTGAATTTGAATTCAAACTTATTATACGTAAATATTAAATAAAGTTAATTACATTAACATTCACCCTCCTTGTGAATCGATTCACTATTCACGATCCACATTCAACTTTAATATGATCAGTTAAGACACTGGTCGCGAAGTATGGTACCCGCTGTCTGTATTTCAGCTTCAATTAAGGCGGCTCGAAGAGTTTGAATACGAGGAGCCATGTCATGCAGTGTTTGGTCAATAAGTTGTTCATAATACGAATAAGCCGTTCCCAACAGCCAACGGCTGCCGGATTCACAGGGCAGTTAGATTTCCAACTAATTCCTTGGTTTGTGGCTTTATCAGCCACCCGTTGTACGTCGAATAACTCCCCATTATTCTGTAATATCCTTTTGGCACCGATAAAGTCTGTGCCGTTATCGCTCCTTATGACAGAAAGCGTACCGCGCCGGTTGATGAAATTACAAATATACAAATGATAAATGCGTCTGCTGATAAATTGTCAGCAATCTCTAAATGGGTCGCTCTTACAGTCAGGCAAGTAAAAATGACGGCCCATCTCTTTTCTTGTCTGCGGCCCATGGACACTGTAATTGTTCCAAATAGATCCACACCGGTGTTCGTAGATGGTCTAACATATGGTGTCAACCTTTCTGCTGGTGATTTCGTTGGTAACAGAATTGAGAAATTGAGAATCGACGAGCATCGAATGGCAAATAGACAACTTCGTCAATGCGCCCAGAGAGACGCAACAGTCCCTCATCATCAATCTCTGCTGATAATTTATAGATAGTACTGCTTTTATGAATTTTACTGTTCTCCAATAAAGCAGCAATTTCATTCGCATAGGTCTCTTGCTGTACCATTTGACAAATCGTCTTTTCAGCCCTTTGTATCTCTGCTGCCATGTATTTTCTACTTGTTCTTCTTAACCAAGTGTTTTTGGCGCGTAGGACCCAATCCATTACTCTTTTGTGTCTATTAAAAGAAGAAAATTTAGTGAATTCAATCAACTGTATACTTAATCGACACTTTAATCTCTTTAATTAATTAATTTAATTTTAATTTAATTTCCTCCTCCAGTGTTTTAGTTGCTGTTGTCACGATTGTGTTTGGCCACTCGTTCGGTGGTTTCTTCAGAAAGGCAGGACCAGATAGCCATTTACTGTGATGATCAATTCTAGGCATATTTTCAAGGCGTGGCTGTGTCGGCAGTGTTGTATTCTGCAGGTATACATCTCTATTGACTGGGTTGTGTAGCGGTAAGTATCTCGGTTATTCAATGACGCTTGCGTTCTCACGCCTCCTGCTTCTGTTCCAATCGCTTCTGCTCGGCAAGTTTTGCTTTGCGCGACCTCTCCTCGTCACGACGTGTATTTACTTGCCGTGCGCATTCTGCGATATCTGCTGTACCTTCTCCTTGAGGCTCTTCTCCTTGATGGCTTGGACTTAGTTTTTGTGGGTTGATGCGTTATTATCTTAGCTCGTTCCACGTCAGTTTCTGTTATGACATACTCTTTTATTAATTGTTTAGTTCGTCCTGCTCAGAGTTTCCCATCAATAACATTACTGGCTTAACATTACTGCATTGCTGGATGGCCCATATGCAATCCAGCCCAATTTGTCTTGATACCCACTGGGTGTTTGTTTCCAATTTCAATCGTCTTCATAGACAACCCCAAGTGTAAATTATCTAGGCCAATCAAAATTACTGGCTTCGCATATGTATAATTTTCAATTGGAACGTTCTTTAAATGTTCGTACTGTTCCCGTTTGAAAGATTGCGTTGGTAAGCTAAGATTCTTTACTATATGTATCCCCTTTAAGATCCATAATTTTTGCAATTAACTCTCATTGACATTTCTGTAGCAATACTGTTGTCGTACCATTGGACTGTTAACGGAAATTTCTGGCTTTTAGGACCCAATTGTATTGCTGCGTCTTCATCGATCATGGTTACGGCACTACCTTCATCAAACAATGCAAAGGCCTCCAATTTGCCATTTGGTCCATATAATACAATTGGTATCATTTTGAACACGAAACTATTACCTTTGTTTTTACAATTCAAAATAGTTTGTGTGTCTGTAGACTGTTTAGTTCCTATTTGTTGGTTGTCGTTGGATGTTGATTTGCACTCGTCCTGCTTTGTTTGTGAATGTTGTAGACTTTTTGACTCTGGTTGATGCAAACTGTGATGATGTATTCGGGTACACTCTGCAGCTTTCTGTTGGCACATCTGTATTGAATGTCCTTTGTTGAGGTAACTGAACATAGACCGTTGCGTTTGGCTATATTCCAACGTTCATCGATACTCGTATCTTCATTCCATCTTTTGCATTGACTTACTATATAGTCCTTTCAGCATAAGACACAGTTTAGCTCCTTAACTGTGATCTTGGTACATAACATTGGCTTAAAGCTTCTGGATGTTTCAAATAACCACTGGTAACTGACCCACCATTCTAGCCAATGTTGAACGCCAATCTGAGAAATCAGCTATTGTCGGCAATCTATGTAATGTGTTGGCATATTCCAACCAGTTCAATTGTTTGTCGTTGGGATGCTTACATAGCAGTTCATGTAATAGTGTAGGGTTGGCTAAATGTTGTCCCGCGTTGGCAGACTTCAGAAATGCAACTCCTCTGACTTTTGTTGACAGGTTTATTATAAGCAATTCTCAAAAAATTCTTTTATTTTGTCGGGCATTTATGCAGGCGTATCAGGTTTTGGCAATTGTCGATATTGCGTAAAGCATTTGTTATATCCTGGAAATTAGCTATAAATAGGGGCCAATCTTCCGCGGATCCTGAATACTCTGGCAAATCGTGTAGTCTTGTGTAAATCTGTCCTGTTGTAGCCACTGATTGGTGTGCCCTTCCTTAAATCGACATCTGTTTTCTGAACTCAGGCGTAGATTTAGTCCATGGTAATGTCGTTACCTGGATTGGCTCATCTTTGTTTTTCTGTACTTGTTCGATGTTCACTGTATTCGATATTGGCTACTGTATCAGCGCAATATCTTCCGTATTTCTTTGAACCATTGCTTTAATTTCTTGCATTACTGCTAACTCACTTTTAATATCCTACATACTTTTCAATAACTCTTTAAAGTCGTCCATATCTGTTGTATCCTTTTGGCATACTGTATTATTAAATTCTTCTACTTCGTCTTCAGAACTCATTTTGGTGCTTCTCAAATTATATCTCTTCATTGGATTCTGTACTTAATTGCTTTGACATTTGCAACGTTTTCTACAATGGCGTCAATCTTTTTCCGTCTGTATACGATACCACTGGCATTCTCTCATTCGTTTGCGCAGCCTCTATACTTGTCCCGCCACACTGTCGCCAACGAACTTCACCATTAATATATGTATATGAATGTACTGTCTATTACACACATACACAATCCTTTACTTATTAGTTTGCGCAGCCTCTATTCATTTTTTCCGCCACACTGTCGCCAACGAATTTCACCATCTATGTACTGTATATACTGTTCTAGACACCTTCCACAAAACAAACTCAGCCCACACCAACAGTAACATATTCTTTGGATATGTAATTTGTCTTTTGAGATACTTCGGCTAGTTTCTTTATATTGTACGGTGGTTTGAAGTGAAATAAATTTGGTATGACTGAGCCGCCTTCCTTGAATGCTAGCTCCTTAACAAAAACCTGATTATCGTTTCCAAATACATATTAAAAGTCGAGCAAAATGCAGGAGTTCCTGTCTACTTTCAAAATCGTGCCTCCACTTCATGTAGCATACTCATGAGATTGAATGATTGAATGCCCTAAAAGGTGAGCGTACATTGTTTTAATGTTAATTTGATTCAGATGTCAACTGATGTCAAATGGTTACGCAGCAGTTAAAACAAGCGAGGAAGTGTAGAAAACCACAAGACCATGAAATAATTTACGTATTTGAATATTATGTAGATCTACAGTTGAAATAAAGTGTGGGTTTTCTACAACAAAACGTTTCATACCCATGATCTGGATGAAAGTTTCAGTTTGAGTTTGAGTTCTTAATGCCAGATAAATTAGTTGATCACCCCCTACTTGACACAGTAAAGTGTCATTTTAGGTATAGAAAAACAGATAATTAATGCATTTTAGTTTTAAATCAATATGAAAATAAAATTGAGTTTGATGGCGAACTATGGAGATCGTTTATACGATTGGGCATATTTTTTACAACATTCCTATGCTGGAATACACTTTTGAAAAATCAAATAACAAGCATATATTATAATCATATTATTCCTGAATGCGCACAGACACGAAAATACGATATACAGTTATCAGATTTAAATGTAAATTGCAGAATCGACGAAGAAATGGATTTAACTCTTTTATGTATTGAAATTTCTAAAAAGATGGCAAGAGAAATTAATAGGAACTCGGACAATTATAGAGAATGTTATTTTTAAAAAAAGAGACTGACGTATAAGTAGCCTTCAGTATCAAAAATCTTCTTCAGTCATAAATTTGCTTTGAAGAAGTACAGTACAATGGGGATAGTTTTTACATTTGGCATCACCTCTATTATAAAGAAAATTGACAATTTTCTAAGAGAGTATGAAGGAGTAATTTTTTCTGACCACCAAAAGCTGATTGCAGAATACAGAGAATAATTCATCAAATACGAAAAATGTAAAATTATAACATCGCAATACGGAGAACATTTGACGATATGCCCCTGGTCATCAAGCGAGACAACAACCGGTTGTGACACCTGCGCCTGCCACTTTTATATTAGTAAAGAAAAACTAGAAAGTGTTATATCGCAGTACACTAAATTAACAAATAGAATGGTAAATAAAACTATTTAATACTAAGCTAGAAACAAACAAGCTAAGTTTTAAACAAATTGTAAACACAAAGAAAGCACGAAAAAAATTGACAAAAAAGAAAACTTGTCAAAAAAAACCTGTTGACTATCATTACATTGAGTTGTTTAATACAACCATAGGCTCAAACAGGTTTGGAAGGACATACATGCAATACAGTGCGTGTACTATGTATGCTCAAAGTCATAAGACAACCAAAACAATGTAACGAAGAAAGGCACCCTAGAAATCACTGAGCCTGTTATTAAAAATTTACACGTAAACCAGAAGTCATAAAACTAGAATAATTATGAGAAAACAAATCCAGAAGCCCATCCATACATTACCTGCATACATGATTACTCCTTGAGCCTTGCCATATACACACCCACCCTTGTCAGTAGGTGTCTATAGGCGTGAAATTTACGATCGAACCTTTGTGCATCGCCCTGGGTTCCCACACCGAATAGAAAAATGGGCTGTTAACACTCTTCAAAAAAGGGAGAGTAAATTAAATATTTATAAGTTTGCGCACGTGCCTGATCGTACCCTCACCAAAACTGAATTTTAATGATCGTCCCTTTTCCCCGGAAAAGTATTCGAACAAGTCGATGCCTGCACGTATGTGCACTTGTTCAACTCCACAAAAGGTCACATAGGTCACATAAAACGATCGGCCCCTCAACCCCTCTCTCTCAAAAAGGGTCACTTGGGCCCATAAAACGATGGGTTCGCTCACTTCCAACACCGTAAAAAGGATCACGTAGAGCCATTAAACGATCGCTGCTTTCACTCCCTCCCTATAAAGTGTCAGATATCTACATATTATTTAGGGTCGCGTACCTGCATATTGATTAGGGGCTCGTAGGGACATAAATCAGTAACTTTTCACCCCAGGGCAATAAAAGTGACAACTACATACTGTCATAGAACATACAGTTCCCTACTAATCGTGTGTTCGGTCTTCATTGATGTTTGGGAAGTATTTTGAGCAAAAGCACGTGTCTCAAATTTCCACTCTTTTTTTGGGTTGACGATTACAAACAGAGCATCCAATTTTTCCGACAATCGACAATATTCCTTGTTATAGTCTGTATCGAGCTGAAATTTCCGTTCCAAAGAGAGTTTCCATTCAAACACCATTTTCTCGCTGTGATGCCGGACTATGTCGTCACATTTCCAAAGCAAGCCATTTTCATACCGTTTTCTAGTACTGTTATTTATATTTTGCAGCAACTCGTTTGATAGCTCTTTTTTTTGTTACATTATTGTCCACTCCAGATTTCGTGCGCCCATATCACAATCTAAAATATAGCAGTATATAACAGTTTATAACTACGACAACAGTAGGTTTTTTATTGTGCAAACTCGCTTTAACGTATGAATTACCCCTTTTAAAGCGACTTGTACTCGGAAACCTTTCTCTTTCCGAACCACTGCACGGTGAGATTCTTTTTGAAGCTTAAACCCAATTCCTCTGCTCGCTCGTTTATCAACGAAGCCGCAGGTCTGTCATCCAAAAAAGCGTAGCAGGAAATTGATCTTCCATGTCCATTTAGACTTAATGGCAACACTTAAACAATACTGTAGAGCTGGTTAAGTAGAGCCATTTGGTGATCCTTAATGAGTTCGTGTCGTTGGCAATCTCGACGGTAACGAGTCCATTCTAAAGATTGTTGCGGTGGTAGTTTGGATTCTTCTATTAGCGTAGGATTTTCTAAATATCTCTCACCCTCTGGTACTTCTAGCAAAGACATCAGATTTTAAACTTTATTTCTGTAATCTAGTAGTTCCCGTATCGATATGAATCTCTTTCATTTGGAGAGTTTTCATGTTGAATGCCTTCATTTGCGTCAAATTCGTGTGTTCATGCTGTTGCATAAGTCGCATAATTTCCAAACATCCTTATGTCGTCGATTTTACTTCAGTTGAGCACACATTTATATTTGTGTTTTCTGCCGTTGCTGAACCCGTAGAAGAATAGTATCCTGTTCGCTTTCATTTACAGTCTGCCTATTTGGCTCGTTTTGTTCCTTTTCGACCGATCGTACAGAAACCCAAATCTAACAAACACATAACTTAACGGCACTTGCCAGTTTTATCCAGAACATTTTCATAATCAAAGCAATCAACGTCACGGCACAATACCGTGTTCATGCATATATACACACATACATCCGGCGTCGTAAGAGTCTTCTTGTTTCAGACACATATAGTAAATCGTGTTATTAATAAAAATTTTTTGATATATATTATTTCTAATTGTTTTATGATCATTTATCTATAGAGTGGGGGCCAATAGCATCGAAAATATTACCTTCTGTGAGTAGAACATCATATAAATTGCTCGTTTCAGCATTAATTAATGAATGATATCATAGTTGATGATCCGTTAATATATTTATGTGAGTCAAACAGCTAACAAATTAATTAGGGGCGACATTAATGACACATTTAAGTAAAATTTTAAAGTCAAAAAATCTTTAAAAAAATACCGCACAAAAAATCATTATTTTCTTAATAGTTGCCAAACCAATGATTTAAATTTAAAAGTGTGTCTGACTAACTTATAGATATATTCATTAGTTTTCAGTTACGACATTCTCGAGTAATGATCAATAATGCAAGCTCACCTCTGAAAAAAACAATACAAAAATACCATGTTTTGAAAATTAAGAAAAAATGTCACCATATCTTCCCTCTTTTTGTAATCGGAAAACCATGCTTGGTGTAATCTTCGTACAAAAACTAATCAATGGGGAAATTGATTGTTCCGAATTAATCAGACAAATTAGTTTTGCGGCTCCGAGCAGAAATATGAGGAATTTATTACCGCTTTTTTTTCTAAAATGTGTAATGCAAACTATCCTATCCGTAGGCTATTTCGGATCTCATGTTCTAGTTATAACAATCCTTTCCAGGTAATAAATAATACATCTGTTCCTATTCTTAAAATGTTAGTCCCTTGTCATCTATCCATTCGTTCGCTATCGTCGTCACCGCACGTTATGCGGCGCGCCTCTCGGTCGGTTGGGAAGGGGGTGGGTGGCATTTTGCCTGGATCAGCGCGCTAACAAGCCCGTGCTTGGTATCGTTGACCACTGTACTGTTCGTCAAAAATACGCACCTTGTAAGCTCAATACTTAAAACTATGTGTATTTATTAAGAAATGATAACGGGTTTGATGTAGCGTGTGCATCGGTACATGATCTATGGGAATATTTACAGGAACTTGTGCCCTCCATTTTATATCTAATAACTCAGCCGTTATTATGCAGTTATGAAAATAATTATGGTGGCTTGTGTTTTTCGTTTTGGGTCTAGCTGAAAAAAATATAGCTCTGCGATTAGTGTTCACGTGTGCATACGTCACAGCATCTAATATGGTTAACAAAGCTATATTAAATTGGTTTTTTCACTTACCATCATAATGATATTAAGCAAAATATAGCTATTTTTATATATAAATGATGTCAAATCACAAATCATATAAAATAATTGTTCCAGTGTGGAAGGTTCCTCATTATTAGCAATTGCAGTGTCACTTTGACCAGGCTGCCGAGTTTGCGGTGGTTGATCATCAGTTTTTGGACTAATTTTCATTCGCATTGTCGAAAAAATTAACTTGTATCGGCCATGGTGTATGATATTAAGTGTTATAACAAAATAAGCCCACATCAAGGCAAATGGACTCAGATATGAATCCACATATATTTCATTATTTATCTTTAATATCATGCCGTTCCAATTTCGATTGAAAAGTATAAAAATGGCTTCCAAGCCCATAATGCTGAAATTGACAATATGACAAATGTATAGGACTAGGAAATACACTCCACTCAGCTACAAACATATATTATACATAGACAAAATCACATGAACATACACACATACAATTGCATTCGGCACTTTACTCAGTAGCTGCGGTTGGCCCACACTATGGAAATTAATCCGCAAATAACTTACAAACTAAAAAATGATCACTATGATATGTTCAGGACTTAAACAGAGGACTAAAATGAATGTACAAACCACAACGCAAGTCTGTAGAACTTAAATTACGTTTTTAATACTCGTTCACATAGTGAAAAAAACGATATTGATTTTGTGCCGTCCATTAGTCTGTCCGTCCGACTGGATGAATGCAACTTTTGTCGACGCTATTGATGATTGAGTTTTGGAGATATACTTATAGTGATCTACTTCAGACGAAGTGTTAAAATTTTTGTGCAACTCCCACTGACATGCTGGCAAATCTGTTACATGAAAAAAATCGATAAAAAGTGTATATTTCCCGGAATATTAAGCCACCCCGCGTTAAAACACTTTAAAAGCTAAAGTTACCATATTTTAAATGTAAACGGCTGGTCACCCCCTTTAAAGATCCGTTAAAAATTTCCGGTCACGCCCACTCCCCCTCGCGAATCGCGAAAATCTATATCTTCCACAATTTCAAAGCTCGAGTCGCCAAATTTGGCAGACAGTGTTTGGTTGACCTCTTAAGTTCGAGCGAAAAAATATTAGCCACGCCCACCCGCACTCTTACGAAAGATAAGAATTCTATATTTATCCAGTATAGCAATTTTAATTATATCTGTGAACGAGGATTGCACAGTCGGTAACGACCGATTGCAACGTTCTTACTTGTTTTATATTTGGGACGATTGTGAGGTATCCAAAACTCGAATCTGAATTTCCGTATGCTTCAAAAGAACATTTTAAACCAAATAATGTAGCTCAAGCCCAAGTATCAATAATAGAAAAACATGGTAGATATCGAATATTTAACGTAAACTTGACCTGTAAAAGTTCGGCGCTTCAGCTCTTGTAGATTGTTTGATCGACGCGTTCATTCAGACATACGGACAGGCGGACTGACGAACAGGTGGACGGACAGACAGATGAACACGGCTCCATCGACTCAGCTAGTGATGCTGACAAATAATATGCATAATTTATAGGGTCGAAGATGCATCGCTCTGCCTGTTACATACATTTGCATTTTCAATCGGTTTAGTATATCAAGGAAAGGTACTTACCGCGCCCATATTGACTTGCTATCTAAATAGCTCTGTATTATTGGCAGTTGATATGAAACAAAACAAATAATTTGTATTGATAACGATATGACAACAACGATTAGTGGGTAATGCATGCCACTGTAAAACAAATTTTGTAATTGGCGTTTACGAATTAAGTGGTTGTAAATACCAATATAACTGCCGGTAAAGCGCCCAATATGTGCCCACCACAATAAACATCATGAAATGTAAGCTGCCAGGTAATGATGGTCTTAATGTGGCAGCAACAAAAAGTACAATTAGGGAAAAAATTGGAGCTGCAAAAAAAATTTATAGGTATTCTTAATTTCCTTATGTGAATAAATTATGCTTACATGTTTTTAATACAGATCGCATATATGCAATTATTAAAAGACGGTTCAATTCGGAATACTGTAAATTTGTTATTGGATCTTTATTAATATTTTTTCCCGGCATTTTGTTTTCTTCATAATCTTTCAATTGAGAGTTTTTTTTAACGGATAGTATGATAAAAACAAGTACAACCAAAGACACAATTGTTACTATGACATCAGGCAATATCCAATGCAGTATTGCTATAGCTCTATAAAAAGTGTTTGTAAAACATCACGATAAATCTGCAATAACACTTACCGCAGGCCCATGAAATTAACAAATCCAACTTGACGTAAAATTATTGTTAATGATGGTTTTATATCCAAAAAAGGAATCAATAAATTGAAAAAGTTAATTAGAAGATGACCAATTGCAAATAATGCGCTCAATAAACAAGTAAAAATTAAAAATACTTTTAGCACACTACGTTGGAAATTACTCTTAGTTTGCAAGAGCCATGGTGATATAAAAAACATCAAAAGATAGATCATTGATATGACAACAGGTCTTGACAACGAAGCTGTATGGATGCAAATAAATGGTTATATATATATATATATATATATATATGTGTATACATATATATGTGTGTGTGGTTAAATATATATATTTTCTTACCAACTATTAATGTGAATGGAAGTAAAAAACGCACTAAGGTAAACAAAACTAGCTCGGCCATTATATTATATTATTATATTATATATTATTAGTTATATTATTATTATATGAAAATAAATATCCGCTATTTTGAAATATTATAGCTTTTCTCATAAATGAAATAAAAAACTGACAATAATTGAGAAGTTTACTGTGATTATTTCTATAGTCGCACAAAACATGTAATGTTATAAAGACGACTGATCAGAGAGACCAATAATTATTTACAATTACGGCAATTTACGTTGATATAACTAGAAATTTATATTCTTAAAAAAAGTAACTATCAGTATTTATACCCTGAACCCATTAAAAATGGATAAAACGTATATAATGGTTTTGAACAAATGTATGTAAAAAAGACAAAGAGGCATCTCTGATCCCATAAAGTACATACATTCTTGATCAGGACGACGAGCTGAGTCGATTCAGCAGTATCTGACTGTTTGTCGGTGTGAACGTCTCTATGAGCGCAGCGATCTCGGAAACTACAAAAACTAGAAGCCGAAACTAAACGACTATAAATTCTGTAATACAATACGCAGTACGATCTTAACATTTTTTATAGCTGTTTTGCACAGTTTCATTAATATCGATAACAATCGATTGTAAGACTTGATTTTTCGTAGTTTTCTTAGTATATCTCCTAGATTATAAGAGTTAGAACCACCAAATTTTGTTCAATATGTCCATAGAATTTGAATTGAGTTTTTTTTAAATATCTGGGGAATATGGGGGAGGAAAATTTGAACCAAAGGTGGTAGCTCAAGCTCTTTTATTTTATAAGATATGCTCAAAAACGTTTAAAACTGATAATTATCGATCATTAGAAAGCAAGCTGATAACTACATATCGATGATTTAAAATAGACTTGATCTGCGTATGGTTTACATGAACTTAAGAACTTCAAGTTCAGCTTCTGGCTTCTGTAGCCTCCGAAACCGACGCGTTCTTACCGACGGACAGATAGACGGGCATGGCTAGATAGACTCGGTTAGAGACGCTGATCAAGTATATAAATTACCTTTTGTCTATTTTCTTGACTTGTGCGAAGTCACGAATTTTAAGGTCCAATCGTGTTTATTTATTGAATCAAACGAAAGCTAATTACAAAAATATTCTTAAGCAAAGTTAGCCCTGTGACCTATTTTCGCAAGTGCATGCAGTGCTTTGTCCAAGCGGATCAAATTTCGGACAGCCAGCGCATGGCCGCATTGAGGGCAACATAGTTGCTGACGCGCGGCTGTGTTGTTGTAGCCGCACACGAGGCATACGTTTAGACTGGTGACCATGCGCAATTGTTATTAGCTTGCATGATCGTATGAGCATTGACCTATGATTGGCCGGATGTCTTACCTCCTCCCTTGCTAAGTTGAAGGCCGTCCCCGGTTTTCCTCAAGCCGTCGATGGCAATTCATAGAGCAGATTGGTGTTCTGCTCTTTTCCGTTTCTGGTATAACTTCCGGAGAAGGAACCCAACAAATAGGATGTAAATGATGGATGCGCTGAACATTACCGCATTACATTGCGGAGCCTGGGTGTCTTCTGACTATACTTTTCATGTTTCTGAACAGATAACCATTTAATTCGACTTTGTCATCGAATGTTAGCAGGAATGTGCCTTGAACAGTTGCTTCAGTACTGTTGACGATTTGTATTTTAGCGGTTACCTTGTTTATTATTATGATCCCGTCGTCAACTATCTCCAATGGTTCGAGGTGACTGGGATGAGTGGTGCAAAGTGCAGTGCCGACAGAATGTAGTTGTTGCGCGCATGTCGTGAAGGGTAACTGCTTTCAAAACGTTGACGTGACCGTAGCAGTGCAGTTTCCAATTAGCAGTATTGTATTACCGCAGTCTGCGACATTATTGCTATCAGCGAAATTAAGTATTGTACTATAGTGTTGGACAGGAAACCGAGTAGATATTTTTCATACTAAGTTAGGATCAAGGTATTTGATTATAAAATGTAAAAAATTATGGTCTAATAAAACACTTCCATTAAATCAGTTATTGTTATACTTGTAGAGTGCTCATTTAATATTTTGCATAA
>JAWNMW010000235.1:3020000-3317500 GCA_035043565.1 Drosophila robusta
CAGCAGCAGCAGCCTCCGTCACAGAGTCAATCGCCGCTTCTGCCCAACTCGACCACGTTGAACCGTCAGATTGCACAGTCGTAAGTTGATCGAACGCTAGTTGAAAGCCTTTGTTATAAGCCGTATTCATTCCACAGTGTTCCTCCAATCGAAAGTGGGCGCAGCTCCAACAGTGAGCTGACTCCAAGCGTCATAACGCGAACAGGGCTGCCGGAACGTTCGTCGAATAACTAAACCATACTATTTAAACTATAGTAAACTTAACCAAAATGTCACGATTGCCAAATTATTTATATAAGCTTAGTTATGTTATTTACGTGTAGAGAGGGTCCACAAACCAGTTAGATAAAGTTGCCGATGGTGCGTGAGATTGGGTGAGAAAAGCAGTGAACTAGTTCCTGTTGTTCTTAAGCTCAACTCTCATATGTTGCAAATATCATAAGGAACTAGTTCCAGTTTTGAACTCCCATTAAATTTAAATGTTAAACGAAGTAGTTTCTTTTCTTTAAATTGTGAATACACATTAAACATTTATAATTTAAAAATCAAAACTTTTTGGAACTAGTAGTGAGGTTTTGGTTCCAGTAAGTTAGCAAGTTGCTTTTAACTTAAAGTTGTTCATCCTTTGCAGTTCTATAATTGACTTGCAAAAGCGGAACTTGCGTATTTAAAAAAATCTTACCAGAATAGGCTCACCATTCTAAATGCAGCTAATTTTTTGTCTTCCCCTCTTAGTCAACTATTTGCTACAAATTATTCGAAATGATTTGAGCGTATTACTTAGCGTCTATAATATGCCAAGTATACTATATATATATTTATATATTTCGTATATGTATGAGTATTTTCCACTTTAGAGTTAATTTAGCGAAAAAGCAGAAGACCATAAAGAAGCCTACGATTTTGTATGTTTAAGTTCGTTTTATAAAAATAAATAAGTTGTAAACGCAAGACACTCAAGACTTTGATGACTCTACCAAGTGTTGGCTGGCTAAAAGCGGAGCGAGTCGTCCGCATTGTCGCCTGGCGGGCCAAGCCTGTTATATTTCATTGTCAACAATTTGGCAGCAAACCAAATTGATCCAAATTAATTTTAATGACCTGCACAGACCACAGCGCAAGGGAGACCATAAAATCTTAACAAGTAAGTAAAAAGGCAGCCCCAGCGCAACGAGCCCTGGCTCGGCCTTAACTTCGGCTCGGGCTCGGGCTCGGGCGCTGGCTCGAGCTGATCCCCAGCTTAGCCGGACCAGCGTCTAAATAGCGATTTGGTGTCATCGCTTAAAGCCTGTCCGACGCACAACGCCGCCGCCGAGTAACGCCACCGCCTCGTGGCGCTGCCTTTGATGTGTCGTCGATGGTATGGCAAAAATGCCTTGGCCGATTCGGATGCCTCGAGTAGAAGGAGAAGCGGGCGCAAGCTTGGTATAATATTAACGCCTTGATGTGAACATGGACCGCGGACTGTCGCACAGTGGGGCCATCTCTATTTTTTTGTTCATACAAAAATTATAACTTCTGAACTGAATAAAATATTAACAAAATCTAAAAGACTTTTAAAAAATTAATTTTAATCGGACTTTTGTCAAAAGCTTGTCAAAATTCGAGTCTGTTTTAATAGGCTTTTATTTTATTTTAATAGCTTTAAGTCAGTTAGCATTTAAGCTTTAACAGAATTTTTGTGTTAGAAAAACACGTTTTAAGTGCATTACAAATTGGATTTTACAAATGGAATCCGCTATTATATAGTGTCTATAGGTGCAATCGGATGAAAATTAATTTAATATAAAAAACTATTTACTTTACAAAATATCTTAACCACGACGTGTGGACCCGGTCGCAGTTCCAGTTTCAGCCGATGCCTTTGTCTGATTTTCTTTCGCCTGTGGCTTCTTCGCTGCCTTCTTCGTCTTACACTCTTTTCCAGCTCATTTCTTTATTTTCATTTTGTTTGTGTTTTTTTTTTTTGGCGTACGCTCGATCAATTAGGCAAACTTGTTTTACGACCGCTTTTATTAGCGTTCGCTGGCCGGCGCTCCAAGTATCTGCGGCCCGACTCTGACCGCTGCAGCTGAGCTGAAGGCTGAAGGCTGAAGGAGGGACTGCGGCTGCGGCTGCGGCTGGGTGCGAATGCGAGTGCTTGAATGAGTAATGAGACGGTCGCGACCGCAACCAGCAGTAGCGGCAGCGGCAGCGGCAGCCGCAGCCGCAGCTTTGGAATGTGTGTGCAAAAATTATGCGCTCCGTATGGTCGTGCAAGTGTCCGCGGATTGGTATTGGTGGACTTGGCCGAGGAGGCTATTCGTTGCTACTGAGTGGGAGTTGCGAAACATTTTGCCAAAACAGCCCAGGCTCCTCTATCTCGTATTCGTTTAAGTGTATCTTAGATGAAACTATGATAAAATGAAATAAGCACATGAAATACCGACTAATGCTGTTGTTGTGTTTAAGGCGGCAACAACAAATCAATCACTTGCAAAACTGACTTGCGACAGTCAGATAAGGCAGCTGCCGGATGGATGGGTTGCACATAAGGTTTTCTTTAAAATTTAAATTTTAAAAATTAGAACCGTCTAGTAAATCAGCTCTTTAATTAGGATTGTAAGTTAACATTACAGATAAAATAAATGTATATACTTGTGTTGTTCAACAAAATAAAAACTGCAATTCTTCTGTTTATTCAAAAATTAATTTAAAATATTTTGTGGTTTACTAAAGCAGTAATTTGTAGATCCTTCAGTGGTTTTATTTATTGAGTGACTACTGTACTATCTAATAAAACCCAACTTAGACTAGGGCTTGCTCATAAATCTCACTATCAGCATTGTGCCAGTAAGAGAAAATGAAGGAGGTATTTAAAATGCACAAGTATTAACTCTTGTATGCAATAATTTACTTAATTTATTATAGGTAGGAAGCATGAGCCTATACAGTCGTAAACCGCTCATTTTCAATCTAGATACCACCCTCGTCGGTGGTATTTTAGAGATACAACTTAGATTTAATGTAGTGTTTGCAATAGCGGAAATATAGTGCAAATAGTTCAATATTGAAATGCAAATTTTTAAATTTCTAATATTGACAGCCTCGAATAATCTTGGCTTGCGAAGCCTGTATCTCATTTGATATTATTTCGTTTTTGACAAGCGTTTCCATTCAATTGAAGCCACACCTGCTCAGCTGCATCAATTCGTAAACCGTTCAAGCTGCAGCAAATTAAAACATTAGCGAGCTCTGGTAATGCAGCTACTTGGTAGCCAGCGGAGGCAACACCCAGTGAACCTGTTCCGTTTCTTGGCCAATTGCGATTCTAGAACGGCAAAAACGACCAAGCCGACCATAAAATAATAATTCAATGTGACAAGCAACAAGATACGAAAGCGGGGCGCCATTTTTCACACACCTCCCCCGGCGCCCACTGGCACTCAGACCACATGGCTGTCAGATGCCGAGCACATTGCGCACTTGTGCCCGTGACACTATCGCAGAAATTATGACAGACGTACAACTGTTAGACAGAGAGCCAAGCGCGACCAGAGACTCTTGGACAGAGAGGGAGAAGGAGAGGGAGAGGGCGGGGGTTTGCTAATCTCTGTGACTGCATGCACTTGAATTTCTATTAAGCTAATTGCAAAGCATTCGGGCATTTGCTCATCTACACACACAATTTAATAATAATAATAATAATAAATTGTTAAGAGCAAACGTGTCTTTATTGTTTAGATAGACATAGGCGAGATACCGTATCGAGTGAGGGGCATGGCATAAAAGCCAACATAAAGTTCCAAACTGTCCGGCGAGCTGCATTTAATTAGCCAATGATACATGTCAGCCATGTGATGACCACCAACCAAGGCGGCCTTTTGAACCCGCCACGAACCAAGCGGGTTTTTCAGGCGCCACTTAGGCAACTTCAAAGCATCGGAGCCGCTGCCCAGTCAGCGACAGAGCTTCGGCCGACTGGTGGTTGCTTGTGGTGGAGGCTCAACTGCATCTTGACTCCATCCCACTTACCATCATCGTTGCTCGGCATTACAAATCGACAAACGACACGAAAATGCGCTTTAACAACGCGCAGTTAAAATAGATAAAAGAAGATAGGCAGACGCCGCCGCCAGCGAGAAATGATCCCTGTTCAGAGAGGGAGAGCGCCATAGAAAATAAGAGAGAGAGAGAGAGAGAGAGAGGGGGGAGGGAGAATGGCGGAAAGTTGCAGCTCTTAAGCTTAAGTCAAATTTATAGACAAAAATTGTTCAAAAGTTGAGATTTATAGCAACAATTTACAAAAGTAGTAAATACCACGTCGAAGGAGTATCACCAATGAAATCGCTTCTGTAATTTACGCTTTATATCCAGAAAGTATATTTATTGCACATACTACGGCTATCAGACTTGACTTTACTTATGCTTACATATATAACAAGAATTGTTTATATGTTAATAAAATTTATGCTCGACAAATTATACACCTATAATAAAAATAAAAGTGGGCATTTGGATTTAATGTAGAATATAATAAGTTAAAATTACTTTTAGTGTCTGCTTTTTTTATTTTACAAATCTTAAAATATTATCGGATAAATTATTTAGCAAACAATATTCAATTAACTATTAAGATATTTATTTTAATCAAAATTATTTTAAAAAGTTGATATTTGAATGTAATGTTTGTGTATGCAAATTTAAAATTAACTTTTAATTTCTGCATTCTACAACTACACTTGTAATGCTACAAGTCACATTTGTTTTAATATTATACTTGTAATTATTATTATTAATTTATTATAATTATTATTATTACTTTTATAATTATTATTTTATTTATTTATTTTTTGTTAAGTTTAAAATTTAGTTTCATTCTATCAACCTAAATTTTGAAGTTACGCTAGCTTCTAGATAACTCATTTGTCATTGCAGATAGAAACCAAAATACAAAAATAAAAATACAGAATATAATTTTTTTAAATATCTGGTTATAGAAATGCTCAAATAAAATACATTATATCAAACGTATCTTATAACTGCTTGCCTCTTTCGTTTTAATTGTAAACGATTTATATGCAAACTTTATTCCCTATCATACTTTTAAACATAAGCACAACTTTCTATAGCAGCATAACGCCCACTTGGCCGCTTTACCAAGAGCTTAGAATCCTAAGCGATGCAACCTCTGTGCCAAGATGACGTCACAAAAGCCAGTCAACTGCAGCTCACACGCAAACGTTCGAGTTCTAGGAAAAAATATCGAAATTCCAAGAATTCACACGAAATACAAAATGAGATTGGCTCGACCGAGCGACAGTCAGACAAGCGGGATAGACGGGCGAAGGGAGCGGGGACCACGCGGCAAGGTATTCCCTTGTCTCTGGTGCTTATCACAACTCACGCGCGTCTCGTTCCATTTCTCGTTCTTGGGTCGGGCCCAAAATCACATTATCTGTGTTGCCCAATACGCGACGACGGCGACGGCGACGGCGACTCAACTAATGGATACTCTGCGGCGTAAAGCATATCACCGATGATGATGATGGGCTCTTTGGGCAACGCAATGCAGACGCCGCCGCCGTTGCCGTGGCCGTAGAGGAAGATTGAAGATGCGGCGCTTATCGAAACAGAAACACAAAAAACAAAAAAAAGAACGAGGAAAAGAGGGACAAAAAGCAAAAAGACGAACCTAAAAGAGTTCAGCTGGCTGCAGGATAGCACTCGGTCTCTGATCTCTGGATCTGGAGACTCCAGCACTCTGCGCATATTTCTGTGTCTCTGCTTATCGTCAGAGCTGCGGACTTTTTGTTTTCAGTCCGCGTTTGCATTTCGAAATGCACATGGGCAAAATGATCGTGGTGTTGACGGCGCTGAGAAAGGGTTCCACTTCCACCTCAGAAACGTGGCGCCAAAGGAAGCGTTGAAAATGGTACTTGATATTGATCGCGATGCCAGTGTGTGTATCTCTCTATCTGTGCGAGCGTGTGTGTGTGACTGGCTCTGTAATTTAGACGGCGCCTCGATCCTTGTTTCACACTAATGCACTTGCAGCTTTTAAATGTCACCACAACTCTTGGAGGATGAGATTAAGTGCGGGCGCGGGGCAACGGGGCGGATGGCTCGACTGCTGGCCTTTCAGATAGGCCTCCAGGCCATTTGTGAGCTGCAAGTCTTATTTTGTTGCCTCCGATGGCAGAACATGCGAGAGATTGTGTATTCAATTGGAATAATTAGCGGTATCAGTCAGGATTTGTGTATGTTGCCTTTCATGACAAATATCAGAATTGAATGCATTAAAAAAATTATATACTTAATTTGTAAGAATTTTGCATTGATTCTACTACAATATAGAACAGAAGTTAAATGTCTACTGAATGATATGAATGATGTTGATGAACGAATATTATTTTGATGATCGTTTAAAAATGTACTATGGCAGTATATCAAAACATGGGTTTGATCGTAATATACAATGAAAACTCCTGAATAGTTAATTAACAGCAAATTAACGATAGTAAAATTTGCTTTAAATGATTCATATTTATTTAATTCAGGCTTAAATCGTTTTTATTTTAAATATAAATAAATTTTAGCTCTTATAGAGTTTCCGTTTTTCGTAATAAATATTGCGAAACCTTATAAAATTTGATAGACTCTTCTTAAAAAGCAACAATGATAATACAATTTAATGTTAATTACTTTTATTACTTAAATTACTATTAAAGAGAACTATCCGCATTTATAATTTTTTCTTTTTTTTGAATTTTAGTTAATTTTCTGTTAGACTTTTATACTTGTACACTAAAATAACAATAAAATAGAAAATATAAAATTATTTTTATGCATGTCCCTAATAATTTTATCCACCTATTAACACTTCTATTTAAAAGATTTTAGGGATTCAGTTTTTTCGTACTTTCCCCGTTTCCTACATTTTTTGGCAGCATCAAAAAAGCTAAGGCCGAACAGAAGCTGTATTAAAGCTATCTAACCAAAAGGACGATCTATGGATATAAATTTATAAATATAACTTTGTAAATACCTATTAAATTATATTGTTAATGACATTTAGACGATCGTTTCCAGCTAATAAAATAAAAACCAAAAGAATATTTAGGTTACCAAAATTTATGGTAATGTCGTGATTTCTAGCTGATGGGATACTAAATTTGAGTAGGCTTAGCGCATTTAATAGCCTTCACTCATAAACTGGTTATCAATCTTCTGTTACAAGAAATAAACTTAAAATCATTTCAGTACATACTTAAACTGAATTAATTCGACATTGCATTATCCCCATTCAGAGACTGCAAGCTTAAAGCAATAATTTCGATTAATTTGCCTTTTTTTGCATTCAATTAGCTAAACATAATTTTAAATCAATAATTACTCAACAACTCGCATGGACCATTAAATCGACCATTGATAAATTTTATGTGACCACTGCTGAAAAATTTAACAACCACAATTTGTCGACAACAATTAAAGCTACAAAGTTGTTGGGCATAGGCGCCATTCCGCAGATATCGTGACTTTGTACGGCACCCACTTCATGTTTTTAAGATAACTCAGCTCTATTCATATAGCACCATTAAAGTGCCAGGGAGAGAGCAGCCATTTTAGAAATCTATGACTTGCATCCTCTTCAATTAAGTGCTAGAGTATCTCGTTGGGCTTTTCATTAGTTTATCGACAGCATAAATTTTTCAAATGCTGCCAGTTCTCTGGGCCGCTTGGACGAAGTTGTTAGACACGTTATTGGAAGACCGCAGGACATGGCGACTTGTAATTAAATGGTCTTTCGACTGAGATGTGGAGCCGCATTGGGCAACTTTCGAAAAACCCTTAACGTGAGAAAATTCCAATGCAAATTGTATACACAAAATGTCTTATCAAGCGTCAGCATACCTGAACAAAAAAGTATTTGCGTATGCTTGAGATAGCGCCAAACAAAAAGCGTAAATGTCAAAATGCCAAAATTAATTGCAATGGCAGTGCCATGGATAAAGCCTAAAAAACTGTCATGCAGCACCTATGGGTCAAGAAACGACAACCTCGGCGGGGGGCTGCCTCGTAAGCGAAGAGAACCAGTCAGTGACCAGCCCAGCACTGCCCATTCTTTTTCCTTTTTTCTTTTTTGGGCGCCATAAAGGCGACTTGCTTGCCACCACAGGAGGCATGTTCGTATAAAAGACAGGGACGTGGCTGGAAATAATTTTAGAGGGTTTTTCACTTAAAACTAAGCTACAGAGTAATCGAAATAAGTTTTTGCGAGTTTTTAACTATTATAACATCAGAGCACTGCATTAATTTTAATTTAAATAATTTATATAATAATAATAATTTAAGTCATCTTAATGTTAACACAAATTTATTTAATTTAATTTAATTTTTTACATTTACGGCAACCATAAATTCGCAATATCTTTCACATAATTTAAAAACTTAAAAAGTAAAGTTAAAAGTATAATATTCTGTCTATCAAAAATAGTTAAAATATTCCCATTTAATTTATGATCAGTGTTATGGCGGTTGTTAAATAATATGCTTTTTTGTATGTCTATATAGTTTATATTGTTTTTTTTAACAAAATGTAATGAATTGAAAATACCATAACCGTTGCCATAGTTCCACATATTTATAATTTCCAAAGCCCTCTCAGGCGCCGCCTGTGCTCTGCAATTGAGTTTTGTTTTTGCTTGCCACACTGGCCACCATTACGAATTCTACCACTTTTGGGTCTGCCACTTCTGCCATGCCACACACCCCAGTCCGAGTCCCAGTCGCAGTTCCAGTTCCAGTTGCAGAGCCAGAGCCAGAGCCACAGCCAGGAGCAGAGCACAAGTTTGGTAACACGCGCTCGCGGCATTTATCGCGCCTGGCAATCAGGCCAGGACGCCGCGGCCCTGGACCTGGCGCTGGGACCTCGTATGCTTGCCACACAAAACTTGTTTCCTGCACCGCGCGTCCCTTTGCGTGTGCGGGGCAACCGTTCGGTCCCCATTTTGAGGTGGAGTCTTGCAACGCGACGCGTTCATTGGCCAGCCCAGCTTAGCTTAGAGTATCTTTAAGTGTGTATGCGAATGGAACTCACACGTACTTGTACGTGTATGCGCGTGTGAGTGTATTAGTATAAAACATTGCCGTCCGTCTGCGTTTCATTAAAGTTTCGCATAAATTTTGTTGCATGTTTGCGGCATTTTATGGCCGACCGCGTATCGCACACGCATTTCGAGTCCATTTCATTTGGAACTTGTTAGGTTTTCCTATATATAGTTTTCCCATAAAAATTATATATACCTACACTCTGGCTTGCCTACGAACGGGCTGCTTTACAAACAGGTAGCCGCTTTTGGGTGTCGTGTGGCGTTTGTCTCTTTTATGAAGTTGTTTTTGGTCTTCGTTTCGTTTCTTTTGTTTTTGCTTCTTTTTTCTGCCACATTTGTCGCGTCTCGCATTTCGGCTGCGCCTATAAATAATTGGGTTTTATCGCCACTCGGTTTCTTTGCATTTAATAAATTTAATTTGTGGTAATTGAACTTGTTGTAGACACTGTCAACTGTGCCCAGTGATTTTTTTTATCGCTCCGCCACGCATTTATCAATCTGTTGTATATAAAATTCTACATTTAATTGCACATTTTTCAGACCCAAAGAGCTATTAATAATGCAGGAAGCGTAATTTGTTTAACCAAGGTGTGTAGGATGATTTTTTTATAGTCCTGTTTATTATATAAATCTGGGTTTTTCTATTAAAACGCAAACAATTTCTTGTTGAGTGTCAGGGCTTTTTACAGGAAAAGAAGTTGGAGCATTTTTCTATGACAAAAATACTACATCACAATGGATTTTAAATAATCGAAGATTTTATGTGCAATAATTAAAATAAGTTTACTTATATTTTTCAAACGTATCTATAAAATTTATGAATAATAATTTCATGAATAATGGGTGGATTTCAATAGGTAAGAATAAGAGCTAAGCTATGCTAATTTAAGAAACAGGCTCTATTAAAATACATCTAAATCAATTTTGCCAAACCAAATTTAAGAGGGTTTAAGTTGGGTTGTTAACATAAAAATGTTTTATATCTATATATAAGTATATTCCTGGCGAAATGAATTCCTTTCCGCCAGATATATCACAAATGTTTTCCACTTTAAGACAACGGTAAGAAATAAGATATATTATATTTATTAGATGTATGAGACATATGTAGATAAGAGCTATAAACCCTTTAAATATCATTGGCTACTATGGCTAGCGATAACTGCAGGAATGCGAATAGTATATTGATATACAAATAAATTTACAAATTTAATATTTTTAAATATATATGGACTGTACTATA
Source organism: Drosophila robusta (assembly GCA_035043565.1). Taxonomy (NCBI): domain Eukaryota; kingdom Metazoa; phylum Arthropoda; class Insecta; order Diptera; family Drosophilidae; genus Drosophila; species Drosophila robusta. The sequence continues at coordinate 3,030,336 of JAWNMW010000235.1, forward strand.
ATATGCACCTTTAACTGTTTAACTATTTGGGTAAGAAAACCACAAGGTTATTCTGTTATATTGTAGGAAAATTGTAGCCAGCGCTTTTTAAAAGTTAATCTGATAATTTATTACTTAATGCAATTCTAACATAATAATAATGGTAATAGTATTAAATATCTCAGCTTTGGGTATCTCATTCATGCATTCTCGGTATTTTATTTTTCTAAATTATCTGTGAACGTAATTTATCAAACGGTTATTCTAAACTATTTTATAGTAATAGTAATGTTTAATTTAAACACATTAAATCTGTCAATGAAACCATGTTTCATTTCAATTACTATTGATAGCAATCTGGTTTAGCTGCGACAAGTATTTAGATTAAAAATGTTTCTAGCCTGACTAGATGTTTTAAAGTGTAAATAATAGCAGCAGCAGCTTTTTTCAAATTAAATAAATTATTTGTGCTTGCAATCAATTTGATTAAAGCTTAACTTTAATAATTACTTGACAAGAAGGTGTGAGAATTATCAATTACACTTATACGAGTATTTCACAAGCCGCAATTAAGACGATAAATGGCAATTGGCGCTTGAAATGCCAATTAAAGTGCACATAAAAAAACCAAGACATTTGCCTCTTTTTATGCAAGAATTATGGTTAATTTACAGATTTGTTTAATATTAATGATTATGAGCGTGCGTTCGTGAGTCCGCGAATGTGTTATGTGATAAATGATTATAATTATGGCGAGCGGGCATAATTCAAAATGTTGCGCATACGCCACGAGAGCCAAAGTGGGCTGTCCCAAGAGAGCGATACGCGCACACATTCACACAAATGCACTCGCACACACACACGTATACAAATATCTAAACAGCAAATCAAGCAAACTTTAATATGGCTACAATTTGATTACGAGCGCCAGCGAGAGCGAGCGAGTGAGAAAGAGTGATAGTGAGAGAGACCGAACGAATGAACGCCGCAAAGGCAACTCCCACTTCCACAGCGCGATAGCGTGTGCGTTTGCGTGTATGTGCGTGTGTGTGTGCGATTGTGTGACGTTAAAGGAAAACTCGTTTGTTTGCCCACTGCGGTAGCCACTGGCAGCCACAAGCGACAGTCGCGCTCACAGCGTACGTCCAACCGGAAGCTCAACACAAGACCTCGTTCGTTCGTTCGCTCGCTCGCTCGCTCCATCTTGTTGCCCCGTGTGTGCTTCCCCATTCCAATCAGAAAACAACAACAACAAAGAATATAACAACAACAGCGCAGCAGTGGCCAAACTTTGGCATTCAGAGTCTTGTATTCAGTTGACTTTTGTACGTTTATACGCGAAATTGCAGACATGCCGCGTGCGGCGTGAAATTGTGAATACGTTGAAAAGCCGTCGCCAATTGTGAATTGTTATGCATCATATAAATACACCATAATACGAGAAAAAAACAACCTAGTAAGTGGCAGACAAACAACCATTTGCTTAGCTTGTGGTGTTGTTGTTGTGCCCGTTCAGTGGCTATTTTGCAAACTTTTCAAATATTCGTCGCGATTTGCGTGTCGCTTTATCTGAGTTTCTATTGTTAATCATGTGTTAACTGTGCTTGTGTGTGTTATGCTAATTATTATTTTGTTTCCATCATTTTCGCCAACGTTATGCAAATGTATCTCTAAACACACTTGTATCTGTATCCCGTATCTGCATCGGTATCTGTATCTCCATCTGTGTATCTGTAAGTGTCGTGTCATTTATGTCACAGTGTTACGCACTAGAAAAACGGCAACTGCTTAAATTTATGTGCACTCGCATTTTAATTTAAATCGCATAGTTTAGCAAACGAACAAAACGTTTGCTGTCGAACAATAAATGCGTTTTAAAAGCAATTAAAATTCGTATAACCACACACACACAACAAAGGCTATAAAGAATAATAACCCACTTGATATCCGTTGGCTCATTTGCATACATCATAATAACAAATCAACATCAATTGGAACGATATTCGGCATTATAAAGTAAAGTAAGTGGACAATTTATTTATAGAACTTTTATGACATTTAAGTCGTCGATTATATTTGGCATTCATGCACGGGCAAGTTTATTTTAGGCATTGGCATGCTATAAAATCGCTTGATCTTGATCATAGTATGGTTGGTATTAAATAATCCCAATAAGAAGGGATTGCTTCAGGAATTAATAAGATTAAGATTCCCCGGGTCAATTGTTTGACGAAATATTATGTTTATATATGGCACGTGGAAAAAAATACGACGATCCTATTTCTATGTTTACCACTTTATTTTTAATGGTGTTTACACTTTATTTTGAATGACTAATTAGTATAATTGCATTTAATACAATATATTTATTTCAAGAATATGTATGCCTGAAGAAAGCGGTAATTATTTTTAATGAAAGTACAACATATCTTAGATTAAAAACTGTTTTCAACACTTGTATTTTCAAACATCGGCATTGAAAGAAAATCTTCAACTAAGATCTTTGTTGTCAGATTAAAAAATTTGGATCTTATTCGGATTTTATCAACCTTATGGGTTTGATCAGAGCATGTATGATTTATTTTCAAAGTTGCCAAAACTAAACTGTAAGCAGTTTAAAGAACTTATACCACGTTGTTAGAATTATATTATTGCTCATTTTCAGCTTATCCAATCGACGAAAGCAATTCATAAATATGTAACTTAATTAATGACGAAAATAAACAGCGAATGATGTTTAACCGCTGCAATTTCAATTAAGTTCAATTAGCCAACTTTCGAATAAGCAACGCATAAACTTAAGCGGTAATGTTTATAGACCAACTCGGTTTGTTTTTAACAGAAGTCGCTGAATCAATAGGCCATACAACTTGATTTTTAATTAGCTTTTAACGAATGCGATATAACGAAACGTTTTGTTTACTTTTAACGAAATTGCCTACGAATAAGACATTATATATGTATATATCTGTTTGTATGCTAGATCAAAATATGGAAGCTCAACCAACGGCAGCATAACAAAGTAAACAAGAAAACGAAAAAGAAACCATGAAAAGAGTTTGGCAGAAAAATAAATCAACACGAAAAACAATAACTATATTTGGGGCAGCTTCGAGTTACTTTACAGAGATACTCAATTAATTTATATCATGTATGCTTAATAGCTATCAGTGTGTGATAACATAATCTAAACTTAACGATAATCTTGTCAGCCAGTAAAGAGCTATCAAATTTGCCAACTAAAAGCAATATATTTTTATTTCCATCTTTATTTTAAACCAATATCAATATCATATTAATAACTGTATATGCGATTTTTATAAAAGTTTGTCTATGGTATAAATATTTTTGGCATATAATTAAAAATCAAAATAGATAGATTTCGGTTTATGGCTCTTACAGTAGCTATATTAAATACCATCTGGACTGTAGTATACCTTAGGGAATACAACTTATTAACTGAAGACATTGTCATTATTATTATCAGTTTTGACAACACTACCTTAATCATTCAGGTTACTTAGGCAACTGATACACCTTAAATGATAAAATAAGAATATCTCCTGTAGCGGTATGATGAGAAATTTTAGAAATATAAATAAAAAACTCAATGGAAAGCAACCATAAATAAACCAAAATTCGTGTTCAGAACAAAGCAAACAAATTGGGAGCCTCAAGTAAAATTTGCGACTAAATCAATTTCAATTATGACTTTCGCAACTGATCGTACAACAAATTAATTTCGCTTTTTATACGTTTTTATTGAATTGAATTGCAAATTTATGCACCTGGCGTTGTATGCTATTGTATTTTGTACAAAGTATGGATAAAAACAATACAGTAAATTCCCATATGAATATCTGTAAGCAATGCCATAAATTTGTCAGCAACTTTTCAGCTAAATTTCGAATGCGGGCATATATAGGGGTATCGATATGAACTTAGCATCCATTGTCTGCGGGAGGAGCGAAGAGTTTCGAATCACCTGTGCTGAAGAGATAACAAAATACTAAAATAACATTCGCTTATTCATAACCAATTACTCGAGGACTAAAGGCAAGTACGAAACAGCGTTAAACCGGAAAGTTAGCATGCGATTTTCATCACATTACATTCAGCAATTACACACAGTAGTCGAGCTACGTACATATACATATGTATTTATTCGCACAATTTCACTGTAGATAACTAACAGTCAGCTAGGCCAAGAGCAAACAAAAGACTTAAGCGCAAAACTTGCGCTTGCTGGCGAGTAGAAAGCATAGAAAAGCGAATACATGATGATTATTCATCAACCGGTCTGAACATAAACATTGAATTGGCATTCATGACATGCACATAAATTAGAGCAATGTGTAAGCTGCTGATAAGCCAGAACTGTTGTTAAATGCGCTTCATAAATAATTTAGAAACTGTGCAAGCTAATTACGCAGAATCTACAATTGTTGCGTTACTTGGCAGTTAATCAGTTGCATCATTTGATTGGCTTGGATTTATTCGAATTTTGTACTATTTGCAGCCCAAGACGCAGGCCTATCTCAATTGCACGCCTGCTCTTAACTCTTGCTACACTTTCACTCTTGTCTCGGGGCCAAATCTCAGCATATGCGCGACAAGTGCCATTTCATAGGGCAATTAACTGCTGGCGCCACCAAGCACAGCAACAGACAGCCAACAACAATGCCAGCTCAATGGGTCATGCCGTAAGCCAACAATGACACAACATGACAGCAGTTTCCACTTCAAGTACATTGCAAAAAGGCCAATAAAGTCATTAGCTCGCTGTATATTCGAATAGAGAGCCAAGTGTCCGTCCGCATTTTGACCATAAAAACGGACCAAAAGGCAACTGAAACTGTGCCAGCATAGACCAAACACTGCGTGTGACCAGTGGCACAGGTTGCATGATGTATCCGCAGTCGTATATGCATATATATGCGTGTGTGTGCGTGCTTAAGCGCCTTTTAATTTATGACACTTTTATGAGACCAAAAAGCAATAAAACTAAAATCGGTTTTCGACCAAAAAGGAAAACAAGTCCAACAGCCACGCCAATAGTTGCCTTTTGGGCAATTGCATCATAAATCTTGACCAAAATCGTTTAGCAAGGCAACTGGAAAGGTCATTGGGTTGGGCACAGGGTTGCCAGGTTAATGTTGACAATTGACGTTGAGTCCTTAAAAGATTTCAATTATATAAATTCTATTGTTGTTGATGTTCAAAATGTCATTATTTATTTTGAGAAATGCTTTTGATTGTATATATAAATTTTATCAAGATTAATTATACAAAATCTAGAAAGTTTGGTCACCTTATTCCATTATTTTATTTATTTTTATATATTTTCAAGTAATCCACCAAGTGTCAATTAACTTTACATTTTGATAATGACTGTGGATAACGAATATTTTTCTAATTTATCAAAGTAACAATAAAGAACTTACAAAAATTGCTAGACAGTAAGAAGTACATGCAGATACATGCCCTACGCCTTGAATAAACGCCAGGTGTCGCTTGAAAGCCACCTGGCAACCCTGTCCTGGTCAACCCTCAGTAAAGTGCAACAAACGTAATTATGCAACTCTTAACACTCGCTCAAAACTGCTGCAACTGCCTACACACAACAAATGCAGGTAGCAAAAAATATAAATAAAAATAAAATAAATAAATATGAAGCACGCAATACGAAAATAACAAGCAGAACGTAACAGGCAATGATATATGTACATGCGAATTGCACACTAAGCAGGTCAACGGGGCAAGAACTGACGGCAAGCAACCCAATAGGAAGCCCAACCAAACGTTGCCAGTGGCCACCGAGGCCAAGACCCATTGACCCGATGAGGGCGCAAAGTGCCAGAACTACAACTAGAGTCAGGGGCCGGGACCGGGGCAGGGGCAGACAGGAGTCATGTCGTGCGTTACGCGACGTTTTGAAAATCGCAAGAAAGGTACTAGGCTGGCAGACAGGAACTCGACCTGGACACGGGCCTCAAGCATTGAGGTAATCGAAATTGGTTGGCGTCATAAGTCTGAGTTGCTTGCTGTGTGCATTTTTCGAGAGTCAAACTGATTTTCTAGGAAAAATATTGCATAATACATATATTAGAGAAAAGTAACTGTGATAATAAGAATTCTATATTGATAAACTTTAAGCAATATGCAATTTGCAAGTGAATTATGGCCTTATCAATCCCCTGAGTAATTTAAAAATTTTAAAGGCCCACATATTTGCAGTTTCAAGTTTAAAGTTTATCCTAAATGGATTTTTAAAATTTTTTTGAATTTCGCCTAAGCCGTTTCAATTTTTGCAATCCTTGCCATATACAAACCCATATTATATGCCACTTATCGTGCATTATAAACGAGAATATAAACGAGAACGATAAGCAAGCGTTATTCATAGCGATTCCATTATACTTCACTTATCGGGCAAATAATTCCAAGTGGGACTCCATGGCACAAAACAAAATCAAAGTATTTATCGTTAGCATAAAGGAAGCAGCTGGCCTATAAGTTCAGCGATAAGCTAAAGTTTCATAAAGCTCGATAAGTTAAACAGCTCAGAATGCCATTTTTATATTTTTTTTTGTATTTTCCAATTTATCCGAGTATTTCCCATGCTTAATCCGGTTGCAGTATCGGAATACTGGCGCCAAAAGTCATAAAATCTAAATCGTACAGTTATGACCACAACTTTCAAAAGTTTTCTTCGCCTATTTTATATTTTTGGTAGAATATTACGCCTGAAATTAATTAATTAAAGACAAGGGGAAATTAGGCGAGATCTTTTCACAGCCAGCGCCAAGCAATCAAATAAACGAATGTAGATTTTTCCACAGCTATTAATTGTCACTGCGTCTGGCAATGTCTCCCCGGCAATGCTCTCACAAATGTAAATGTCACGAATGAAACGATGCCGAGAGACGGAGGCTGTGGCAGATAGAGAGACGACTTAAGCCGCGCCGACGCCAAGACACTTAAAAGCTTTGGGCATGGACAGACAGATATACGTACACATACATACATATATGCATACATATAGTCGAGGCACATTTGAATTCCTGTTGCAGCGAAGGCATGGAATTGGAATTTGTCTGCCCGCGTGCCGAAAACTTGTCACTGCTGCTGGTGTGGTCGAGCACCACCAGAGTAAGAGAGAAAGAGAGAGCGAGAGAGCGAGAGAGCACGGTAGATGAGATCTGAGATCAATCGTGTTGCCGGCAAAGATCAAGCGAATACGTTGCTTAATATAGACGCCAGCTAAAGGGTCAAATCAAGTTTTCCAGAGTTTGTCTTCACCATCTATGCAAGCTCATAGGCCGGCTAAAAAGGACATTGGCGTATGTACCACTTGGCCAAAACAAGTTCGTTGCTTAAGTCTTTTGTTTTGCATGCCTTTCACACGCGGCGAGCGCTTTGTACCAGCATAAAATTGGACATTGTCACGACTCCAATTAATTACAAAACAAAATGTATACAAATTAAAGTGTTATCAGCAATGCCTAAACAACAACAACAACAACAACAGCAATTATACGAACAACAACAACGAAAACAATAACGCACCATTTCCGCCATCATTTCAGCAATTGATAAGCAAAGTGCGCGCCTCCATATAAAAGTAAACGTTCGAGTATGAGCAATGAAATGTTATATTATGGGCTGACACTGTTCTTCTCACAAAATCACCGATTGGAACAATCAGTTAAATGCTCAAGCATGCTTATATCGCTCGTTAGTTGTTGTTGCCGTTAGGGGGAAGCTCTTTGCTTATCACTTGAAATATTCAAATTGGGTTTTGTGTTTAGTGTTGTTCCTGAATGTGTAAGTAGTCGCATTTCAATTGCGCTTTACTTGTTGTCAAGTGCTTTGGGAAGCAACTCGACTCGTACCCATGCATGTGTGTGTGTGTGTGTGTGCGATAGTTTCGGTGCAGTCATGTGTCACAGCGATGAGTAATTGCTTCAGCTGCACTGAAGCACTCAAGCAAAAGCCCTAATTGCACTGCGATAAGCCATGCAGATATCCAAAACTATATAAGTAAGAGTACTTATTTGTACTCAAGTCTCATCAACAAATATTTTCTATTACACTGTGTTATCTGGCACCTCCTGGTGAAAAGGTTGTCTCTAATAATTAGTTGAATGCTCCAATAACATTTTTAAACGGAAATAGTTATCTTTAGTAGTGAAGAGAATATATGTATTACGATAGTGTATATATAGTATATCTTTTATTTGTGTCCTGTACCTTTTACGCAAAATATGAGTAAAATATTATTTAGGTTGTTTAGAAGAGTTAAAGTTGTTTTATAAAAATTCGTAACACCTTAAAAAATGTACACGATTTTGTGATATATGGATACATCATAATAATGATATTAAAACCAGAGAAAATTTTTAGAAGTATTTTTGTTTACCAATCGATAAAATTATTTGAATAGGAGCTTAGCTTAGTTTCTCCTATTTTATTACTATTAGAACATTTATATAATTGTTTGAAATATTTCTTATATATATATAGAAATATTGATAATGATTAGTGCCTAGCCACTGCATTTAACCGTCAAAGATCTTTTTTATCTATGTTAATTGAATTATTACAAATTTAGTGTATACATGTTAATTATTGAGTTATTGTGCTGCCAGCCAATGCGATTATAATAAAAATTGGTTTAAGGAATATACGATATATGTATAGCAAATAAACGAGTATATCAAAACTCGAATTATCTGCTTTACAGCAAAGCTAAGCTTTTTAGGAACTTTTAGTTTAACACTTCATTCACGTACATGTGTAACTCTCAATAGGCAAACAAACTGCATGTAAATCCCACAAATCGCTTGATACACTCCGAATCAAAAGTCTTCGAATGCATTTGCTACATAAAAACGCCATAATTACAAGACCAAACTGCCTAAAACACTCAAGAGAGCTACGTCTGCATCTGAAAGATTCTCATAATTACACATAAGAAGAAATAAACATACAAATTTGAATAAAAACGATATAACCGCAGACTTGGGTCTGAGAGCGGAGTGGAGGTGAAGGTGGATGAGTGCCGCTGCCGCCGCTGCCGCTGCTGCTGCTGCTGCTGCTGCTGCTCGCGCAGTCGCTGTCGCAGCTCCGGCTGGCGTACTTTGCCATTAAGAATCGAACCACAAATCCACTTAAAATCACTACAAAAACCAATAAAGATTTCTTTCATCTTTGCCGAAGGAGCGCGCGAGATGGCAACAGCCGGTGCGAGCGAGTCGGCACGTTGATCGAGCGACAATGCGAGCGAGACAATCATGAGGCGATCAATAGACATTGTAATCAAATGCAGTGCACTAGACCGCTTAGGGGCTTAGGTTTAAAGAAAGTCTCCGGAGGGTGGGTATTTGGAATACTTAGGATAGCGTTGGCGGTGACGCCACTTTGAAATTTCGGGTGACAGTTTTCCTCAATTTTGGGTAGGGCAGCTGAAAGGGTACACAGGATTAGTGGAGCCAGAGCAATTATCATTTGTCTGGCTGTTATCAGTATAGTAATATGCATATCAATGATTTTCCAACTTATTTCTATTTACATTTCTTTACTTTCATTCAAATTTCCAAACATGGCAGTTTTCCAGGTCCGCTCGCCACATTTTCACTTCCAAGAAAGCGCGTGCCATGCCTTATACAGAAACATGTGTTCATATCGTGGCCTTTTCTTCAGCGTATTCTCCTGATAAACGTCATAAAACTTAATCACCGCAACAGTTCCAGCTTTATATGGTGGCTGGGCCGCATGCATCAGCCTGAGCGTCAACAAGATCGTGTGGATGATCACATTAACGGGCCGGCGCATGATATATAAAGCTGTTCACAAATTAAGGTCCATTAGCGCAGCAGGATGTGTCAGCGTCGATTGAAATATGCGCTTGTCTGGGCTTGCGGTTTTTGTTTTGACATCTTTCGTACCTTTTGCTTGGCCAACATCTCTCCCTCCCTCTCTCCGATTTGACTTGCCTCAGTTTTCACTCGCTATGCTCGCTTTTTGCATTTTAATGGAAAGAGTTTGTTCAGCAACCAGTCGGGGAGGAAGGCTGCCAACAGCCAACGAACCTTTTTTTATGGGTGAATTATGTGATTTTCAATCGCCCGAAACTAAGGCAAATCGTTTGATTAATGATCCACACCATGGGTTTTGAAAATATTGTGAGTGGAATTTGGTCTACTTGTGGTTATCTGTTAGATATATGAGTGTCAATGAATAATACCCTAAAATGAGCCACTTGCATTTCAATACACTGGCAAAATTGAACTGGTTTCTTTTTATTTATTTTGATTTAAATTAATAATTACAGGGCGCATATATAGTAATCTGTTGAAAGACTTTTAATATATGAAGTTTCTAAATTGTTTTGTATCTGCTTAATGATTTACAAGCAAGTGACAATATCATGGTTAAAATATAAACCTAAGTAGGCTTAAATCAACTCCATTATGATATCAGACTGTAAACATAGGTAATTTTTATTATGTATTAGGATCACCTTCACACCTATTCCGGTGTTCATTTATTTTACCTAGCAGGAGATTTGCATAATTAGCCAAAAAAAAGTTTCAGTTCTTTAGTTACAAACCAAAGTGACATATTGACTTAGCTACCTTACAATAAAACTGTTTTACAACAACAGATCAAAGTCACAGATGAAGTCCAATAAAGAAGTCAAAATTTTTTCTTATGCAGAAATTTGATAATAACAAATGTGATTATCCAAATATTTATGAAATATTTATAAATAAATATTGAACAATGGTGTATGCTGTTTGTTAACTTTGTTCATTTTTGTTTTTATTTAATTATTTTTACAACACACTACCAAATTCAAATTGTAAACCCATAATGAAAATCAATTTTAAAATTCTCACCTATTAAAAATAGGTTCTCAAATCAGTCTCAAAATTTCTTTTTGTATACCACAATTTTTCCATTCCTTATTTTCGTTCATTTGACATTTGACTGAACATTTATCATTTTACGGGACATTTTTCTGAAATTTAGCAAGAAGCAGTTTTTCTTATTTACCCCTCACTTCACCGATTCCCTTGCAATTAATAGACCCTCATTAGGCGCTACACAAACACACAGGCGTCAATTAATTAAACCTTACTCTATGATCCATCGGTCACTTGCCTATAAGGACAGTGTTTAGGCACTTGCACACGCCCAAGTTACACGGAGCTGCAGTTTAATGAGCTGGTGACACAATGGGCTGGATGGATGTCAGCGCTGCTAAGCCCGGTCGGGAATCGGTCTTGGCAAGCGGATTACTTTCACGCAGACCTAAGCACTCAAGTGCCTACCGTTCTAGGAGCAAGTTGCTTGAGGGTTGTCGAACCTGTTTCAGTTTCAAGTGCGGGGCATTACTTTTCAAGACTTACATGAAATTGACTAATTTCGTGTGTTTCGATCGCAGCGGAGTTGAGGCGCCGCCGCAGCGCAGTCGGCGTCGCAGTAGCTGCATTTGAAATGCACCTACAAATTTTTACCTGTCACTCAGTCATCTGCATCGGCATCTCGCTCTGGTGCCTTGTGCGCCTCCTCCGTCTCGCTTGCACGCGGAGTTTGTGTGAAGGCGACGCCTGCAAGTGACACTCGGAGGGAGCGGTCGGAGGGACGGGATTGCGTTGCCTGCCCATTGATGAAATTGACTTTTTATGTTGTTGCCGTTGACTTCTTTTCGATTTTGCGTGGCGCTGATCTCCGCTCGCTGCCCGCTGCTGCCGCCGGCGCTGCTGCAGCCGCCGTTGACGTCTGCGTCGGATGTGCCGAACTGGAACTGGAATTTTGGGATTAAGTTTTTGTTTACTTTGAGGGGTTTTTTAGTTTGTTTGTACGCCTCAAGGAAGTCGGTTCGTTGTGCTCGCGATCCACAACAATAATGACAACAACAAAAGTAATAATAACTCAAATCTGTTAAGTGCTCGCAACTGGATTAATACGAAAATTTATTGCTTTATTAGCCGCATTAATCAAAAGGCTCACAACAAAGCCAATAAAATGCTCAACCCAATCGATCGAGCAATATAAATAATAATAATAAATGTAACCAAATTAAACAGTTTCAAGTCTCTTGCAATTAATTTCGTATTTTTGCATTTCTGTGATACACTTTGTGTTGTGACAATTTGAACTTGAATTCCGCATACACATAAATCAATCCTAAAACAAGCTGCCAAACAGAAAACCGCGCAAAAAATCAACACAATAAATTATGGGCATTTTGCTGAGTGATGGCGATGTAAGTTTAACTTTTATTATACATCATTTGCATAATCCGAAATACGTTTCATTTTCACTGCAATAAATACAAATTTTTAACGAATCCACAATACAATTAATGCTATTCTGATTATTTAAACTAGTAGATTAAGTCTTCGGCTTAATGGCATATAAAAAACATTGGAATTAAGAATAAATTAAAAAAGTCTGTGGCTTTACAAAATATTGACAACTAAGGTTAGCTAATATAATGGTTTTTATGGTTTTACATAACATAATTTATTGAAACTAACATTTAAAAAGTTTGCAAACATTTTAAATTTGCATTTAATTTTAAAAAATAGTATTTAACTTAAAATAATTGTATTCATGGGTTCAAATAAAAAACCAAAAAACTGTTGTTGGTGCGGTTTACGATTTCATCTAAATGCATTGAATATTGTAATATCCCAGTTTTAGGTTCGATTTGTGAACCTAGAATTGGCTTTGGTTTAAAGCATGGTTCGTCATATTTTTTCAAATTTCAACAAAAAGTGTTAAACTTATTATTTGCAACACAAATGTTGGTTTTCTGTTCTTGTTTATTTTCAGTTAATTAAGAGAATACTTTACAACTGTCTTCAAGGTGAATCAATAAAATTTTCGGGTTATACGTGCCAATATTTAATATAATTGTAACATGTCTGTTTCAAATTTAATTTGCTTGAGTATTGCATAAATAGTGCTTTGGATACTTGAATTTGGCCTTTGCTTAAATTTATTATTCATTCGTCTCAATACAAATAAGCCAAAATTAGCTGCCCAAATAGCATCAAGCAACCGTTTACAGAAAACTGAGCTCTCTATTCGTAGCTTGACATCCGCTTGTTAGGGCTATAAACTGCATGGCAATTCCCGCCGCCAGATCCATGAATGAGTCAAGTGTGCGCAGCTCAAGTGGGGAAACGAGAGGAGTACTGAAAACAGGATCCTCATGGCATAGGGCTGGCGCTGGGTCCGGGCGAGTGAGCGCACCCGGTTTTCGCCGGCCTTAGTCGAGAGACATATAAAAAACCACTTAAAGCGCCGCTTTAATCCTAAGTGTTCTCGCTGCCCTCCTCGCTGTTACCTTGTTTGTTGTTTTTTTTTGTTTTTTTTTTCCTTTTATTCCTTCACTTGCCCGCTGCTCAAGTGGTTTTCTCTGTTTGTTTTTATTCCTTCATTTGCAGTGACAAATTATTAACGTTCTACTCATCGTCCTCATCAACATCCCGACCTGCTGATGATCGCTAGTTGAATCCACGATCTGAGCCTCTTTTTTTAAAATTGATTTTTTATTGCTGTTTATTTTAATTCCTCTCCCTTTTCTTCTCGTTTTTGGTTAGCCCTTTATTTTATTATTTTGTTATTTTGTTTTTTTTTTTGGGTTCGCATTTTAATAAGCGCCGAAGCGCCTCTGCAGCCACTTCGAAGTGCCTGCGATTCCAAACTGATCCCATACCGATCTCGATCCTGCCCATGGGCCAAACGCATCCATCGCACTCCCCTGCTCCCATACTTGAGGCTGCAACATGTTGACAATTTTTCGTGTGGTCGCCGCTTCTTTGATCCGGCACCGCTCCGTGCTCTGCCAATGGCCGGCGCTCTCTTTGATCGACTGATCTTCTAAAGGGAGCGACGTCATTATACACGCGTGGTCAACTCTTTGATGGCTTGAATTGTCGTCGTCTTCCTCGCGTTCGTTGTTGCTCCTTCCTCTTATGCGTTTGTGGAACGCTGCACATTTCTTTGGCATCTCAAGAATTGTGTCAAAATGTGCGGCAATTGCTCTTGTTGCTAATAGAAGAATGTGCTGCAAACGGCTCTCTTTACCAATGCGCACATAACTAGAGATATTAAAAAATTATATAATCAATTCATTAAATTTGTTAAATGCACTTAATTCAAGCATTTCATCTATAGTTTTTAATAAAAATGTTCTTAATACTTTTGATATTGATTGACGTTTAAATAAATACATATTTTTACTATTAATACTTATCTTAAAGAGAAAAATATGCTTTATTCCACAAATTATCTACATGTTCCGTTTCTTATGTTCATACAACAAAATATTTATCATTTATTTTGACAAGCTGTTGCAATTACATATTCATGTTCAAGTTTCCTCGACTTACAGAAAAATTAAAATTGCCGGCGGCTAAAATCGTTTCCCGAAACTCTTGTTTTTATCAACACATATTACCCAATAACTATTGCCGCACATTCCTTCCAATGTTAAATACGCCCCAGAGACCAAAATTAGCTATTTTACAAAAAGAATTTCAACATTATTCGCCAAAGTATGGTTTCTAAATCCCCACTCCCTCAGTTCGGCAGCCATCTGTGTATCTTAATTGTGGAATATTTACGTTTGCGAGAGAAATCAGCAGAGTTTGAAAAGGCGAACAGAAATTAAAAAGTTCATACATCATCGCATTAAATTTCTGGGATAAGATAAAGACGTCAAATGTGTTTTGTTATTGGAAGCACAAGCTCAGCCAGAAATACAAACACATTTGAATATATGCGAATAAATGAAATAAGTAAAAATATGCAATTGGCGCCTTAATTGATTTTGATGTGAAACACAGATTTCGATGTTTGTTGCCTTTTGGTTATTGAACCTTTCCGTAAGGAAATTACAACAACAACAAAGAAAACTCGAAAAACGTATTGAAAATCAGCAAACGGCACTTGAAGACTTTTCATGTGGTGCAAAAATGTTGAATAAACAATTTGTTGCTGGTACACGAAAAATCATAGCAAATAGGGCTATATAAATGCGAAGAAATATAAACGAACTGAAGAGGTGAAGAGGAAGTCTTGCTTTGCTTTTGAAATGTAAATTTTAAAGTTTATAAAACGTTTTGTTTTCGTATTTTTAATTTGTGTAATAAAGATTTTATGTGTTGAAATGAATTTAAATTTGTAAAACGTGACAGTATTAAGTTTATCCATTTGTTATGCCCTTTAACTAAAAAAAAACGGGTAAATAAAGATTATACAAATGGAATAAAAAATGCAATACATACATTTGCATACATATACAGATTTCAATACATTATACTCCATAACGCTTGTACATCTGTGGTCCAGTAGATTCAGCTACATATATCCGCATCCACTTAGACGTGCCGATATGGAGTTTTTTTAAGAGCTTAAAACAATTTATTTGTCATTTTGTACGCAAATTAAATTTTCTCTAGTTTATTTGAAGTTCAAATATATGTGAATTCACTGCAAGTTTAGGTACGGAATATCTCAAAATTAAGCAGATTCTAAGTAAACATATACTTAAATTAACTTGAGTATTGCCTTTAAATTTGAAAAACAAGAATAAATTTTCGAATGCAAATATTGTATTGGACTATCCCAGCTGAAGGGCAGTTGAAGCCAATAAAATAAATAAAATAAAACAAACAAAATACAATTAAATAATAAAATGTAATAACTAATAACAATTATAATGACAATAAATCTATAAATAATAAAAACCACATAAATATAAAATATATGTTCTGTTTGTAACTTATCCTGTTCTAATTGCTCTTTAAAACTATAATTTTAAAAAATCAAGGCATACGCTTAAATTTATGTATACAATACAATTATGATTGATAATGATGATAGTGCTTAAAATGCAAACCAATCCCATACGATACTTATGAGCTTCATTAACGAAATTACTTTCAAAGCCCACACAATCCAAACGCACATATACGTATGTATGTACGTATATATGTGTACATGTGGATACAAGGGTAAAGAGCTGTATAGAAACGACGGGGAGCCTACGCATGGCATCCATAAGAAACTCAAAGGTATGCACAAAGAGACAGGGAGAGACGAGCCACAAAAGATGCAGCGCCATTCATTTCGTATGGAATAAAAGGGCGCCGTTGGGAAACAAGTTCTGCTCGAAAAGAGAGACAAGGAGGGAGGGAGAGAGAGGGAGGGTGTCGAGCAGAGTCAAAGAAGTGCAGCAAGAGGCAGCAACCAAAATGGCTACTCGCAGCGGGAAGTCGCCCAATGGCAGCACCTGGGTGACCCAAAAGAGAGAGAGAGCGAGGGAGTGGCACTGAGTTAGAGAAAAAGCAAGTTGTCTGCAGCAGACAGCCCGAGAGTGGGAGAGAGAGAGCGAGAGAAGGGGCAGCAGAGAGGAGTTTTTTTAGCTTTCGTCTAATTTGTGTTTTTTCTTCTCTCTGTTTTGCAGTCGACCTCGGATCAGCAGTCGACGCGTGATTATCCACAGTTCAGCGGCGACTATCACAACGTGCAGCTGCAGGTCGCCGCCGCCGCTGCCAGCTCGAAGATGTATCACAGCAGCAGCGCCGCTGCAGCGGCCGCCTACACGGATCTGGCCGCTGCCGGGGGCGCTGCCGGCGTCTCCGGCTATCATCATCAGCAGGCGGTCAATGCGCCCGTCTATGTGCCCTCCAATCGCCAGTACAATCACGTGGCGGCGCATTTCGGCAGCGCTGCAGCGGCACAGAATGCCTGGACAACGGACAGCTTTGGATCGGCGCATGCGCAGCTGCCGGCGCAGTTCTATACGCAAAACGCGGCAGTCATGATGGCGCCCTGGCGCAGCGCCTACGATCCAACGGGCTTTCAGCGCTCCTCCCCCTACGAGAGCGCCATGGACTTTCAGTTTGGCGAGGGACGCGAGTGCGTCAACTGCGGCGCCATCTCCACGCCGCTGTGGAGGCGTGACGGCACCGGCCACTATCTGTGCAACGCTTGCGGACTGTATCACAAGATGAACGGCATGAACCGGCCGCTGATCAAGCCCAGCAAGCGACTGGTGAGTGCAGTGAGTAGCCACATCTCCGCGCCTGCTGTCTGCCCATACTAACCCCCCGCTCGTGCCCCACAGACTGCCACGCGCCGGCTGGGCCTGTGCTGCACCAACTGCGGCACTCGCACCACCACGCTCTGGAGGCGCAACAACGATGGCGAGCCCGTGTGCAACGCCTGCGGCCTCTACTTCAAGCTGCACGGCGTCAACCGGCCACTGGCCATGCGCAAGGATGGCATTCAGACGCGCAAGCGGAAGCCCAAGAAAACAGGCAGCGGCTCCACATCGGGAACTGGATCTGGATCGAGCTCAACCACAGAGGCCATCAAGGAGTGCAAGGAGGAGCACGGTAAGAACAGTAACTTACGGTGTTTTATACGCTTACGGTTCTTATAGAGTGTTTTAATATTGTCACGAAAGAATATATTAACAGCCTAGTAGATACAACAATGTACAACTACCTAATTTCAAGTAATCTTCATAAAATTTTTTAAAATTCCGTTGATATGTTGCAAACACAACATAAGTCGGATCTGTCTACATCTATTGAATTACGAACTATTAATCAAAAATTGGGTTCTTGCACGAGAAACTCATATTTTCATGATCGAACCTAAAAAAAATTAAAATCTTCACTCCGCAACCAGAAGCATAACCTCATCCACATCGGACTACTATAACAACGTGCTTCCATAGGAATATAGTCAAAACTTTACTTCTCACATTTTAGATATTTTATCAAAAGTCAGCAATTGCGAGTGTAAATATGCTTGATATGAGGCAAATCTGATATTAATATATTTCGTAGAGCCTATAGTTTCTTGGATTCTTGATCCTTCTTTAATTATTTAAAATAGTCAATTAATATTGAAGTTTATTCCATTTTGAATAGTAATGGAGGACGGCATGACCAACATTTTAGCTGAGGGTTTTAGGTATTCTAGTAGGTAATAAAAGTGGATTTATAGAATTATTACTCGAATTATTATTATATAAATCTCTACTTTCAAAAGAAACATTCTGATTTAAATATGTATGCACTTTGTTTAGGCGTATGCACTTAACGAAAAAAGTGCTGCAAAGGAAAAAAAAGTAAAAGTCTTCCCAAATATAACTGTAGCAAATGCTAGATGTAGGTTCA
This sequence comes from Drosophila robusta, assembly GCA_035043565.1. Lineage (NCBI taxonomy): Eukaryota > Metazoa > Arthropoda > Insecta > Diptera > Drosophilidae > Drosophila > Drosophila robusta. The sequence continues at coordinate 3,048,533 of JAWNMW010000235.1, forward strand.
GCAATGTTCATACATTAAAATAAAATGATGTATGGCATAATGGTAACATTTGCTTTTACTATGAATGAGGTATTCGAAAGATCAGGTTAAACTAGCCAGAATCACATTAAATATTATATATTAGTAGATTACCATTCCTTACCAGATTATAATTTTTTAGCATTAGCATTATTCGTTATTTATCAAACCCATTTCTCATGTTGCTTTTTTCTTAACTCTTTCAGATCTCAAGCCCACGCTTAGCCTGGAACGTCACAGTCTCAACAAGTTGCATACGGATCTGAAGAGCTCCCTAGCCGGCAGTGCAGCGGTGGCCAACAGCCTAATAGGGCAGCACCATGCCCAACAGCAGCAGCAGCAGCAGCAACAGCCGGCACCGTCACATCAGCAATGCTTTCCGCACTACGCCCAACAGCAGCAGCACCAGCAACAGCAGCAGCAACAGACGCAACATCAGCAGCACAGCCACCAATCGCAGCTGAGTGCCCGGCAGCTGCATGGAGCCGGATCGCAGCTGTATACGCCCAGCAGCAGCTCGGCCGCGTCCGCGTATACGACGCACAGCAGCAACGCCGCGGACACGCCCACACTGAGCAACGGCACGCCCTCGCCGCACTATCAGCACCACCATTTGCACCCGGCCGCGGCAAGCAGCTCGCACGGACACCACGCAGTGGCGGCTCATCATCATATACACGCGGCGGCGGCAGCTGCCGCATACGGCGTCAAAACGGAGGCGAGTGCCACCAATTATGATTATGTGAACAACTGCTATTTTGGGGCCTCGTTTGGGGCACTGGGCGGAGCCGCCACATCGGCAATGGCTGGTGGGGCGACCAGCGATCTCGCCGGATATCATCATCAGCACAATGTCATCCAGGCCGCCAAACTGATGGCCACCTCCTGAGCAGCGGCTACGGCGCCGGGCACTGTGATCTCTTCCCCACAACACACACGGCGTACTACACACGGCTTCGTTGGAGCTTCGTTGGAATGGTATTGAAAAGACTTTTGAATTAGTTTTACATAAGTTGCAATTAGTGTTTTTAATGGCCTGTAAATACCTGCACGAAAGTTTTGTACAAATATTTGTTTATCGCTTCGTTCTACTTCCCTTAACTTACGTAAGTCCCCTGTTAGTCTAAGATTTAGTTTTATCTATCAATTGTAAAGTGTATGCAAGTAGTGTAGATTTGGGGTTTTGTTTACTAAAATTTATCTTTCGAGTTAGAGAGGATTCTTTGTGTGAGAATGAAAGATGTATAAAATCAGAAAGTCAACAATATATCCGCTCTGGTTTGCATGTGCTCGTGTGATAAGAGATAGTGGCATAAAAGAACACAAGTTTTGTGTTTAATCGATACGAACTTATACAATTTTCATCTTAATTCATAATCATGAACGGATGGTTCGTCTCCTTCATTCTCACAAATAATTTTAATATACAAAACCCCCTTATCGACATTACTTTCGCATTAACCTATTTCTCGAACTAGCATAAATTATCCGTTTATAATACAAAGCGCACCCAATCATAGATCATTTAGCCATATGTTTAGGAGAATACTTTTAAGTCCATGCATATTACCATTTAAATAAATATTAACTTAAAATATACCCACAGTTCCAAAACTTTTTATTCTACCAGAAAAACAGCTACGGATGGATTTATAGCTTTACAATTGAATATATTTTCACTATGCGCCTGAAAGTATGCTCAAAAGAAATCTACAAAATCGTGTTTTAGCTTAAAAGTATGTTATACAATATTTATATCTTTATTTTACTCGTAATGTTGAGCATGAGTTTGCTTTGGATGATGCTACAAACTGATTTTCATTTAATGTTGGCTGATACCTTCTTAGGTTTTTTAAAATATCCAATTTCTTAACTTTCAAATTCAATGTGCGTAAATAAGTACCTTATCAACTTGAAAAGAAGATAAAATCACGCTTCAGACCCTTTAGACGATACTGAAAATCAATATATAGAATAATTACTGTACTTATTATCCAATCTGATTGAAATACAGGATATATAAAAAACTTGCTTGCCTTATAAGCTTGAGATTGCAGTTTATTTGTATCAATAAGATAAATAAAACCTGCACACCAAATGTGGAATATGAACATTTCATAGCTGTCTCTAATAACGAATTATTCACACAGATAGTCGGTCAGACGTGCATGGCATGGCTATATTTACATATCACAACATTAAATTGTTTACAAGCTGGGAAATTTGATGTTGTATTTACAATTCTCACAAGTTGCAGTTATCAACTATAAAGTAATAGCCCTTTCACAATATTAGCTGTTGTTTTAATCGGTCAATGTCGCTTAAACACCCGCAATAAAACTAAAGTACCTCAGCGTACCTTTAAGTCACATGCACAGCATATAAATAACTAATTAAACTGGCCCAACAGAAGCTATTGAACCCACTACGACCTACTGAAGTAAACTTGTGTTTTGACTCTGCATTTAAACATATCATCAGATAGATCAATTTCATAGAAAAACTTCATTACAACTATGTGTTGCTCAAAACATATTTGAAGTCAATTTTTATTTTTAATTTTTTAAATAAAAGTTACGAATTACAAAATCACCAAAACAGGAGTTATTTCATGACTTTAAAATATTAAAATGTAATTATGACTTTTTTAATTCTAAATAAAAGTTTAAGAATATGAACTTAAACTAATTTTTATTTAAAATATTATTTTAAAAACAAGTTCATTGCGTTTTAAGAAAGCTATACTTTAAATATAAACATTGCTGTAATCTTTTTTCTGTAGCGAACTTTCTTCGTAATAATTTTCTTAGTTAAAGTTTCATGTCATAACAATTGTTTTCGGTCCCTTGTATATACATTTAAACAATTACGCTCGTTTGTCATTGTCGAAAAGGGGGCAGAGTTGCTTACGGTTGGTTGGTTATATCATTTGGCAGCCGAATACTAGATTTCAAAAGACTTTATACTATCAGCTATCAACAATATACGCAATGCAATGCAATAAAAATAAACGTAATATATAAAAGTGATAAAATAAAATGCTATAAAAAAATTAATGATAACCATAAATAAAATGTTTGCAAATACTCATTTTCAAATAAAAGTTACGGCAAAAACGGGAACATCTTACCATATACCCGTGAAGAAGTTTTTTTTGGATAGAATGACAAAAATGGAATTTTGATCACACGCAACAATTTTGAGCTTAAACATTAATCTAATAATTACGAATGTCTGAACACTACATCATTCTGTCATATGGAAAACTTTTTTGCTTATAAAGATATCAAATCTGAAATCAGCAAATACGAGCGTAACTACGCTTCTGATACAAGAGAAAAATCATCTCAATATTGTAACTCTTCACCATAAAGCTTTTGTTTTTGTATAAAACATCATCTTAGGCACTCGAAGGAATATTTTTATTTGTTATACCCTGATTTTTTTTAATAATTTTTATTTTTGCCTGTTTTGGGTGGGGCAGCCGGTAAGAATGCGGCAATCAGCGCTGTCGACGATAACGCAATGGAGGCTGGACACAAAGTTAAAATAAAAGAAATGAAAATTACAAAAATTGTTACAACAGGCGACTAATTTGGTAATTTCCGCACGCGACGAAGCATTTTAAGAGCAGAGAAGAGATGCTGATATAATGGTGAATGTTTGGGAAAGAAAAAATATAAAGCTGACTGTCTATTGGCGCAATAACAACCTTGCTAGGGGGTCTGGGTCTGGACATGCAACAATGAAATGAGTGAAAAAGAAAAAGCATACCACACGCACGGGCTATGCATATTAATGTGTTTTTAAACGCCAACATTTTATCTTAAGCATCGGCAAAGATAAAGCAAAATGACCGGGCACAACGTTAATTTAAGTGACTGCATAACAAAAGACTTGCAACCAGATGCGGAGGCAGCCGCCGAGGCAATGAAGCACAAAGCAAAACAAGCCAAAACCCAACAGCACCAAACCAAACCAAAGCAACCCATGACAGTGAAGCGGCAACCATAATGACGTATACTGTGTGCCCCCTCCCTCAATCCCTCTCTCACTCTCTCTCTGTCTCCTTCTTCGTGGCGCTGCCTGCGTAATACCAGAAGTAGTCAACAGGTGAACAACTTTAGCGGAGCTGTCACGAGGGAGCGGAACAGGGGCACGGTCAAAGCAGCGGGCGGGCGCGTGTGGCGCAATGGACACAAAAAACAAGTTGGTGGCGTATACGCAATGAACGAAAGTACAATTCAAAACAAAATAAAAATCCAAATATCATAACAACAAATGGGTGATTAAAGCCGAATGTGATTAAGGCTAAAGCCGAGTGCGCTACAGTCTGACTTACTGACTAATTTAGGGAGAGAATATTAGACATGTATGAATACATATCAAATACGAAATACTGCCTGTAAATCTGAAGAATTGGCACACTATGGAAAATCTTTAATAAATTCAACTTGTCTTGTCTAATTTACCAAATAAACCAACATATTTAAGGAACTAAAATATATATCGAAAGTAAAGTGAAATACTAATAATAATATAATAATAATATATACAAATATAGAAAGTAGCATAATAATGACAAAATAATAAAAGTTATATTAATGATATATGATTAATAATATAATATGCTTAAGAAAATATGGGTATTCTTATAAGCAATAGCTTAATAAATATACTATAATTCGTATAATTTTTATTATTATTATTTTAATTTATTCAAACTAGCAAAGCTTTAGTGCATTAGGACAATATTCCTACAATCCCCATAGTTAAGTTAACAGAATGTCTACGTCATTTATACTAATCAGATTATTATATTAATCAAAAGACTTATCGATAATAAAGAAATAAGTTCAGGCAGAATATTTTGACTACATACGAGCCACATCTTAAGCCGTATATCGTTAGCCGGCTATCCGAACAACTGTAGTGTATCACAAAAATTTAGCGACATTTCTCCCAACCGCTGAGCGGTTTCAGCGGTCAGTTGGAAAGCGGGTGTAAACGGGCGTTCGAGTTCGGGTACGAGTTTGGATCCCACTTTGGGCTGCTGCAGTCGCATGTTGCGGAATCTTTAGTACAAGTGCAAATGCAAACAAAAAGTGTACGAAAAGTGGTCGCCGCTGGCCAGACAACATTACAAGCAACGCACAACACACCACAAACACACGAAACTAATGTCATGGTTTCGTACAACATTTTACATGGCTACCGCAGCAATTCGGTTTGAAACGTCGTCGCCAACGGACGCTAATAACGGACAAGTTTTTGAAATTCCGATTTTTAAACGCGAGTACAAAAAACATAGGAAGCCATTTCAATAAGGATAATATTGTGGCTAATCATGTTTCATACGACAAACTGGAACTTATGTGTTATCGGTTTCATTTACCTAATACCCAGTGCTGCTGCCTATACACGGGAAATTGTGAATGAAAAGCCGCCATTGCAGGAGAGACGTAAGTATTGGGCAACAACAAAGCGCTTGTTGTAAAAAATAGATATAATAAAATATAAAAAAATATAAAGTTTGTGTTTAAAACGGAAAAAGAAAATTTAGAGCCTTGTAATCGGAAGCTTCCGACTTTTTAATATATTTTTGTGAAGTCTAAAGTATCTGGTACTGAGCATTTGTGTGTCCCAGGGCGGAAATAGATGTAAAAAAGTATTTTTTTTATTTAAGCTTTTTATTATTAAGGTGTATTAAGTTTCACGATAGCAGACAAACAAAAAAATTTTGAAGCAATAATTCAAACGGACAAAGTGAAAAACGAACACCGAAAAATCCGCTTAAAACTGTCCCTCAAGGAAGAGAGTGAAAATATCCAAAATGTTACATACATATTTTGAACAAATTTCTAATATAAGTGTCAAGTAGTACAGTGTTATCTGCCTACCCATACTAACTAATTGTACGATGTGAATTGCTGAGGTGTCTGTTAAATTTTTAATATAAAAAAAAATCGGGACATATACTCGTGTATACTCTTGTAAGATATAGTGTTCAAATTTTTTGGTTTAATGGGGGCGCGGCAATTCGATAAAATCAATTTAATCTTAATTTTTGGACAGATTACTTATGACCTCCTCTAACGAACGCGTGAAATATTGTTTGGCTACATCCACAGGGGCCGTGTGAAAACGATTTAAATTTAAATTTAATTTTTAATTTAAAAAATTTAAATCTCTAAAGATCAAGCCGAACAATTTCGACCAAGTCCACAAGCCCTCCCCCCTTCCCTAAAAATTACAAAAATCGATATTTTCCGAAATAACAATAATAATTAAGACCGTTTTCGACTTTTTAAACTGTTATTACACTGTGAAGGAATATTCATGTTTGTTGTTGTTCGTGAAAAACAAGTTAGCAAAGCTACCAAGAAAGCAACTGCCTTAAGGACAGTAGTAATTAAATTAGACTATATAACTGCAGCTTATATTCTTTTATGATTAGGAAAATAGCACAGAGCTCAAAAAAATGTTTTTGACCTAAAAAAAGAGTTTTAAAAGAATTTATACAAATATATGCATGTTCTGTTTCATAGCACCATGGTTACAAACCTGCAAGCGTTCCAATCCCAATGAGAACAAATGCTTCCGCCAATTGTTTGAGGGCTGCTTTCCTGCACTGGCCGCTGGCATACCTGAGATTGGTGTTAAGAGCTTCGAGCCGCTGAACATTGATCAGGTATCTGTGTCAAAGGGCAGTGGCAATTTGGTTCTCTCCGGCGGGTTTCAGAATCTTGTCATACGTGGACCCTCAAATGCGACAGTTCGGCGTGCGAAGTAAGTGAATCGAAAGTGATATTAAGCTAGCAGTTTAAGCTAATTTCTATATATTTTCATTAGTTTGGATCTGGCGCGACGTCAGCTAAATTTTGAGCTGGAGCTTCCACGCCTGCGCATCAGGGCCAAGTACAATCTGAGGGGCAACATACTCCTACTGCCCCTCGTTGGCAGCGGGGATGTGGCCATGGCGCTGAAGAATGTGCACACGGCTGTCTATACGAAGATCTCGCTGCACAATGAGACCAGGACTGGGGATGAGATAATACATATTGATGAAATGAAAGTGAGCTTTCAGGTGGGCGCCATGCGCATTCATTTGAAGAATCTGTTCAATGGCAACGAAATTTTGGCCGCGTCCATTAACTCGTTCCTGAATCAAAACGGCAACGAGGTCATAGCAGAGCTGCGACCCGACTTGGAGCTGGGGCTAGCCGACATTTTTCATGGGTTGTGGAACAATGTATTCTCCAAGATGCCCACCAAGCTATGGCTGCTCTGAGAGCAAGTGCCGTGCGGCTTTTATTATAAATATAATTTATTTTGCGTTTATTTTTTTTGTTGCTGCTCTTGTAGTTTAATATTTTATACTACCTACTTATGATTAAATCTATGATTAATTTTAACTTTATTCAAACTGCTCAATATTTCATTAAGGGTAGCAGATCGTCATAGCTGAACGCCTCGAACAATTTGTCAATGGAGGCGCGGAGGATATCCACCAACGCCTTGGTCATCAGTGGACGGACCTCGTCGGAGAGCGATTTCCAGTTCTCGTTGAGGAACTCATTCATGCGCTGACCCAGCGCCTTGTCGCCATTGAAGAGATTGTCCAATTGAATGTGTACATTGTCCAGCTCATATTTGACCTTTATATCCTTGATCCTCAAATAGTTGGCGCCATTTTTCATATATTTCTCGCCAAACAGCTCCGTTTCCATTTTAATATTCACTATCAAAAGACAACTACTTCAGGAAAAGTTCACACTCGAATTATTCGCTCCAACTTACTTAGCTCAACTTTACAGTGGCCATCACCGAGCATTGGCATCATCATGATCTTGCCCTTAATGCTATATTCCGACTCCAGCTTAAGTTTGGGAAAGGTCAGCGAGAGCACGAACTTCAATTGGCTTGGATCGATGGACAAATCGTTAAGCTTATGCTTCGAAATGCCATATATCGTGACGTTCTTATACACCGAATGCAGATAAATAGCACCAGAGTCCTGGTCCATCTTGATTTCGGGCACACGCAGCGGCTCCATGGGCGGTATGTAAAGCTCTGGTATGCCGTCCATCAGACGGGGCTCCAGTAACTCAAAGGATTCGCGAGCACACACATTCAAGTCCGGAGAGTCGCGATAACAAACCTTAAGGAAGTCAGCTGCAGATGGCTTGAATCACTGGCCAAACACCACACCACAAACGGCTGATACTCACGCAATTTGTTCGACTTCCCTTTGGGCTTGGCCAGCGTCTGGGCTGCTTGAAGCGTTAATCCCACCAGCAACATGGTTATTAACACATTCCGATTCATTTGGTGGCTGTATAAATTTTGTGTAAATTTTGTTTTACTTCTGACTGGCGTCGAGTGTACTCTGTTAGCTCCACCGGCTATTTCATTGCTTTTATAGCAATTGGTGGCCACATCTGGCCAGAAGCTGACGCATTAAATTCTGCCAGACTTGCAATTTTCCGTGACATTGCAGTCCTCAGCAAATTTGCAAAGCCGCACCAACACAGGTGTTTTCCAACCGAGCTGCACATTCACGTATATATATATATATATATGTATATGAATAACGCTTAGCTATATATTATTTTCCAGCTACTCGATAGACAACTTTAGGTATATAGATATATAAAAGCATAAATTTAACAACTTTTTGCCTTAGTATAATGTTATAACATTTCTTTTACAAGGCAGCATCCTCCACACACACACACACACACACGCACATACATCATTTTAACAAGGCAGTTCTTTTCATGGAAACTTCTGATATGTAAAATTCAAAACAGACTTTCAGTTTACCAGTTATTAGCAATTTAAGTGAACCAAGTAAATAAGTCCGAGTATATTGTGTTTCGCAGGCAACCGGATGTAATATAAATTAAAAACAAAGCAATACAACTGATTTGGAAGAATATATTTTGTATAACAATGATGAAAATCAAATGTGATGTACGTGATGTACAAATTGAACATGTACAAGTATGGATTTACATATTACAGTTAAAATTTACACATGGTGCATACGTAATAAAATAAAATAAAATATTAAGGTTTGCTTCATAAAAAAAAACAAAAACAAAACATAACAAATTGTGTTCAGTTTAAAGCTTCAAAAGACAATGTCAGCTGTGGTAAAAAATTTAAAAAACTAACATATACGCGCTAAATATAAAAAATAATGCAAACATCACTTAATATCAGAGTGTAATCTGGAAGGCACTTTATATTCTTGAGGTTGCTGAGTTCAATCGATCTCCATATCACTCTTCACGCTGATAATAAAAATTCACATTAGTAAGCAACAATTGGATTGAATAAATAAGGACCAGCTTACGCACAGTTGAATGGTGGCCATCGCCTGAGCAATAATGTTATTGGTATGTAGACTATCGAAGGCATCCAAACTGTCGGCCGGGTTGCCATTGACGGTGACAAAGTTCAGTTGGTTCATCGCGTTGTTCAGTTGCAACATCGACGGTTGTTGTTCGGGGACAGCACTTGGAAGCATTGCCAGTTCCAATTGCAACAGTTGCCTACGAACATCCCTGAGATTCTCCAGAGCATTGTTCAGAGCATTTTGTGTTTTAATGAAGCGTAAATGTGTTTGGTATAAGCTCTCGCGCAAAAATATGATACGCTTATCTTCCATAAATTTATGGCGCGCTTTCGCGAAATCGACAGCTACAAAGCCCAGCTTTAAGCAGGTTATGGTGTCTCCACCGCGCAAATAATTCCGCTGAAAATCCTTGCTGCAAGTATAATAGATGTTGGTTAGGAAACTACGCAAATAATTTAATAAAATTATGTACATTTTGTATATATCACCATGTACATTATTATCATATATTTCCTGACTCTCCTTTATAACGTTGCGCGCGTTATTCAACGTAGATTTATAATGATGAACAATTTTTTTGATTGATATTACGATTTCCTCAAGTCGGCTAACCACTCTCTCTTTATTGCTTTGCCACTCTTTATTGTTGTGCTAAGAGAAAATAAACTTGAAAATGATTGTAAATTCAAATTCGTTTACGCCATTTACCAAATGTAACTTCTGCTGCTCTTGTGCAGCTGCAACCAGTGTAACGAACTGCTCTACGGCTCCACAGCTTTTGAGCATTTCTTGATTTAGCATGTCAACGTGTTGCTGATATTGAAGAATATAATGCTCCAGTGACAATGTGCATTCCTTAAATCCATATAGAAGCATTCTTATGAGGGCCTGCTCCGTGCTAAGCACATGATGCATGTCTAAGGCTAGACGATCCATTAACCAGCTCTGTAATTTGACATCACCTTTGTTAAGGAAATAACGAAGGTCAGGCGGTAAAATTGGTTCTGGCGCTGTATATGTGCATTTCTCCATGCGATTAAATATGAAAACCATTACTGGTGGCTTGTTCAAGTCGCTGGTGTCGCACCATTCGTCCACATAGAGATCCAAGGGTCTGGTCTGAGGTGTTAGGTGCTTGAGGGGATGACCCGCGGGGAGCACAAGCCAACTGGTCGTCAAGAGCAAACCAGTGTCGTTCTCTATTAGCTCACCCAATTGCTGCATTGTCATGCTAGGCGATACCTCGTACTCCAGGCGCTTAAAGCAGCAAGCAGCGAAGAGTGTCAACACTGTCATTCTCTGCAGACGATCGATCTCGGTGAATATGGCGGGTTCTGCCGATGCATCTTGTACTTCATCAGTTGCCACTAAAACGCCACGCTGTGAATAGTTGGTATCAAGGGCCAAGGGCAGCCACCTTGTAAATTGCGCCAACCAAGGCTTGCTCAGGTGATGGCCCAAGGGTATCTCCACATGAGAGATGAAATGATCCGGTTTCTTAGGATTCTCTGTTATAGCAATACAATCGCGATTTTTTTTACGAAGATTTTCATGGATTTGGCACGCACTCCGGTGCGGTATAAATGGCAGCACACCAGTCACCAACTCGTAGCCAATGACGCCCATCGACCAGTAATCGACCTTGGTATTATATTTGGCGGAGTCCACCACTTCCGGCGCATAATAATGCCGTGTACCCACCACGCTTTGCAGGATGGTCTGATCCGGCGCACTGCGGGCTAATCCAAAGTCAGTCAGCTTATAAAGTTTACGGCCATCGGGCAATTGATGTATCACAATATTATCCGGCTTTAGATCGCGATGAAAGATTTTGCAGACCGTGTGCAAGAAATAAACAGATTGGCGAAGGGTGCCTAAAATCTCCCGTACCTGAAACTCCGGCAGACCTAAAACGAATATATAAGTAGAATGCTAGACCATGATCCTGTCGTGACACTCACCGTTGGCATTTTCCGGTCGCTGCAAAAGCTTGCGTACATCGCCTCCATTGCAGTACTCGAGTATAATAACCGGCAGATCCCAAATGTGGTTTCTGTTCAAATAATTAATAAACTTCGATTCGTTGCCCAGTTTTATGCCGGCTACAATGAAAATTTCCTGAAACCTAAGGGTCCAATTGTACTCCTGCAGCCAGCGCTCCTTCATCTTATCCTGCTGATCAGCGCCCATTCGATTTGCATCCTTTATGTGTTTGGTGGCTATCAATACAAAAAAGTTGTTAGATCACATCCGCTGCTTTTTAAAATAAAACGCAGATTCAAGACTGACTCAGCGCAGCGGCAGCATTTTTCGATTCGTAGGGTTTGTCGGCTCCCGTTTCTCTAACTTATCAGCTCGAACACATACAGAGACAAGAACAAAAACCGCACAAACATATAGAAACAACAAATAAACAAACAAATTCCTGCATCAGCGAATTCTAGGAATTGGACGCACTGCGTGTGGTTGTGTTCGTATATGTGTATGTGTGTGCATATTCGAACATATATACATATATACAAAAGTATACTATATTTCTGTACGAAGGCACGTACACAGATGTCGCATACCTATTTCCTGGTTCTTTGAGCGATTCTTCCAATGCTTAACTTCACCGAAGCCACCTTCACCTAGATATCCCTTTAGCTCCCAGTCACCAATGTGAAGCGAATTGGCATGCATGCCGACAATATTTAATTGAACACCAAATCGGAATATTACAAGCTTCTCCGGCGAACTTATTAATAGCGACACCCCAATTGCAACAGATCTCAATCGATAGGCATGAACTGAACTAGGATATCTAACAGAGAACTTATCGATCATCGACTGAAACCAGAGACGGGCGACAGTTAAGTATGACAACAAGTGGTTATGCGCACTATGACGGAATCAATCACACATTTTGAACATCAAAACGAATCTTAAAAATAAATTATTATAAATAATACAATGTTATTTTTTTGTTATAAAAACATATCTTGTCCCATAGGTTAAGTATGGCACTCCAATTCAATATATAAACATTAAACATTATTATGACACCTAAAGAGCACTGTTTCTGGCCCAATTAAGCTGCTTTAACTTGAGATATATTTTTTACACTTATTTTAATAATATGCGTTCTTTGTTTTTGTGACAATGCATTTGTATATATATTATTTTCTCAGAAAATTTTGTATGATTCAAACCGATTGCCGCTGTTTAAGTGTTACTTGCGACTGGCAATCGATGTGTGTCATCACGACTGTGTCACATAAATATTACTCATCTCTAAACTGCTGCAAACAGGTTGTAAACAAAAAGTGTTGATTGCTGCCAAAACGTTATTTATCAATATAAGCGAAATTTGAATACGCATGTTGTGTTAAAATGCGTTTTCACATGAACGGCAGCAACGATGACAATGAAATTGTGGCTGCCACAGCCAGCGCGGAGCACATTCGCAAGTTTGTATTTAGCTGCAACGTTGGAGGCGGCGCCGATGCAGCCGTAGATCGCTTGGAAATCAAAATACCCGAGGTAAATGAAAAATATTTAAACGTTGTTGGAGCATTAACATCAATCGCCGTTTCAAATATAGATTCTGCAGGGCGCCTACTCATTCTACACCTGGCCCAGCGCTCCAGTGCTCGCCCACTTCCTGTGGGAACGTCGCCAGACGCTCGTCTGCAAGCGCATTTTGGAACTGGGTGCTGGAACTGCGCTACCCGGCATATTAGCCGCCAAGTGCGGCGCTCAGGTGGTCCTCAGCGACAATTGCATACTCCCCAAATCCCTAGCACACATACGCAAATCCTGTCTGGCCAATCAGCTGCAACCGGGCGTTGACATCGATATCGTCGGCCTTAGCTGGGGCCTGCTGCTAAATAGCGTGTTCCGGCTGCCCGCCTTGGACCTCATTGTGGCGGCCGATTGCTTTTACGATCCGAGCGTGTTCGAGGACATCATTGTGACGGTGGCGTTCCTGTTGGAGCGCAATCGGGGCGCCAAATTCATATTTACGTACCAGGAGCGCAGCGCGGATTGGTCAATCGAGGCGTTGCTCAAGAAATGGAAACTAAACGCGTCGAGCATCAATTTGGATGACATTGGGAAGCAGTCCGGCGTGGATTTGCTTGAGTTCATGGGTGGTCATACGATACATTTGCTGGAGATAACGCTCGTCGAGGAACAGCGTGTGGGCGGGGACTTTGTAGAATAACAAATAAAAATAAAAAAAAATAAAAATAATTTGGAATTGTCTAGTTGAGGCTTGCCTAGGATATGCCCTTAAATACGTAGAAAATAACATTAATTATGTGCACATACTTTCAAAATTACTTGCGCTTGCTGGCTGTCAAATTTTTTAAATTGTACATGTTTTTTTAATAGCTTTGTTTCTTTGCCGATTTTGAAAAATCTTTTAGCAATATGTTCAAATGTTTATGAGGATCAAAGTTTGTGCCTCAAGCTCTCATAATTTACGAAATAATTTTTAAAAGTATGAGTTAGTAGATTTTTATTGATTTTTTATTAGCTCTTATAGTTCATAGTTCATTTGCACAAACCATTGTACAATTACCCATTTTGATTGGATTTAGGGTATAGAAACAAATTTTAATATGCGCGCGTCTGTTAGTCGCTAACAGATGTGCTCCTCGTTTAACAGAGCGTTACCTACGGCAAATGCGCCATTGCAGCCATTCACACGACAACGTTAACAAGTATTTCACAGACAGCGAGCGTCGTTGTCGCTGTAGCTGTTTAAAAGCTGCACAGTTTTATTATTTATTTACAAGACGCCAAATTTACTTTAATACTTTGTAAGATAGTGGCGCAAAGTGTTAGCAAGTCGGCTCATTTCGTATTATTTGTTGTTAACGCAACAGCTTGGCATTTCGCTTAACGCTACAAAGCCGTGTCAGTGCCAGTGTGTGCGTGTGTGTGCCTGTGAAAAATCGAAGTTATTGCATTACGTTGCGCCAGCTGCCTGTCCTATGGGATTTTGGTTTACATGTTAATGGTAAGTACTGCAATGGAATGTACTAAGGCATAGCAGTGCACTTTGTTGTTGTGGACGCCGCAGTGGGCGTTGATTGTGGTTTTGCCTTAAGTTTTTGTAGCCATTTTAAATTGATTTCAACAAATTTAATTAGCAACGACAAGAAACAGTAAACGACGGCATTTTGTTGACGCACGGCGCTTTGTGAGAAGCATATGCTGTTATGATTGATCCGTTAATTCGAAACCGCGAGCGAGCGTCACACTCAGACGTTCTCTCTCTCAATAAGAGCGGAGAGCATTACGGCTGTTCGCCGACAAAGAGATGACAACAACGACCGTTAAATACTCTACCCTACCTAGCATAGTGCGTGTTTCTGAGTGTTCATTAAGGGTAGGGAAACTTATTTACATGCCTGATTTATGGCTTTTCGCTGATTGGTGCGCACAAATTGCGCGGGCTATGAGTTCATCATGGGTGCGTGCCCAGTGCCCAATCCTTGCATTCGTCATCAGATAAGTTCGCAAGCCCGATTGTTAAAAATAAATTTCATGCCATAAGATTTGGCATTCTAAATATGGCATTGCGACCCATTTAATTTTGTCGCCTCTCCAAGCGGCGCACTTCGAGCATGACGACTGCATTCCTTGGGCCACTACAAACATTTCATCCACAATTAAGCTCAATTTTGAAACATTAACTTTGATTGACAATGCCGTGCGACTTTTAAGTTCTGCTCGATTGAGTTACTTTTGCTTTTTTTATAATATCTACTTTTCTACCTTCTCAACGTCTACTTCACAACAAAAACGCTTTCGACAGCTTTTAATTCAATCGATTATTTCGTCTTCAGATAGTCGCGTCTTCATTCGTTGAGTCAAAACACTGAAACACACCAAGTCGCAGGTATCAACCGAGACAGATCGCAGTATGGCCGAGGATACCGAATACAAGAAGCTGCCTATTGATGAGCGATGTGTGCACAAGTTGTGGAAGGCACGTGTCGATGGATACGAGGAGGCGGCCAAGCTATTTCGTGAGCTGGACGATGAGAAGTCCCCAGAGTGGTCGAAATACTCGCCTCTTATCAAGAAAATGGTTGTCGACTCGAACGCTCTCGCCCAGGAAAAGGGTCTAGAGGCGGCGCTCATTTTTGTGGAAAACAGCGGCCTAGCTGGGCGCACTGTCGGCGACGTTATGTCGGGCATTGTCCAGAAATGTATTGCCGCGCCCAAGACCAAGACAAAGGAGCTCTCTGTCCAGGTCGCCCTCATGTATGTTGAGATTGAGAAGCACGAGGCGGTCGTGGAGGAGCTGGTTAAGGGAATGGAACACAAAAATCCAAAAATTGTGGCTGCCTGCGTAGCTGCCACCACGCAAGCTATGCGTGAATTTGGCTCAAAGGTGATCGGCGTAAAGCCGTTCATTAAAAAGTTGGCGCCCCTCATGTCCGATCGAGACAAAGCCGTGCGCGATGAAACCAAACAGTTGGCTGTAGAGAGTTTTCGCTGGATTGGCGCTGCGATGAAATCGCATATTTCCACATTGCCGCAGGTAACCATTAAGGAGCTGGAGGATGAGTTTGACAAACTAAAGGGCGAACGCCCCGAGCCATCCAGGTAAGTGCCTCACACTGGACTAGACCGACAGCATGTCCACAGCTAAACTAACGTTCCACGCAGATATCTAAAATCACAACAGGAGAAACAGGCAAAGATTGCAGATGAGGCCGCCACTGAGGATGCATTTAATGGTAAATACACTGGTTAAGCCAATCTATTACTTTGATCTACTACATAAGCCTATAAACAGAACATAGAACCCGTTCAGCCCAAGAATCGAATGATACAAGTGTCAAGAAAACTCGTAAGCAAGAAAAATCTGTTTTTGGCTCGCCGAAGTATTCATACCCGCACTTAGGTATAATCTGTTTTTTCTGACAACATGGTTTAATTACCATCACACACTTTATGATCTATTCCCGACATGAGTAACCCAGAAAAGTAATTATCTCTACCATGTGCTGACTTTTTTTTCATTCTACCTAAATGAACTAAGATAACTTCTTCAGTTTTTTATATATTAGTTAAATTAAGATAATAAAAATAAACCAATTGTTTGACGCGATGTAGTTAAACTCGTAATATGCTACTTTCAAACAGTTTGAAAAATTCTATAACACCATTCTATCATATTATTATTATACGTATATTTTACATACTTTTGTAGATGACGATGCTGAAGCTGGCGCGGAGGAAGTGGATCCTATGGATCTTATTGACCCCGTTGATATACTCTCCAAAATGCCTAAAGATTTTTACGACAAACTCGATGAGAAGAAATGGACGTTGCGTAAAGAGTCGCTGGAGGCACTGGAGAAGCTGCTCACCGACAATCCCAAGGTAGAAGGCGGTGAATATGGCGCTCTGGTCAACGCCTTGAAAAAAGTTATTAGCAAGGACTCCAATGTAGTGCTCGTAGCCATGGCAGGCAAATGCTTGGCCATGTTAGCCAAGGGTCTCTCAAAGCGCTTCTCAAGCTATTCTTCGGTAAGTAAGACAAATTATAAGTCTTGGAAATCAATCTATTAACTTTGTTTATATAAAAGGCTTGTGTGCCAGCGCTGTTGGAGAAATTTAAGGAGAAAAAACCCAATGTGGTGACCGCGCTGCGTGAGGCCATGGATGCCGTTTATGCATCCACATCGCTGGAGGCACAACAGGAACATATCGTAGAAGCGCTAGCCAACAAGAATCCCAGTGTCAAGTCTGAGACAGCGTTGTTCCTGTCGCGTGCCCTTTGTCGCACACAGCCAACGGCATTAAACAAGAAGCTTGTCAAGCTCCTGACTACAACTCTGCTCAAAACGCTCAACGAGTCCGATCCCACAGTGCGCGACAGCAGCGCCGAGGCATTGGGCACCCTAATGAAGCTGATTAGCGAGAAGGCGCTGACACCGCTGTTATGCGATGTGGATCCGTTGAAGATGAGCAAAATCAAGGAGTGCCACGACAAGGCCGAGATTAAAATCAAAGTAGCCGCACCCAAGAAAGAGTCACGTCCGGCCACAGCGCCGACCGCTAAAGCAGGAGCTGCATCCAAATCTAGCGGCGGCAGCACTGAACCGAAACCCGTGACCCGTCCGGCGACGACCGGTGCGCGCAAGACGATCAAGAAGCCGGGCACTGCAGCAAGTGCAGCACCCGCTGCGTTGTCGAAGGCAGCTAGCGGCAAAGCGCTGGCCACAGAGCGCGAATTGACGCCCGAGGAGGTTAGCGATAAGGCAGATGAGCTCCTATCCGCCGATATTCTGAACGGATTGATCGACAGCAACTGGAAAAATCGCTTGGCAGCTATGGAAAGTCTACTGGCGCAAATTCCCAGCTTCGATGCCAAACAGGCGGGCTTATCTCAAGTTCTGGTGCGCACTATTAGTGGACGCAAGCCTGGTCTCAAGGAAATGAACTTCCAAGTGCTCAAGTTCAAGCTGGACGCAATCCGAAGTGTAGCTGAGAATTTCCCATTTACAGCCATCACAGTGGACAATGTAGTTAATGAGATAACAGAGAAACTGGCTGACGCCAAGAATGGTGGTGCTGCCGCCGATGTACTTACCGCCATGGCGGAGGCTACCAAATTGGATCATGTGGTTGGCAAAGTTCTAAACTTTGCCCTTGAACAAAAGTCGCCAAAGGTGCAGTCGGAGGCCTTTAACTGGGTTAGCAAGGCGATCATTGAATTTGGCTTTAAGCTGCAGCCGAAAATGCTCATCGATGATGTTCGTAAGGGCGTCCAGAGCACGAATCCGACAGTGCGCAGCGCTGCCATCCAACTGGTAGGCACCATGACTATGTATATGGGCAATCCAGTTATGATCTTCTTCGACGGCGAGAAACCAGCACTGAAATCTCAAATTCAAGTCGAGTTCAACAAGAATCTGGGCGAGAAACCCCCCAGGCCCATACGAGGTGTGCAGCACAATAGTTCCAACGGGGAGGATGATGAGGAAGAAGATGCCGCTGGTCGTGCAACGCCTGAACCCATCAATTTAGCCGATCTAATACCACGGGTTGACATCTCAAGCCAAATTACAGAATCACTGCTGAAGGAAATGTCCGACAAGGATTGGAAGACGCGTAATGAGGGACTCACCAAGCTGCAGGCCATCATCAACGAAGCCAAGCTGATCAAGTCGAGCATTGGTGACCTGGGGCCAGCACTCGCACATCGACTTCTCGACTCCAATGCAAAAATAGCGCAGACAGCGCTTTCCATTTGCGAGCAGCTGTCGACGGCAATGGGCGCTGGCTGTCGCCATCATGTGCGTGTCCTCTTCCCGGGCTTTCTGCATGCGCTGGGAGATAGCAAGAGCTTCGTGCGTGCCGCGGCACTTAATTGCATTAACAGCTTTGGCGAGCAGGGTGGCTACAAGGAGTTCTTTGAGAGTGAAATGATTGCCGATGCCTTGAAAAGTGGTTCGCCGCCTCTCAAAACCGAGCTGTGGGCGTGGCTGGCCGAAAAATTGGCGCTCTTGCCACCCAAATCGATATCCAAGGACGATCTGACCTCATTGGTGCCGCATTTATATGCTCACATCTGTGATCGTAATGCGGATGTCCGGAAGAACGCCAACGAAGCTGTGCTGGCCGTCATGATTCATCTGGGTTTCGAGGCGATGGCGCGTGGATTGGACAAACAGAAGCCAGCCTCTAAGAAGGACATCATGGCTGCACTGGAAAAGGCGCGTCCCAATTTGCCTGTAAAGCCACTACCCAAAGGCAAACAGCAAGCGCCCATCCCTGAAGAAGCAAAGAAAGTGGTACGCAGCGGTGGCGGTGCGGCGGCACAAAAACAGGGCGCGGCCAAAGCGGCTGGTGCCGCCGGCGATAAAGCAACTGCAACTGCTGCTTCACGCAAAAAAGAGGAGGATGTGGACACGTCGCCGCTACTGGCAGTTAACAGCATTAAAAATCAAAGGCTCATCGATGAGCAAAAATGCGTGTACTCAAATGGACATTCACGACGCCGCGGGAAGAGTTTACGGACCTGCTGCGTGATCAGATGACCACAGCCAATGTTAATAAGGCAATGATGGCCAACATGTTTCACGACGACTTTCGGTATGTTAACCCTGCGCACGCCCATATAAACAAAATGAATGCCCCAAAAGCAAAAAGCGATGGATAATCTGATTATTCTAACTCTAAATATGTCGTTAGTAAATTGACAACCGGCAAATTGAAAAAAAAAATTTTTAGTTACATTTTCGGAGTCAAAAACTCTCTAATAATCTTTGCACTTGACATACAAGAACATTCATAATTTTGTATATAATCAAAATATATATTTTCTATATTAAATAAGTCATTTACTTCAAATGTACCTAATTTCCCTGCCATTGTCAAACTTGGGGTTTTCTGTGTTAAAAACAATATTGCAGCTTTCTAAAAAGAAAATCTGAACAATTTTGGGAAAAGTAAAAAAGATCTGACTAACTTCAAAATCAACTTGGGATTTATTTAAATTAGGATTCATATATTTTAATTTTGATAAGATATTTATTTTGATTGCATTTAGAAGTGATTGAAAACATTTATTTTTGACAATCATAGTTTGTATAAAATGCTAATAGTGAGGAAATTTGTAATAAAATGAGCTGTAGATATATTAACACTCTACAACAGTGCTCGTTAACCTGGAAAGAGTATCTGTTAGATATTTTATTAATTTAATATAGTATTATTTTTTGAAGTAATTTATAAGTTTCTTTCAAAAATACGTGCAAAAATAAGAATATTTATGGAAACTAAACATGTTTCGGAAACCGAAACGTTCCTGGAAATTATCAAAATCACTTCCAAGAGTTTAATATTTTTTTCTTTTGAAACCTTAAAATAATATTATAACCTAACAGATGTAAACAACTTTGTACTCCAATTTTATATTATTTATTGCAGTTATCATTTGAAAGTGATTGAACAGTTGAGCGAGGATTTGCCCAATAATAGCAAGGCGCTCATTTGTAATCTGGATTTAATACTTAAGTGGCTAACGCTGCGCTTCTACGATACGAACCCTTCTGTGCTCATTAAGGGTCTCGAATATCTTGGTCAAGTGTTCCAGATGCTGGTCGAAATGGAGTATATGATGGCTGAGAATGAGGGCAGCAGCTTTGTACCCCATCTTTTGTTGAAGGCAAGCTAATATATACATGTTTGATATTCAAATTCTAATCTTTGCGTATTCCTTTGCAGATTGGGGATCCTAAGGATGCTGTCCGAAACGGCGTGCGTCGCGTGCTTCGACAAATAAATCTCTTATATCCCTTCACCAAAGTCTTCTCGTATGTGATGGATGGCCTTAAATCGAAGAATGCACGCCAGCGCACTGAGTGCCTGGACGAGTTGACCTATCTCATTGAGAACTACGGACTGGGCATTTGTCAGCCATCGCAGCAGGTTGCACTGAAGGAAATAGCACGTCAAATCTCCGACCGCGACAACTCTGTGCGTAATGCGGCGCTCAATTGCATTGTGATGGCCTACTTCCTGGCCGGTGAAAAGATATACAAGCTGATTGGCCAACTTAACGAGAAGGATCTCTCCATGCTGGACGAACGCATCAAGCGTGCCAAAAAGACAAGAAAACCAACTGCGCCTGCAGAGGTGCCGTCGAGTCTCAAACCGCCAGCGCAGGAGGTGCAGCAGCAGGACAGCATTGAGATTGAGGATACTGTAGGCAATGGCTGCGACGAATTGCCGCCGCCCGATGAGGAGGGGTAAGTGAGGGTTATTACAGGAAAGAAGATTTCGATTAGGCACTAAAAAAACTCAGCTAGAACTTGAGTGCCTCGTTTCCAGCTTTTCGGGAATGGAAATTACTTTGTCTTTATATTTTTAAATTAGCAAAAAAAGGAGAATTAAAAAAAACGCCTTCTAAATTAATATATCTCATATTGAATGTTTAATTTATTTTTAATTAGGAAAAATTAAATACTTTTAAGGCTGGCAAGATATATTCTTGGGGCTACAATTTTTCGTACTACAGAGATTAGGTCAAACCAGTATTAAATATAAAATGGTTCGGTTTGGCTTAAAGTCAACTGGTTCAGTTGATTTTAGAAATATTGGAATTTCGGGTTTTAACGATTTAATTCCTTATCAGTTTAACAGGACTGAAAATTGCTTGGACTTCAAATAGCAAAAATTTAAATTATCAATAAAAATAAACATTTTAAAATTTATTTAAAATGCTTTTAATCTGATATGAATACTATTATTGAAATATTGGGTAGATTAAATCTTTGATAGAAAATTTGTGTGCAGAATTTTGATGAATACCAAGAAATATCTATAACGTGTAAAATTATACATAAAAAGGCTTTTAAGAATAGCTTTAATCTTTTCAATATGAGATACGTGTGGTGCGTAATTTCTTGATTTAAATAATACAAACCTTTGACAAATGCCAACAGATTTAAAGTTGGATATTTAGTAATTTCCATTCTTGGCTTTTTTATTTCAATTTTAAGTTCTTTTTATTTTGTATGATTTGGTTTATTTTCTTTTCTATTAATTTTGCGACTTAGCTGCCAGCAGCCAGAGTTAAATGCGCGTGGGCAAATGAACAGGCTGGCGGAGCGGAATGCCACAAGCGTTGAAAGCAACTTACACTCGCTGAATCGACAGGCGTAAAGTGGCGTTCCTTTCTTATATATATATATGTGTTCTATATATAAATTGTTTGCTTTATTTGTTGTATTTGTTATTGCTATTGTCGCTTGTGCTCTGTTTGTTGCTATGTTTTGCACAGTTACCTTTGCCTTTGCTTTTATTGTGTCTTTATTTGGAATACATATTTACGTCGCCCTATACTTTTATTACATTGTAGATGTTGAAGTAATGCCTACAAGGGACTCAAAAATAACTAAATATAAATTAAAATTCTTGTCCGCTTTCTTCAGCACATTTGATCAGGCGCCGTCCGCACAGGTGCTTCAACTGCAACAGCAACTGCAGTTGCAACAGCAGCAGGCGGCACAACAGAGAACGAGCGGTCCGTTTGGCCTGGATCCGCAGGTGATGGCCGAGATCGAGAAGGACTGGGTACGCGTCGATCAAATGGTATTTCAGGAGCAGCCCACAGTGGACATCTCGATACTCTACGAGCCCATTAAGGTTATACCGACACGCGACGGCTTCCAATATCCACAGGATAAATTCGATCGGCTCATTGCGCGCTCGCGTTACATTCAACAAAACCTAACCACGTCGCCGCAGGCAAATCCCAGCATGGCCAGCGGCATTTCACCCTATCGCAGTCCCATACGAATACAGCAGCAGCAGCAGCAGGCAACCCAAACCCATTTGGAAACCACTACACACAAGTACGTAAACAATAAATCTCAATTGAAATATCTATTAATTCGCAGCATTTTACAGTCTTGCCGATGTGTTGCCCAAGCATGATCCACAGCTGGTGAAGATCATCAAGGCAGTCAGCAGCACGGACACACTTAAAGCGCGTGCAGCCATCAATGAGCTAACCGAGATTATTGAGGCACCCGAAAAACAGGCAGTGCTGCGCGACTACGAGGAAATATTTATACAAAATGTGCTGGCACAGTTGAAGGTGAGTCGCTAGAACCACTTGAATTTCAATTGAAAGGTAATTAATCCTTGTTTCCTTTCTTGCGGCTTTTAGAATCTCTCGCAGCTGCCCATATCGCAGGCGCTGGTTGTGTACCAGCCATTGCTGTCCATTTTGTACACATTTTTTAATGCCAACAATCTGGGCAAAACGCTGAGCGTGGCCTGCATTAAGAATCTCATGTCAGCGCTGCTGCATCTGCTGGCTGATCAAAAGCTGACCAGCGGCGATGAAAGCCAATATAACAAGGTCATAAATGGCATATGCCTAAAAGTGCTGGACAAGGTCAACTTTACAAATATATACTGGTAAGAAATCGCAGTATACTGAGCTGAATAGACAACTTATGCGCAGTTCCGATCTCCCACAGCGCCTTAATACGCTTGCTAAGGGAGACCTGCCCGGTCGCCGGTCTGCCCAAATTCACCGATTTGCTCATGAAGTGCATTTGGCGCAATATTAAAATGCTGCCGGAGCGATCCAATGAGCTAAACTACGATGCGGTCATCTTGGAGGTGCACGAATTTATGCTGGCATTGCCCAGCACCTGGTGGCAGAATCGACCTTCGGATACGCCGTTGCGCACCGTCAAAACGATAATACACAACATGGCAAAGGTGAAGGGCAATGCCATATTACAGCACCTCAATCAGATACCCACACACTCGGAGCTGCACACGTATTTGATACGCATCTTGAAGGTAGGCAGTGACCGCATATATCCCTTTCGAAATTCAATTTTATTTTATTTTGTAGAATTTCCAAAAGGACGGCACTGTGACCGGCACGGGCGTTTCACCGCAGCGTCAGCAATTTACAGCCAAAGATATTGGCGGAAAGCGCATATCGCATCAAACACATGATACAGTATCGCAGATATTTAAGCTGATCTCGGACAAGGACACCAAACAGCAAGGACTGCAAAAGCTCTATGACTTTAAGGCACGTTGTCCGTGTTATATTGCAATCATTTAATACTAAGTTATCCTTTATTACTGCAGCAGCAAAATCCTGACATAGATCTGAGCACGTTCCTGCAGGGCGCAAGCGCCACTTTCCACAAGTACATTGAGGAGGGTCTCGCCGAAATCGAACGCAACCAGAATGCTGGCTCCACGCAGGCACCTGATAATCGTACCGGTTAGCTAAGTCCAAAACTACCACACGAATTCCTTATATTAACCACCCGCACCTCTCTACTAACATGTATATGACTTGGACCAATCTTCAGCTGCTACACGTTCTTATCTCACAGATGTCAACTATCAAAATACCGTGCACGATCCAGACTATTGGATGGACCGTTTGCATAGTATGATGTCCACGCGGCATTCTGCGGATGATGGCACCAATATGCTGGACAATAGGGTGGCCGACGAGAATCTCTGCTTAAATACAATGAACTCACAGAAAGTGTCGCTCATCAGACGTGAGGTGGGTGCGATCCGAACTCCTTAACAAGCGCACGCATCTCTTATAGAATTGGGTTAATTCAAAGTTCATTAAATGATGCAATTAAAATTCGTAGCCTTATGTAAGCTTCAATTCATTCTCTTTCTTCTCCAGAAACCCGAACTGTCACCCAATCGCCTGCAGCACATACAGGCCAAACTGGCGCAGATTAAAAAGGAGAATCACGCCCAATAAGTGTCGACGAACCGTATTACTCTT
Source organism: Drosophila robusta (assembly GCA_035043565.1). Taxonomy (NCBI): domain Eukaryota; kingdom Metazoa; phylum Arthropoda; class Insecta; order Diptera; family Drosophilidae; genus Drosophila; species Drosophila robusta. The sequence goes on from JAWNMW010000235.1 coordinate 3,073,219, forward strand.
TAGTTAGCACTGTTTATCTGTTCTGCTATGGATTATTATATATATTATTACACATTATTGCTGATCGGCAACAAGATAAGCTCCCCAGCTTTTAGGGCGACAGCGTAAAACAAATTAACAATTTATTATTTTAAAATAATTACGTATGCTTATAGACTCGGTATAATCATAATAATGTAGTAACAAGTCAAAGCAAAAACTTGAAAAGCAGGTTAACAATAACAATAACAGCATACTACATACCTACTATTAACTATTATTAACAAATGTACTGCAAAAAAAAATTATCTATGTATTAGCACTGAGTTATATTTGGTATGCGTTGTATTTAGTATTTCGATTGGTTCAATTGAGATTAGAATTTTTAGCATGTTCCATTTGCCGTTTGTTAAGTTAGTTCCTTGCTTCTTTTACGATTGTTTGAAGGGTTTTCTATTTCAAATGAATTTAATTTAAAGTTAAAGCAATTACAACATGTTAAAGATTTCTGTACTATTAATAAAAGATAATTGTTTTTCCCCCAAAATATATGTATAAACCTTGTTAAGTCGCTGTTCCCAACCGAAATTGTTTCAAGCCAGGCCAGGCAAAGGGCCAAGCGCTCAGTGCGCGTTTAAAACAAAAAACTATTTATACATTAAAAACATACTACAATGCATACAAGCGCGTAAATAGATAACTAACAATTACTACTACATAGCAGTTACGTTTTGTTTTAACAATTATTTAGCTTAAGCTACATCCAGTTTAACAAACCCAACATACACACACACATTCACACATTTTTTGTAACATGCCCATTATTTATGCAACAAAATAAATGTTATATTTATACTTCATCTAATCTGCCACAGGCACCACGTCTTCAGTTATTTCAGTTAGCTCCTCGTCCTCACCGTCGCCCTCGCCGTTCTTGGGCTTGGCATAACGCGAGGAAATCGTGGCCACTCTTATGGCCGCCTTGAAACCGACGCGTGCTTTCATCTTGGCCAGCTTGGCCTTCCAGTTCTCATCGCGCGACGGCAGCGCATTCAAGTATTCAAGCATTTCCTCCTTTTTGGGATCCACAATGGCCAGCACGGACATGCAGCCATCCACAGTGCCCAGCACAATAGCTCGTCCATCTTTGCTGCTCTTGATGGCCGTCAGCTCGGCCTGAAGCCTATAGTTGGCTATCATCTCCGTGTCGGCGGTGCGAAAGACGCGAATCGTCTTCCTGCCGCTATGATAATACGCCACATATTCGTCGTTCTCCGTGAAGATGCAGATGACAGAGAAGACACCTTCGGCCACCTTGGGTATGAAGGTCTTCACCGTGGTGCCTTTGCGCAGCTCGAGCATCTCCAAGCCGCCTCTCGTTGGGGCATACAACCCACATTTGCCATCCCGTGTGAGGCTGCCACCCCATTTGGCGATTGACCGGATGTGCTTCTTGCTCTTAATGTCCATAATGCTGCCCTTCTCGCTGCTGATCACAGCCACCTGATTCGCCTTGTGCGGCATGGGCACCAGCGCGAAAACCTCCTGGAATGGTAGAGCTTATTAGAGGAGCTGTCCGGCTAATCGAATAGATCTTTGACCCACCTTAATGGCACAGCCCTTGAGCAGTATTTTCGACACGAATGCTCCATTTGTGGCACTGTAAACGCCCAGGCAATCTTTGCTGGACTTGTCCACAGTGACCACCACGATATACGCATTATCGGCGGTGATAACTGATTGCCGAAACGGCATGCCCGTTATCATGCGTATGGGAAAATCAAAGCGAAAGATGATAGTGCCCTCTGCAAGGTGAAAGATAAAGGAATTGCCAGCACTCATAACTCGGTTATTTCCTGAGGTAATATTGAATCTCACCTGGAACCGAACGAACGGTTGTAATGGCCGTCAAGCGATTTGCTTCATCGGCACCCGCCGCAGCGGCCGCAATGATATCCCGCTGATTGATGTTGGGCACCGATACTGTTAGTACCTTATAGCCGTAATCCATGAGCGTTATCTGCTGTATGCCAGGCTGATCATCGCGGAAGACAACCTGCTCGGAAACGCGATTCCAGATCAGAAACTTGCCCGTTTCCGAAGAGATGATGTATCGTCCGTCCGGCGTGATTTCCGCATGCGTCACTATGGCGCCCAAGGGGCTGTCTGCCAGCTTGGCGAGCAGGCGTCCGGACCGAGTCTCCCAGACGCCAACGCAGCTGCGCGTTACCGTCACAGCTATGTCCACCTCGGAGAGACTAATATCATCGATTTGCAGCTCGTGACGATCGATGACGTGAACCTTTTCAAATATGTTGTTGATGTTCCAGACCTTCACCGAGCGATCTATAGAGGACGTAACCAAATTGTTCCAATTGCCAATGGTCAGCGGCTCCAGCTGAATGATGCGTCCGAAATGCGCATCCAAGACCTTGGCCAGCTGCCCGGTGTGCAGGCACCAGACGTAGAGATTCTTGCGCACGCCAGCCACCGCATAGTCCAGCTTGGAGCTGACCATAATTGAATTCGACTGCATGATGCGCGTGGTGATGTTCCTGACGCCATGCGGCAGAGCTAAATACATGGCGCCCTCGGTTATGGGTGCGCGCTCGCTCTCCTTATCGATCCGGCCAAAGTCCCAGATGACGAAGCCCTTGCCGGCGGTGCCAAGCAGCATGCGATCGTGCTGATGCAGGTCGAGGCGCAGCTGCAGCAGCATTTCCTTGTCATCGTTTTCATAGCGGGGCAGGCTCTCCACGAAGCTCCAGTGTATCTCACCCGTTTCCTCATCCTCCGTAAAATCGTAGACGGATACCTCGAAGTTATCCTTGCTGGCACAGCCATAGGCTCGGGTGCGTCCTTTGTTCATGACCAAAGCGCTGAAGAAGTGCACGGAATTGGAGTATATGCTCGATCGACACGAGTCCAGGCGCAAACGTACTTCATTAATGGAGCCCGACCAAAAGATGACATTGTAATCCGTTGGGCTGAAGAATTCCATGGCTGCAAGGCAAACACAGGTACTTATATAATATTCTGGGCAACAACAGTGCAAACTCCAACTCTGCAGCTAAAAGTGGAATGTAGATCGCAACAAAAAATGTTGTAAGATAAAAATGAATACCAACTGCGCAATACTCGTTATAACTGGCGAAATCGGTCTTAATTATTATAGATATTTTGGAATATCGATTTTGGGTGACTCTAACTCCAAAATTGTGGAAGATATAGATTACCTGCCACAAGATATATAAATTTCATAGATTTCCCACACCCCCAGTGGGCGTATCCAACAATTTATTATGCGATCTTTCGAGGATGTCATCAGTAATCTATCTAAAAAATGTGATGTATCTAGCTCTAAAACTAAGGGATATATGTAGATTAAACGTCCCAACGGGGCATAGATAAAAATTGCGTTCATTCGAACAGACTGACGGACGGACAACAAGACGAAGATTTAACAAACCGTATAGCTTCATGAACGGGTGTAAATATTTGCTAATGAGCTTCGGATCCGGAGCTTAGTCATTTTAATGAAATTGATAATTCGCTCCTTTCCATATTTAGATTTTTCGTGCTTGGTTCAAGTTTCTCACTGTGTACTTACTCAATACTTCCCAATCCGTATTCTGACCCGGCACCTCGACGATGTTCACCAAATTGCCGCGCATGTCAAATTTAGCCCAGCGCAGCTTGCAAATTATAAAAAGGCTGAAGAAAGATTAGTTCCCGAACCTTAAACCGAACCATATGGCGACCTACTTCTGGTTCAGCAGATACAGGCCGCTGATTGGCCCGTCGGACTCCTCGAATGGACTGTTGATAACCACGAATTCGCTGGAGAGCATGTTGAGCAGCACCGTCTGATTGTTGTTGGAGTAGGCAGCTGCCCACTTGTTGTCCGGACTGAGCACCAGCTGCTGCATAATGCCCTCAATGCCGGGATTGACATCCCGCGTCAAATCCGATGTGGACAGGTCAAAGGTGATGAAGTGCGTCGATATGGAGACCATGTAACGCATATCGCTGGTCAGACAGAAGGCGAATACGGCAAACTGATGACCCTCCAGTGAATACTGCAAAAATGTGTTCAATTAGCAAAAGGACCATCGCCTGGAACCCACCTACCTTTAGTGGTCCGCCAGGTGTGTGCAGGCAATGATTAACGGGAATCAGGGCACAGTCCTTGGGTCCGCTGCGGTCACAGGCGCGCAGCAACATCTTGATATTCGGATTGCCGCCAATCTCGGGCAGCAAACGTCCAATGAGCTGCGGTGCCAGCATATTGGGATATATGGCCAAGATGGCACCACCCAAACGCAAAGCATCCGCCACCAGCATCAGCTCGCGCCTGGACTCCTTGTCCTCTGTATTGGTGGAGGCATCCTCGAAGTCGGCCAGCACCGACTGCAGCGGACAGCTCGAGAGCTTGGCATGCAGCCACTCGTAATTGAAGAGCACATGCTCGAACAGATCCTTGAAGCGACGCGAGCGCACAAAGTGAAAGGGCAGCTCGCCGAACTGGAAGGAATTGCCAGGACCTAAGCAAGGATTCGGTTGACAATTATATACAATCACCTACCTTGCGCAAATTGTAGCGCTTGGAGAGGCCATCCTTGCTGGTGAAGACCAGCGGCTGTATCGGCACCTTGCGATCGGCGGAGCCCTCCTTGTCCGCCAGCCCGAAACGATGTCTCTGTATCTCCGTAAACTTGAACGGCTTCGGTATGCCGCCGCCCCAAATGCCCAAATAATAATCTGCAATCATGGAATGAAAATAAATGGCCATGTTCATGTTCTTAAAGTAGCGCTCCTTGGCGGTGTCCTTGAATTGTCTGTGGTACCTGTGGAGCAACATGACTTTTGTTTATTATGTGTTGAGCAATAAAAACTTAAATCTGGTTAAATGGTTAGTACTAATTGAAGTTTATGTTGACAGAATTTAAAATGCGGCGACCAATGGGAATTTATCTTAAATTGCCAATTGATAAAAATATTGATTTTGAAAAATGTTGACCTCGGCGGTCTGTCCGCTAATCTTGCATATAGTACCGTATATAAATATGTAGCTGGTGTTACTCCTGGGTTGGGCAAAATTATTTTTTAGAGTGCCAATTTTAAAATTGTTTCCCCTGTAAAGAATCCCACAAATTCACCTCTTCTGATGAAACTCAGGTGTAACCGACGCCGCAATACTCGTTCACGTTCGTTTAAAGGAGGTCATCAGAAAACTTTTTGCAATATTTGATGATTAGCTCTGAAATTGTGGATTCGCGCTTTTTATTCGCCCCAAGATATGTGAATTTTATCAACCTGCTACGCTCCCTAGGTGCTCAGTAAAAAATCTAAATACTTTCAAAATTTCAAGTCCCTAGACGGACGGACAGCCAGCCGGACATTGCACAAACCCAATATTCTCATTTCACTTCGTCAACGAGTATACAATATCAATAGGTTTTACACAATAGCTTTTCACTTGTTTCCTACTCTATTTGTTGATAAATCTCTCTAAAATCCCATCTAAGTGCACACTTAAGTTATAGGCAAGTTAGTCAGTCAGATAAAATAGTTCCACGTGCAATATATCTTGTGGGAATTCTCCGCTTCTTCAATCAATATACACAACTTATGAAATTTGCACTAATAGTACCAGTTCATGACATTGACGCCGTCCGCTTCCCGTTCACTCAGGTAGTTGGGCAAATCATTTCTGATGCGCGTCCACAGCAGCGGTGGAATTCGACGCACCGGCGGCATATGGTACTGGTAGACATCATCCAGGACCTTGTCATCTAGCGAGATTAGATCCTCGAGTTCGCTCTCGGATAGGCCCGATTTTGAAGCCGTTATGTAGGCCAGCGCGTGAAAGACGAGGATGCGACCGTGCTGCTTCTCCACGCGCTCGAAGAGCAACATGATTGAGTCCATCACCGAGTTGGCCAGATGGGTCTCCTGCGGACGTGTATAACTGCGCCATCGACATATCTCGGCAAAAACCAGCTTCACAAATATGGGCAGTGAGCATTTGCTAATCGCATTGGCCACCAAACGCCACTGGTAGTTGTTAAGATCGCGACACGCGGTCTTCATCCACATTTTGATCACGTTCATGGCCAGCTCGTCCCCCAGCGCAGTCACCTCAATGAAGTTCTCCTCCACGTCGATCATTTGGCACAGCACATGATACTCATGGGAAACTGTCGGATTCGCCGGTTCATTCGCACACGAAATGATGATCTGCAAGCAATCCGAATGGCACTTAAACGATATAGGGCATGGCAGATAGGGTAGAAGTATATGATACTTCAGTTTTGCCTCATGCAGAACGGCGTTCGATAGTCGTTTTGGGTGAGGGTGCCAAAAGTATTATTTTCAGCGTGTTTGCAGTTCTTGGGAGTGATATTGTTTAGCACGCACATGTCAAGCAATTCGAAAAACTTACACCAATTGGATATATATAGATCGATAGTATGTACAAATATACCTGTTATTGGCAGCATGCAATTTTGGGGAAACTTAAAACGGAAAGAAATCTAATAATAACTTTTTTTATGTATATTCATGCAGTGCTTATTAAGGAGCGCCTAACTAGAGAGAGAAACGCGTCGAATTCAAGTATTTTGAGCCTTTTCTATATATTAACAATTTTGAAATCGGTGGAAAATTTCAATTTAAGTAATATAGATTGTGCACAAATATATTCAAAGTGAGTTTTGGCATGCAAAAGTTTTAATAGGTACACGGTCAAAAAATATTGGATTAAATTTTAAATAAAATAAAATAAAAAGGCATCGGCAATTTTAATTCGTCACAAGTTTTAAAACTTAAAAGTGAAAACGCAAAACTAAGAATTTAAACAATCAAAAATGTTTAACAAATAAAATAATTTAAAAATTTGTTCATAGACATTTAAATTTAAATTATTGTACATGAAAAGCATAATTTTTCTTCCTTTAGAAAAAGGAAAATTATAATCGAATTTAGTCCAAGATTTTCACTAGTGTACATATTGTGATGGGTATTAATAAGAGTTTGTAATTACAGGAGGACATGCATTATATAGTATATAGTAGGGAACATGCATTTTTTTTTGCAAGCACTTATTCAGCTCAGAGAGCAACGGTATATCCAGCAACTTGACCTCGCACTCACCTTACAGTGGGCTGGCAAACGTGTCGGTATCCAGGATACCTTATTTGAATCTTGAGTGCCCGTCAATTGATCGACTGAATCTAAGTATAGGGTTAACGGCTGGGTGGGGCTAGCATAAGTTAGTAATTGCTTAAAATGTGCTGTTAGGGGTACAAGATCATCTGGTATATTCTCAAAGGGTAGCATATAGTTGTACGATATCTGCATGGTTCATTTATACATTTTGAGTAAATGGATAAGAGTATATGGATAAGTCATATAATTGTAAATAATGGATGGATATCACCTGCTGGCATATTGATATTAGGGTGGCCGTCAAGGCGCTCGAGTCTGGGGTGGTGCCTAGGAAGCGTATGATATTGATGGGTCGCTTATCGGCAAACCATTCGCTGGCTACCAGAGATGCGCTCTTGGCCAGCAATGAAGTCTTGCCACAGCCTCCGTCGCCGAAAAGGACAAGTGGCTTATCTGAATCCCCCAGCATGTAGCGCTTGATACGTTCGCAACTTTCTTCGCGGCCGTAAAAGATTTTCACCGAATTGTTACAAGCGTGCAAATGCTGAAGGATCTCAGTTACTATCTGCCCCTGTGCACTGGAGTCTTCTTTGCGCATGGCCCTATCCACGAGCTTAACAACATTCTTATAGAAGTGCGATATGAAATGATTCAAATACTCCTCGTGCGTCTCGATGTCCAGGCCCTCGCGACCAATCCACTCCACTGTGTATCTGAAAGAAGAGAACAATTAAATAATTTATAAATATTTATTTGTATGCCTGTACCTATTAAAAACTTATGAAAAAATGATGAATACATCTGCGACCCAATAAACTATATATATTCCTGATCAGCACGACGAAGTATCGATCTAGTCATGTCAGTCAGTTTGATTGCGTCGGTGCCTGGGATTACCAGAACTTTTGAACTTTGTATTATAGGTTCGACTAAATACAACACAAATCAATGTTTTATTTTTAATTTTCAAAGAACTGGAAAATTGTATTTAAGTCGATGAATGCAGATTGACCGCAAATATCTCGAAAATAATCCTGTGTGTTTAAAATCTCATATCGCTATAATGCTTCGATATTTTCTGCATAAACCAATTTCGGGATTAAAAAAATGTCTTCTATCAAGGACTTTCTATTTAGCGTAAGAAAATTGTAAGTTCTTACGCAGGATAATGGAATTTTCTTTTTTGAGTACGAATGCAGCCGTACTCCTCATATATACGCGAATTTATTTCTCAGGCCGGAGATACGTACAGGGTATCTTATAGTCCAGCATTCGCGACTAGGGCCAACTTGTTTATTTACTCACTTTTGTGCATTGCTCGACTCGATCTTGGCGGGCAGGCGCGTGTCCCTTAAGTCGCCCAGTAATTTAGCGGACTCCGTGTCCAAGCTACGATTGATAATGTCCACAAAGAGCGAGGCCTTCTTCAAGTTTTGCAAATTGATGTTGTTTATGTAGCGCACATAGGCCAGGCAATGGTTCTTGGTGTTCTTCACATTCAGAACGCCGTTGATCACCTCACGTTCCGTGACTAAATACAAACGAAGGACGTTTTACACTTGACCTTTGAAACTAGCCGTCGCCATTTACCCGACATGAAATAGTTGTGAACATCGTCCTTTGACATTTTGTTGCTGGCGCCCAGCGAGGCGGCCGCCTTGCGCAGCAGCTTTTGCATCTTGTTGAGCGTGTCCCACCAGACGGCCTGATCCTCCGCCTGCAGCTTGGGCACGCGCTGTGCGGGAGTGGAGTGTTACTCGGAGGCTGCTGCTCCGGCGTTTGTCAAAACTTACCTTGTTGTTAAAATTAATCAATATCGACGATATGGGCTGCAGCACTGAAATGGGCGGCACGGCGTTGCTGTCCTTTTTGTACCACAGATCGAGGAGGGCACGATCCACGCCCATGGAGGTCAGCTCCTCGCAAATCAGCTGCAACTCCGAGGAGACGATATATGTGGGTATGGGCCGATAGCCGTACTTTTGGCCCAAAAACACAATAAAATTGGGCCCCATCGACAGACGTTGGCAATTTTTAATCTCACGCATGCAGAGCTCCGTGGTCATGTGATCGTCGGTGGCCTCATCTCGAACTCCCCAGCGCATGTCAACCACCTGGAACTCGAGGCCGTGTTTCTCGCGACAATAGTCCTTGATTCTGGGATAGCACTTGGCCATCAAGGTGTTTCTCTCCATCGTAGTATCTAATTGGGAATACACGCGATTACATAAGAGCTCACACATGACGAACAACTTGACACACCCGTGAACGTGGAGCTGGTAAAAATACGCACGATTTTCGAACTAACCGGCGGCAGGGACTCCAGGGAGCCCAGGAATATTGAGTCTATAGTGCGGTCATCCATGATTTGGGCTTAATCTACACTTAGCTGTGTTGCAGTTATCCGTGCTGCGTTTTTAGGACGTTCCGTAGAGGTTGAAATCCAATATATGTCTGCGCCAAACAGAGACCCAGAAAGTCGCTTAAAGTTCACATTATATTAGTTGCTGCTGTTTGATCGATACTACGGATGTCGGATATGTGGCGCATTTGACAGTCGCCTAGTTGACGGGTTGTTTTGAGTTCAGCCCAACTGACACGCCACGGAGTTCTCTAACTCCTTGCCACGTAGCCACGGGCAACACTTGTTGCGCCCCGGCGCTGTTCTCTGCATTGTTTTGATCGGAAAGTCGTTCCGATTTGTTGTTATTTTGTTGTTGTTATTATTAGTCCGTCGTATCTGTAGCTGGCAGCTGCCTGCATTCTGATTGATGTTGGCCCTGCTCTTTTCTGACGTACTACAACAAGTGTTCCAAGTGCTCTGAAGTCTCTTCAGCCGTGACGTCGACAGTTGCGTGCTTGCCTTACATTCCCAGGCGTTGGCTTGTGGCAACTTTCAAAGTCGTTGGCGGTTGCCACTTATTGGGCCCCCACTGCGGGTGCGACTTTTCTAGCCCGCATCTCCCGTCCCCACATCGGCACCGGCTGTAGGGCACAGGCATGTCTTGTGATTTCTTCAAGTCTTCAACCGTTAACCTCGACCTAGAGGCGTGCGTGTTTATACGAATAAATCAATGGATGGTGCAAGTGCTTCAATTAGGCCAAATTCAGAGGCTCAAAGTGTGCTTTTTATAGTATTGACATTTGACGAAAGCTATTTGATTTTTGGGGTCAAGCAATTGCAATTGCATTTGAGTGCCTGGCACGAGTAATCAGATTATTAGCATACGCCAACGGTTTGTATAGATTGTTCTCTCTGATCAATCGTAAATTCTTAAAATCTGGCAAAAATATATCAAGAACGTTGGATTTGAAAGCTACTGCTATTTTTTATGGGTCCAGTAGGAAAACAACCAGGAACTTTGCAGTCGGACGTAGACGACTTCGCAATACTCGTTCACAGTACACAGTAGTTATTATTGTTATTTTGGAAAAGTATAGAATTTTTTTATTTCGTAGGGGCAGAGGTGGGCGTGGCCAATATTTTTAGGCTCGGTCTTAAGCAGACCAAACGCTTATATATTCAATTTTGACAAAAATTGTTTTGGATTTTTTGATAAAATTTCATTTTCGAAATTTTTTCTTTCCAAAGTTTAGAAATACGAATTTGCATTTTTAATCGATTGTGGTTGTCACAATTAGTATAAAAAACAACATTAAAACCGATTCTGAGGGAGTCAAATTTTTTGTCAAAAATCATGCCAATATTGACACGTAAAGCTCTCGGATCCATAGCTCCCATATTTCAAACGCCCATAACTTTGTCAATACTAAACCGATTTTCATGTCCGATGGCATTTTTTCATGGTTTGTCCTCTAGATTAATTTAATTAATTAATTTAATAATAATAATTAATAATTAATTTTGCATTTCAAATATATTCATTTTTGAAAATATATTTTTTTGGATTTTTTGATAAAAACAATATCATGTACTCCCCTTACTCATTATCGGAAAAATTTTTTTTTAAAATTTAGAAATACGAAATTACATTTTTAATCGATTGTGGTTGTCACAATTAGTATAAAAAACAATATATAGTATAAAAAACATTACGTTCATCCGGACAGACGGATATTGCACAAAACCAATATACTCTTGCCTCTTCGTGAACGAGTATAATAACTTAAGACTTGTGGGAAAGTTGTCGTGTGAAAATGTTTTCATATTTATGCTAGTGAAATATCATATTTCGTGACAAAAGATATTAAGTTGTTGACTAAACAGACACCATTCAGAATTGCCGCAGTGGAGAAGTTTGTGTTTTTTGACGCGACTTATAGTTATATATACATAAGCTATAATTAACAATTGGGCTTCGGCAAGAAAAAACAGTTTTGTGTGAAGTATGAAAATCTGTTATAGGTAATAGGGTATTAAATTTGGCAACTTATAATATCGGTGAAATATTTTTTTAATTTGCTTGCTAAAAAAACCATTCTCTCTGAGAAAGGTTCAGTTAGTCAGTTAACTGAACAAGGATGCGGCTTTATATACAAGGCTACTGTATAGATGTTTGTAGAATTATCTTAACTAAAATCCGTAGCGACCAATTTACTATATTACTCCATAACTCAGGATTATTGAGATTTTGTCGTTTTGAAGACAAGAACAAATTCTTTTAGGATTTGATTGCCTATAACTCAACAAAAGCAAAGCTATGTACCCAGGCCCCAAGTTATCCACTTGGGAATTATATTTGCCCATTAAAATACAACCCTTGGGTTTTATAACAATATATTTATTTATCGTTTTCTGTTTTTTTTTCATTTGGAGTTTTCTGATAATTTAAGTTTGCAAAATTTCTGTATACCAATATATAATATTCTTGATTCTTTAAGAGTTATGTGAAAAATGTTGCTAATGTCGGTTTCTCTTTTTGGATATTGGATGCACTTATTGTGAGAGCTGTATGTAAAATATTTATCATAGGCATGTTATATTGAATTATATAATATTGTATTTAGTTTAGTAAAACGTTTATTATCGTGCATAATTTGCATACTTGTCTATGATTTTGAAACGCGTTTAACTAATTTCATTTAACTTGGCTATAGGAAAATGGATTATATGCTATAGGTGTTTATATCAAACGTTAGTGTTTCTTTTTCGAGAAGGATAAAACATGTTAATCACTTTTGTTATTGTTTATAGGGACTGTCGCGCAAATTAAATTAACTACGATTCCATTGAAATGGAAACTGCATTACATATACGAACGCGCACACTATTCGTGTTTATTTTAATTAAATATATATATGTAGCTATATTTCAATAATAAATAGTTAAACATATTGAACTAAACAGTAATCAAATAAAAATAAAAAAACAAAACTAATTAATAATTACAGAGAAGAAGAGAAAGACGTACAACTGCAGCTCCTAGGCATACGGATAATTCTAGGGTATTTAGCCAGCGGTTTGTGGTCCATTTTGCAGGACCTTAGTTGTTGTTGTTGTTGTTTTTGATGTTGCTGCCGCTGCTGTTGCGACCGATGTTGTAGTTGCTGTTGTCGTTTTCTTTGCTGCTGTCGGTGCAGATTTTGTGTCCGGTTTTTGGTCCGGTATGGCTTGAGCCGCCAGTGCCAGTTTATGAATGTGTGGCGACGATGGCGACGTCACTGTTATTCTATAATAAGAAAAAGCTAATGGTTTACACGCACACGCACACACATACGCACGCACACCAGAGAGAGGGGGGCGCATTTTTGGATGGGCGTTTTGGAAGGCGGGATGAGTTTTGGCATATGTGTATATGCATAAACATATTTACAAAGCATTTTGGTTTGTTTGATTGTTTGTTTGTTTTTTATGAGTTTGTTTTGGTTCAATTTGAGTGTTGTTGGCGGGAGGCGGCGGCATTTGTTGTTTTTGGGTCAGTTTTGGATGTGGTTGGCATGGTTTGTAGTTTGTAGTTTGCATGTATGAAGTAATTATGTTAATTAGATAAGCCGGCAAATAGCAACAGACCTTAAAAGCTAAATAGCTAACTAGTGATAGTTATACATATGCATAAGTATTATCGAGCTAATGCGACTACGGTGCTTAGTGCTTGTGCTGCCTGCTGTTTGAGTTGACTTCGTTATCAGCGTACCTAGGGCTGTTGTCGTCCTTTTCGCAGACCAGAGTGCGTGTGGTGCTGGGCGCAATTGTTGGGCCGTTTAACGATTGCTGTGAGCTGCGCTTCACATGCACGGGCCGCAGGCGCTCCTCCAAATCGCTGATGGAGCCCACCGAGCTGACGCTCTCCTCGCTGCAAGAGTTGAGCGCTTAGTTTAAACTATTTGTTTACATTACACGCAATCTTGTTTACCTCTCGCTTAGCTCCTCCTCGCCCTCCTCCTCCATGGCCTGCTGCAGATCCGCAATGCGTTGCAGCGCCAAGCGCAAATCGTTCTTTAGCGCCGTGCCCTCCGATTCCATGACCTCCATTTTCTTTTCGAGATCCTTGCGACGCGTCAGCGACTCCTGCTCACGGCTGGACAGCGAGTGATATTCCTCGCGCATGTCGCGCAGACTCTTTTGAGACTTTTTGAGCACATCCTGCGACTGCATTTCACGCAGCTTCGACTGAGTAACTTCGTTTTGCAGCTTCTCCAGCGATTCCTTGTGCCGGCTCACCTGCACCTCGAGGCGTGCGCGTGTCGCCTGCTCCAGTTCCAGGCGCGACTCCAGCTCCTTGGTGCGCATTTCCAAACTGCGAATAATAAATTCGAATTCTAAGCATTTAAGCAACTTGCAACTTGTCTCATACTAACCGCTTCGACATGACCGCCATGGTGGGATCGCCCAGATTCTCCACATTGTCGAGCCTGTGCTGCAGCTCGGCCACCTGCTCCTTGAGATTGTTGCGCTCGGCTTCGAGTTCCGTGAGCTTGAACTCGGACTCGGAGACGTTGATTTGTTCCGCATTTAGCTGTTTGACCGTGGCACTGTACTTCTTCATTAGCTCGCTCAGTTCCTCCTCGTTCTCCTCGATCTGCGCCTGCAGTTCGGCGCGATCGCGATGCGCCGCATTCGCACGCTCCTCGGCATCGTTGCGCGCCCTATGCGACTCCTCGAACATGGCCTGTACTTCGGATAGCTCCGCCTCGGCCGTCTGGCGCGCCTTCATGGCCAATGTGCGCGCCGATTCCGCGTCCTCCAGCTGATTGCGCAGCTGTCTGATGAGTGTCTTGCCCGGCGTGTCCGCCTTGAGACGCTCCAGTTGGGTTTGAGCATCCTTCAGCAGCGCCTTGTACTTGCGCAAATCGCGTCGCAGCTTCTGATTCAACGCCTCCTCGGCATCACGATCCACACGATCGCGATCCTCCATGGAGGAGAGACGTCGCTCCAGCTCGTGCTTTTCGCGCAGCAGCAGCGTGCGCTCCTCGTGCTCCGTTTCCAGCTGGCATTCGAGCGCCTTGATCTTCTTGTAGCCATTGCCGCGCACCTCTTCCAGTTCCTCGTCACGCTGCTGGGACTCGCGGCGCGCCTCCTTACGCATCGTCTCCAGTGTCATCTCCAGACGCAGCTTGGCCTGCTCCAGCAGCTGTATTTGGCCAGCCATTTCGTCCAGCTCCTCCTCCTGTTCCTTGGCACGCCGCTCCGTTTCGTTCTTGGAGCGTCGCAGCTGCGCAAACTCCTCCTCCGTGCTGCCACCAAAGGTCATCTCCTCTAGTTCACGCTGCAGCGACGCCAGCTTCTCTTCCTTCAGCTCCAGATCGAGACGCGTGTCCTGCACGACAGAAAAATATTATTACAAATTAGCTAAGCCGAGGAGCAGGAGCAAGAGTTAAGCTAAACGTGTCCCCCGTCCTTTTCTCTTCACGTACTTGAATCAGCCGTGTTGCACATGTGGCGCTCAGACTCATGGCTGTACTTGGGCAGTGTGTGAGTAATTTGACAAACGCATATGGAAATGGAAATGGAAATGACGATGATAAACGGGTCACGGCTCCAAAGTTCTACTTATTATGATTGTTATTACTATGCTTGTTGTTGTTGCGCTTAATTTCTTTTTTCGTGGAACTGGTCGTTTATTGAGGATGTGCGTCTGCTTGTATCACTACTCCAGTTATCGCGCGTCGACTTCCAGACAGCCACTGGCGCGGTCACACTCATCGCCACCGATCGTCGAAGAAAGCCACAAAGCGCAGAGCCAGAAACGTGTGACCAAACAAGCACAGAACGCAATGCGCAAACCGCCTCAGTACAGCCCGATAAAAACATGAGAGCCCAAAAACAAGAGTTCTCTAGTCGCGAGTGGCTGACTATTAGATACCCCGTATATATTGACATCATCGTTCAATCGTAGATCTTTTGGTAATTTTCTATGCTTGAACATTGTGCGTATAAATTACTAAAAATTTAAACGTGTTGTTTCCAATTTTGGACAAGCGCGGATGTTTAAAACATTTCTGATTTTTCTGTGAATAATAATATCACTGACAGCAATTAGCTATAGCTATTGCAAATAAAATACCCCCTCGTGTCGGTGATGTTATGAAAAATGCTTGCAACGAAAATATATTGAATTCATGGCCAATAAGCAACATTTTTTATTAATGCTATCGCGTGTGTTTCCTTTAAAACACACCGGACAAAGGATTGCATTTACAATAATTTCATAAAAGCGGAGCTCCATATAAGCGATATGCACTGTACTTCACTTAGGCTTTTAGCCTTAAATATATTTTTTATTAATATCTTATCTACTTTTGTTGTCACCCGATGTGTCACAAATAATAAGAATTCCCCATTCATATGCGAGAATCAATACGCTAGAAATTCCCGATGATATTGTATTTGTCATAGATACGTCCATAAAGACGGGCAGACAAAGTTGCCTAAGTCGATTTAGTTTTTCTAACGGTCAAGAACTTTTTGGTAAAACCAGTATACCCTATTTATCCATTTCCAATGCGAAGGGGCATAAAGAGGCACAGAAAAACAACTCAACTGAACTCGACTCGCACTCAACTGAGCGCGACTGAGGGAAAACCTTCTTAGATACACGAGCAAGAACATGCAACATGGAGTGTGGAGCATGTCGCATGCATATGGTGTGGGCAGGTAGTTGAAAATTGCCATTGTGTGCACGTAGTCCCCAGCCAGGCAGGCAGGCAGACGGTCTGTCAGTCAGTCAGTCAGTCAGGCTGGCTGGCTGGCTAGCGGCGTGGGTAAACGAGCCGAACGAGTTTTCGAAGAGGCAGGTCTTTCAGATACTGCATATATCTGTATCTGCCGCAAAATGTTGAATGTGCCACTGCCACTGAAACTGGCACTGCCACTTGTTGTTGCCAGAGCTGATTATAAAACCGATTTGTTTGCCTGCTTGTGTTTTCTTGCTATCCTGCTCTTGCATACCAAATGCTTCCTATTTTTTATAACCTTTTTTGACTTCTTTCTTTGGCTACAAACTTGCTTAGCGCTTTGAAACATTGTTAAATGTTTAGCGACATACGCTGGCAACATTTATGTTGCAAACCAAACTAGAGATGGAAACGTGTGCGTAAGAACAATCTGGAAGCAGTTTTTGATATGTATTTAACAAAATATTTGTCACGCAAGAATTGTTTTAAAATTACTTTAAATATATAGAAATAAATTGTGGTATTGCCATCGTTGCTCAATTAACAAGGTGTTTTACTGAAAAACAAAAGCCATTTTTAAAATTACTTTATCCATTCAGCTGAGTAAGACAAAATTTATTACGCATAAGCGATTCAACTGATAGAATATGAACAACAACAGTGGTTGCTCGAAAAATGCAACCTCTAGAAAATAAATTTATGAAAATCTTGATTTTTTTGGAAATAAAAAGTGGATTTATAATCGAAGTGCTCCAATTTTTGATTCACCTCGCTCGTTATATATATAGCAATGCATTTATTTTTTTATGATTTTAATATTAATATATGTTGCTCTTCACTTACCGCCAGCGTTTGTTCGAGCGTAAATTTCTCGGCTTGTAGCACATCCTTTTCGCGTCCGTAGCGCTCCTTGGCCTGACGCTCCTGGCGCGAAGCATCTTGCAGGGACTGACACTCGGCATCGAATTTGCGCTGCTTCTTCTCCAGTAGATTGTTGCGTGCATTTTGCTCCTCGAGCAGCATGCGCAAGTCATTCATCTCGTTGGTCATCTTTTGAGCCTTGCGTTTCCATTGGCCCACAACCTGGCGTTGTTCCTCAACTTCTTCGTAGGCATCAGATAGCTGCAATTGTTGTGGAATATCTTGGATGAAGTTGCTCAGAGTTAACTAGAGACAACGCACCTTCTTCTCCAATTGCTTCTTGAGCCCGACCAGCTGTTCCAGATCGTGCTCATGCTGTGTCTGTAGTCGCCGCTTGGTGAACTCCAGTTCCCTGGCCACGCGCTCGTACTTCAGCTTGTAAACACCGCCGGCGCCCTCTTCGTGCTCGGCATCCTCATCCTCGGAGATGCCATTTAAATCGGATTTGGCGCATATTAGTTCCATTTCCAGCTTCTCGCTCATCTCCTGTAGGTTCTTCACCTTGGTCTGGTGTTCGCCGAGCTCCTTTTCCAGTTTCAGGCGCTCCCCGGTCTCCGCCTCAAGTCGTTCGGTGGCAATATGCGCCGTGGAACGTTCCTCGGCTAGATCTACAGTCAGCTCGGATAACTGCAACATTGTGATAAATGGAGAAAAGTCAATCATTTGGCATTACCATGTGCAAAATCTTATAGACGTGCCAAAAATTCCTACAGTTCGACAAAAATTTGCGTGAAAAATCATTGTTTTACGTTTTTCATATTGATCTCATTTCTTTGGCATATTTATAAACAGTTGAAATATTTACTTATTTATCCTATCGGCATGCTAAGTTTAGCAATTGGTGCGCTGTGCAAACGACCTTAACCCAAAAGTCGTTCGCTTTGTGAAAAACTTTAAAGTTCTTAAAGCAAAAACTACGATAAATAAACTGAGTACACAGAATAAGAACAATTTGGTTAATTTCAAAAAATATAATGTAAATATTAAGAGTCTGGAAAACTTATTATTCTTATTTATCTGATAGGATACATTTATGATTCTAAAATAAGAAGTGAACACACTCCAAAGGCACCAGCATTTCTCTGATTCAGATAGAATTGTAAAATTCTAATTGCACCATAGTTAACATTTTTGTTTATGTTTCCATTTTTTCCTGTAAATTTATTTAACTACATACTTTAAAAGTTTGTCAGTAAAAAATTTCCAGTTATTCATACATATTTAAAGCAATTTAATAATATACAACATTCTTTTTAAACATATGTTATCCCAAAATATTTTCAAAATGTATATTATTAAACTGATATTTTATAATATGCAAATAATATAGATACATTTATTTACATATACCTAATGAAAAATTTTGAATTGAATTGAATATTTTGAACAATATATAATATATTAAATATATACATTTTCAACAAAACAAAAAATATATATTCGCGTGCTACTTATATATGAAAAAATTATAATAAATGAATTTGAATTGAAACAGCTGAAGTTTAAATACGAAGTGGTAATGGACACTATTTTTAGTAAAGTTTAATGTTATTTATGAGTACTTAAGGCAATTTATCATTTCTCAAAGAGTGTAGTCTTTGTAGTATATAAATACTTTATACCACCTTTTTCGAATATAGGAATTGTTTTTTTTAAACATAAATAACTTTGTACCTTCTATTTTAATTCATATGCTGATACTCAAATCTCAGCCATTTAAGTAGCAATAAAATTTAATTCAATCATCCCGTTCTTACCCCATAAACAAGAAATGTATCTATGGAATATTCCCCCGTCAAGTCCTATAGTACACAAAGAATTCATGCAGCGTGATTCACGCATTATTTGTTGTGATCCAAAAATAGATCGATCTGAGTATGTGAAGTGAACCGCTAACTTTAGCAACATCTCGACGTCGCGACGCCGGAGGATGCCGCTGTCAATGTCAGCATGGAATTGGAATTGTTCAACCATGTGTTTAGTTAAGAATCATTGAAATTTATGTGCTTAAGGTAGACAAGACAGGGACAGATCAGAGCCAACATTCGAAATGATGTCAACTGCCCACACTCAAACAAACAAGCACGCAGCGAATGGAATTAGACATCAAAAGAGCGACAAGCTCAAGGTTAGCAGCAGCAACTACCTCATCCAACTCATTGTCATCCTCCTCACGTATGGTGCGGTCGTCGTCATCATCTGCATTCAGCGCATTGGACGCCGTGGTGGCCACCGACGACTCCCTAGCCATGGAGTTGCCACGCGACGTTGGCGTGTGCGGCAGCTGTTTGGACAGCTGAAACGCCTTGGTCAATATGTTCTGGGCGGAACGAGTGCGTCCCACCGAGCCGCAGCGTTCCATGCTGTTGCGTTCGCGCTGTCGCTCAATCAGCGAGATGGTATCATAATCATCATAAAACGACGAGCTGCCGCTGGGCGTGCTGCAGCGACTGCTGTGCCCGCCCCCGACACCGTTCGTGGCCACGCTTGCGGCGCTGCTGCTGCTGTTGTTGTTGTGGCGTCGCGTGCGCCGTCCCATGGCAGTCCATTCCTCCTGCACGTGATCGGTGCGCTTGAGAAAGTTTTGTATCTTCTCGCTGAGGTAGGCGGACGAGGTGCGCGGATCCTCAAACGAGGGCGTCGGACGCAGCGTCTGATGCACCGGCTGCCGCTGGCAACCCAGCACAAACGACAGATTCGCATCGAATACCACCGGCGAGCTCTCCAGCTGCCGCATCTCGTAGGGATCCAGGCCGCTGCCCCTCGTATAGGTCTGCGGAAAAACGCGACGCGGCGGCGTCTCCAAACGCGATGTGCGCGACACGCTGGACTGCGTGGAACAGCGCGAGGATACCGAATAGGCCGGACTCGGCGAACGTGTCAGCAGGCGCAGTCGATCCATGGCAGCATCCGTAGCAGATGCTGCTGGGCCAGCGCCTGTCGAAAGAGGCAGTTTCAGCGAGATCTCGTAGTGGCTTTCAGTGTCCTCGCGTTGGCAATTACCCAGTCCGGACGTTGAAAGCAACTGCGAGCTGGCGCTGCTGCTGCTGCTGATGTGGTTTGTGGTGCGTGTCGTGTAGTTGTTGTTGCTGTTGTTATTGGTGGTGGTGCTGTGGTGTGTGTTGCGTGTTGTTGGGGAGGTGTTGCTGTGGCCATTGGTCAGCGCATGAACGGGACTCTGCTCACGCTGCTTGGGCAGCAGACGCAGCTGTTTGCGTGCCTGGCTGCTGGGCGGCTTTGGCGGCTTGAGGGTGCCCAGCGAGGAGCCACTGCCGCTGCCGCTGCTGTTGTTATTGTTTCTCGTAATACCATTCATGGCGGCCAATACGCGTGCCATAAACGTGGCCTTATCCTGATCGGATTCACAATCTAGTTCATCTTTGGCGGCTGGCGGCGCTGCAATGTCAGCACTGTCAGCAAGGACTGCATTGTCAGCAGGCGCCAGCGGTGCCATTGGGGTAAGTGGGTGGGGGCTAGCTTGCAGGTGCGATGCGTGTTAATTAGGGGCTAGTAAAAAGACCAGTGCGTTAGTGGGCGCGTTTTCGTTTTGGTTGTGTGCAAAATTTTTAATAGCCAATTCGTTAAATTCGTCTAGAGTTCGTTTTTAAATCGGGTGGTTTGTGGTTCGTTGAGGTGGGGATATCTCTGGGTAAATGGTTTTACGTGCTGTCAAAAACTTGAGATCGCTTGCTTGCTACAAATTTAAATTTATCGCAAAAATGCTTTTTATTTTGGCTTAAGCATCAAATTGCCAATATGCTGTCGCGAGTTCTAGCGTTTAATTTTCTTTTGTGGCGTTTTGTTTTTTCGCTTTTGAGTTTTGTTTTTGGCACCGTTTTTCTATCGCACACACGCACACGCAAACGTATCGGATTCGGATTCAGATTTGCATACGAATTCGGATACGGATCTCGCGGCACGGCACGGTGTTGGGCGCCTCCGGCGTTCGCGTCGCGACGTTTGCTCAGCAACTAAGTGAATCTCTTTTGGGAACGGCATCCACTTGCGATGCGTGACCAGAAAAGCTCGCCGGGCAGCCGCTTTTTGGCAAACAGCTACGCAGAGAGAGAGAGCGAGAGAGCATTGGGTAAAAGAATTGCAACATGGGCAGCCTCGATATTGACATAATCCCGACAATATACACAAATGTATGTAATAAGCTGAGACAACTGTTGATTTGCTCGACGTTTATATAAATGAATGACCAACATGTGAACCGAAGTTGCAACACAATCGGGCAGCGAATACAGTAGCGCAATAAAGTATTATTAATGATCTTTTAGAGCATTTAAAAATACAACTCGCTATTCTTAAGTGCAGAGATACACCACTGTTCATATATGTGTACGAGCATGCGAGTTTCTACATAAATATGTATACTCAGTCGGTGTTCAATGGACTCACGCATTGCCCAGAAGCTATTTATATTTTACAATAAGCCAAACAAGAGGCGGAAATATCGCCAGATCGCAGCCTTAACTCAATTGTATCTATCACAAAATGCACTCATTGCGAAAATGCTATTGGCCAAATAAGTTGTAGACGAAGTTTTCAATGGCATTAAGGCATGCAAAGTTTTTTCAAACACTGTACTTTGCATTTTAACAGACTAAAAGTCCAAAAACTAAACACGTCGACTCCTTACTATTTAAGATACAATTACAATTTAAATTTTATTTATTGCAATGATGATTAACTATTTAAATATTGATTACATTGCTCGTTGGTATTGACAGCTCGGTATATTGATAGAGTTTAGTAATATCGATCGATCGAGCGAATGAAAATGTTCTGTATGGTTTAAAAGCTAAGAGGTACCTTGTACTTAACTCAATTTTATATTATAGCCTTTTCCAGATAAAGCAGTTGTCAATTTATAAATGTTTAGTTTGGAGCCTTTTACTTTTTGTCAGAATACAACTACATCACTATCGCTGATCTAAGAGAAAAAGTCTGTTTTATAAAAGAAATAAAGGACGGAACATCAAATTAATTTAACTAAGACTAACACTTCTGTCTGTTTATCAGATAATTAATTTTAATTTAAGCATAACCAATTGATACTTAAAATAAACAATAAACATTTTATAGCTTGTATCAACGCCCGTCCCACTGTGCAGCAACCGAAAGTAGAGACAAATATCTGCATTTATATTCACATCGTTTATTGAAACCGAGAGCAGAACATAAAGCACAATTCTGCAAAATGTTTGCGCCATACGTCTACCCAGATCTTGGCGCCCCAGATACTTGTCAACTAAACTAACGTGGGCAGCAGGCACATGTCATGTCATCTGTGGCTGTGCAATTTTAATTAAAAACTAACGCAGAGACTTGAGTTCTCTGCGACATGGGTGGAAATTCGCTTACCTTGGCTTCCAATTTTTGATTCTCGTTCTTCACCTCGCTGCGATCATACTCGATCTTCTCCAGCTTGGCGCGCAGCATGAGCAACTCTTCGTTGGCGATCTTCAGCTGCTCCTCGGTGCGGTGCACGTTGAGCAGCGGCGTCACACGAACCAGCAGACGCCACCAGGGCCAATCGCGCACAGCCAAAAAGGCCTTCACATTGCGCTGAATACAACGCACAGCCAGTTCCTGAAAATTCCCAGAATGTGCGCTGCAAGTTAGCCAAGATTTTTCTGGAGTCTCGTTGCGATGGATTCTCACCTGAACGCGTCGTTGCGACATCTTTTTGCGTGCCAAATAGCCACGACAAAACGCCTGCAGCTGTATAATTCGATCCGAAAGCAGCACATCACGTTTAGCCTCCAGCTCATTGAGCACACCGGAGCGGAAGAGTATCTGCAAGTTGGTTAAAATATTGAGAGTTATTAGTTGGATATTTTACTTCCAATTGAATTTAATCAATATTTACGTTTTATATACTAGTATTTTCATTGTTTCAATATATGCCAAACGCCTTATAGCAGACATTTTTGATCTCACAAAGCATATATGTATATTTTACTAGAGGAGGATCTCTCAATATAGCCATGTTTGGTTTTTGTGCAAAGCAGTCTCTTTCTTTTGAAGCAAACATAAGCTCAATCGGTTTAAATTTAATTATTATAAACAACTTTATTGTTTGACAATATGTTAGATTGACGTACTAAATCACACATCTGCGTAGATATATTTTATTTTGCTTCTAATCAATCTTAAAATAGCATGACTTTATTTTCATTTATATATATATTATAGACACACATGTTGTACATGTACATATACAAATGAATTAATCTTTACTCAGTTAAATCATTAAATTAAAAATTGAATGAATGTACTGTCTTAACAAGAAAGTATTCTGTAAGCGAATGTGCTTGCTGAAAGATCCCTTTTTCTACGAGTATAAAATATCTTCAAACTCATTTTTATTTACCAAAAATCATTGAAATACTTTTTATCTTCATTTGGTGTTTGAGCACCTTGATTCGACTTTTGGTGTAGAAAAATCCCTTATAATCAATATTTAGTTTATGATTATCGGGAATATATACGTATCATACACATACAAAGCAAATACAAGAAATCCAACACATACAATCTTTTTTTAATTATTTTATGATTAAAGTAATAAAAAAATAATTATTTCCTACTATATTATTATTTATAATTTACTTGACCGCACCTGCAACATTTCTACTATTTAATTTTCCCCACACGCATAACTATATGATTTAAAATTTAATCGAGTTCCTCATTAAAACATTACAAATAGTTATGCAATTGTATGACTGTCTAAAAGTAGACTTTATTATCCAAAGACTCAGTAACTATAAACTGAAATTGAATAGTTTCCAAATTTTATTTTAACTAAAAACTATTATAAATAAAATATTCTTATTTAGAAATTCGACTGTGTTCTAACATTGACATAAGCAGCTGACAAGTCTGCAGAACGTGATATTCATACGAAATGCAAGATCTTGTTATACGATTTGGCATTAAATAAAATAAAGTATATCTTTTTGTTGCTTAAATTTTGGCAGCTGCAGGTCTCTGTTTTGCTTCTGTTCATAGATTAATAAATATTATTTAACTGCGCTCATAAGGAAAACTGAAATTTAAATTTTACTTGCAGATGCACAGAACAGAGAATAGAATATAGAAAAAAGCACTTAATATAAAAAAGATTTTCGTTGATACCCTTTTAAACATTGAGAAATTCTCAGCCCTAACGTATATAGCCCACATTGTAAGTGAACTTTGAGTGCAGGTGCGATTTTGATCAGTAAAAAAACCAAGACACAAAATGTAATCAATTCAAGGAAGTGAAGGTCAAGGTGGCTGACACAGCAGCGGAGACAAAGAGCAGCACAAGAGCAGAGCAAAACAATTTGCACACCTGTGCAGACAGGTGGAAAAGTAGCAACAACAAAATCTCCACCACGAAATGGAAAATTGTAAATAAACAAAAGCGTCAATTCCATTAGGGCAACCGCACTCTCTATAAACAAATGCAAGCGAGCCACAAGCGTAAACCTCCATTAAGACTACAAATTAGTTGGCTTGAATATCTTTGGATTTGGATTGGACGCACCTTGCCGAGGTGTGTCAACTGGTGTGTGTGTTTGTGTTTGTGTGTCGCTGAATTTGCGACGTTTTTCGAGAAACTATTTTGAAATTTTTTTTAATTATGCAGCGCACGTAGATCAAAAATGAAAGTAAACCAATGTGAAATTGCGACTAACCGGGAAAATGGGTGTGTGTATGTGCGAGTGTGTGTGCTTTTACGACTGAGGTGAGGCGGAGCAGGGCAACCAGATAACTACAACAAAAAAAAAACCAGAAGGTAGCCAAAACCAGGTGTTAAAGTCGAATATAGAATAGAAGATAAGCGGCAAAGAGGTTTTTGTTTTTTTTTATGATATACAATATTTATTCCAGTTAATATTTAAGAAATAGTTGCAACTAATAGATAAAGCCAGAGTTAAGATATGGTAGGGCCTTTGCTGGGGACTCGCTGGCTAGTGCAGCCGCATAGTTACCTCTTTCATGTAGGTGGGATATATCTCCACCTGTGTTTGTATGCAGCGCACCGCCCGCACCTGCGCCACTTTCGTCGTCATCGTCGTCGTCGTCGTCGTTGCGATCAAATGGCTGTCATTTTGGCATTTCGATTTGGCCTCAAATTTTTGCAAGAGCTGCGCTATTTTGTTGGGCTTGCAGCAGCTTTTGGCCGCTTCCGCTTCGCCCTCGGACTCGCACAGACTGCCCGTCGAGTTGCTGGTGGAGTTGGATGCCGATGACAGCACCGTATTGCTGATGTGACCCGAATCATCCGAGTCCGAGTTTGTGTTATGCTCAATACTTTTTGTTGGCTTCGACGGCTGCTGTTGCTGCTGCTGCTGCTGCACCACTTTGACCAGCAGCTCGTGATTCTTGTCGGAGGTCTCGCCCAGCTTGGGCGGTATTATCTTGCACGATTCTAGCCTGGGCTTGCCCACTTTCTCCTCGTTGGCGTAGTGCAGCTTTTGCAGCTGCTGCTTTTTCTTGTGCCGCAGCAGCTGTGTGTGCTCCTTGCTGACGCCACGACCGGGCCGCGGCTTGCCGGCATTTAGGCTCTCCACCTGACGCAGCAGGTCATGACCCTTGGCCAGGCACTTGACCAGCAGCTCATCGCTGTGCGCATTGGCCGCTTTCAGCGTCGAGTTAGCGCGTCGAGGCGGCTTCGTTGCCAACTGGCGACGCTCCAGCGTCGAGTTGGCACGCTTGGGCGGCACAGCGAACGCTTGCGGCGGCTGTGGCTTCACTTTGGTTCTGCTGCTGCTGAGTGTCAGCATGGATCTGGTGCGTTGTTGCTTCCGCTGTTGTTGTTGTTGTTGCTGCTGCTGTTGTTGTTGCTGTTGTTGTGGCAGCGGTGCTCTGCCCACGTTGGCCTTCTCCAGACAGCGCAGGCTGGAGTGCTTGGATATGGGTATGCGACTGCCACTCAACTGGCTGATGTCGCACAGCGAATTGTAGCGCTGTTGCGAGCTGGACTCGCTGCGGCGCAACAGCATCGAGTTGGCCAATTCGGGCGTCTGGTAGATCTGTCGCCTGCTCGAGCCCATGCTCAGCGTGCTGTGCGACTTGGCCAGCAGCTGGCGATCGCTGAATTGCGCAGGCGGCGGTGGCAGCGTCAGCGGCAACGTCTGTTCCAGCAGCAATGGCACTGGCAACGTCTCCTCCTGCTCCTCCACGGGCGGATATTCCTGCAAGATCTGATCGAAGCTTTGGAGCACCTCGTTCAGTTTACTCTCATCGTGCGCGACCTTTTCCAGCTCCGCAAAGATCTCATCCTCCAGCGATTGCTGTGTGAGATTCAGGCTCAAGCTCATCTGACTCTCCTCATCGCTGTCCACGTAGCTGCAAACACTGCTGCTGCTCAACGTCAGCATGGGCTTGCTGCTAACGGCGGCCGCACCCGGTGGCGCCTCCACTGCGGCCGTCGCATTGGGCGTGTACTTGCCGCCCACACAGCCGCCGCTGTCCACGAGGCTGAGCGCGCTCATGGAACGCGTGTGCTTGCTGCCTTTGTAGTAGAGCTTGCCGCTCAGCTTGGGCGTGAGATTATCCTCGATTTTGTGGCGTATGTGCGAGAAGAATTTCTTACCAGCGCCCAGGGCGTGAGTCTGCTTATGGGGCGTGGCAGTTGTCGCAGGCGGAGTGCTGCGTGCCTGCGAGAGCTTTGATTTGACCGTGTGCTTATACATGACAATAATATAGTATTTGATGGCGTTGATAATAGTGATGATTATTTATGATGATAATGATGATGATGATGTAAAGACTGGCAACAAGTAAAAGTGCATATAAGTTTTGTTGTTGCGAAATTTCCTTTCGATCGGCAGTCGGCACTTGGCCAATTGACCACCAGCACGGCCAACACTTTCACAGCTGCTGGGCGCTTGGCGCGTAATTCGTGTGTTGTTTTCTCTTTGAGCTCAACGGCGCAACTGAATTTCTTGCCGCGCCAGACCCAGACGCAGCCAAACAGCCAACAGACCAAACGACCAACAGCAGCAGCGGCAGCAAAACAGTCGGCCAAGTGCGCTGTGCATTCGAAAGTGGCTTATCAACAAACAGAGCTGTGGACATGGTCGCGGCTTACCGTAATTGGCGGCGGTCATGGCTAACCATGCAGCGAAAGGGGAGCGGGAGCTAACCCCAGACACCATAGCTCTATGCAACGTGTTGCAGCTGCTGGTTCGATGCTAATTACCAGCACCAACAAATCAGTTTTCAGTCGTCATATGCTCGATTTATAGTTGGTTCGCCTCATTAGCGACACCACAACAATCGCACAGTCATCGTCATCATCGTCTACTTAAACATCATCATCGCCATAGTTATGTATAAAGAAAAGTGAAAAAATATGATTGGTACCTCATTCGCTTGTAGCTCTTCTCATTTATGTTTTCTTTTGAACTTTTCATTGTCAGCAATTGGACTTCAGAGCGCATTCAACTGCCGTAGAGCAGCGGAAATATGCAGCGCTCATTCATGACAAATATTGATATACGTGCATGTTCTATAGAACATGCTTTGACTGTGGTCAGTTTGAAAGGTTATTGCACTGTCCTAAAGCTACAGACTGAGCCAGCCTGCAACATTTCAAACAAACACCAAGGAATCTTAAATGTTACACCTCTTTTTTGTTAAACAAACAGTTCTTAGAATTTACTTCGTAAATCAAGTTGAACTGGATTGCTTTCTTGAGAAAATATATGCTTAATTTAGTATATTAAATTACATAAATTAATTTCTTTAATACAGTGAAAGTGCTTTTGAGCGAATACTCCTATCTCCAGTTTTTTTAAAACAAAAAACATGCATAAAAATCCTTAAAGGCAATTAAAAAAGCTTTTTTCCATATTTAAAATTGTATGCATATGCTTCACACTTTTACCAATAAATGAAAAATTTAACGTTTTTTATTTGTTTTTAAAATTCCAGCTTATAGCCGACATATTTGAGATGTCTTATTGTCTATTTTCGAATAATGTTTTCCGTTCGAAAAGTTGTTTGGCAGCTCCTGGGACAAATTTTGTAAAAAAAAAAGTTTCTGTTTAATATAAAAGTGTACACGTCCGGTGAAAAGAGCGTTCACTCACGTCAACGGTGGGTATTTTGCACGAAACGTAAGGAAAAGAATGGAACAAATAAAAACAAATAAATGAAGGAGATGTTCCACCAAGGAAGCGGCACGGTAGTAAAACTTTCACTGCATAAAACTTATATGAGATTTTTATAACTTTTGAAATAATTTAATGACTGGATGGTTTTGATTACTTTTCTGCATAAATCCGAAATTATTTTTTTTGTTTTTTAAGGGTTTTTAATGGAAAAATAATGCATTATTTCCCTTGTTAAAACATGTTAAGTGATGATAAGGAGAAACTTGGGCATTCTAACACCTAGGCTTGGTTTCCTCGACATGGTGTATTTGCCCTTAGCATACAATAAAATTGCTAGAACTTCTCCTACCATGAGGTATTTATGTTTTCGTGAACTTCTAGGAACTATTTAGTTTCCATACTTATTGAGCTCGTTCGAGAGCTAGTTTCAAACCTTCCTTAGTTATTGTATGTAATGTATTACATTGAACTTTTGTTTTTTCCAAAAGTCGGAACTCATCTCTCAGAGAATAAATAAATCTTGTAGAAGAAGTACACAGTTCACTCTGTGACGATAACAGAATACCATAGTGATTAATATCTGATCCATATTCGATATCAAGTAGATGATTTATAGAACTTGCTGTCTTTTCCTTATTGCACTCTGCTGTACTCGAGAGTCGAGTTATTTATTAATTATTCAAATTGAAATTAATCGGCGCATTTATTTATCAGATTACGAACACCCGTCGAAGGCCAAAATCACAGCTTAATGTAAATTTTGTCCCACAACAAGAGCCTCTCATATTTTCCAATTGGGTAATAAGAGAAACACGTCTTGTAACTAATTAACTGAATTACAGCAGGGCAGAGCAGAGCACCTGGTTGCAGCGCTTTCGGGGTAAAGCTTCCTGGTTATTGTTATTTCATAATTAACGGCAAACTAGTTTACATAGAGTTAGCCTAAAGGGCCCATCTGCAGTTTTATATTAATGCGTAAATTGATTAAGGCCACGCCCCTTGGCCGGCCAAAGGTGAAGCTGCCGCTTGCATGTCAAAACGCTAATGAAGTTTTCGTGTTTCGGTCGAGCCAATTTTAAAACTTACTTCACTGGATTAATTCCGTTGACAGAACCCGCTTCAATATATTATGCAAGTTATAAGCTGCTCTTAGCCCCAAGCGGCCACTACGATTCATTTCTAATGAAAGCGAACGCTGGGAAATTTCACTTTAAATGTTTGCATGGAAAAAATGTTAATGTGCATTGGACAAATGTGGTTGTTGTGCTGTTGTCGTTGTCGTTGTTGCTGTTGTTGGCTGCCATCGTCGCGTTGTCTGCAGGTTGCAGCGGGTCGCGCAGCTCGACAAACGCAACGTCATTTTTGGTGAAAGTCAGCGACGCATGCGTCGCTCTGCGCTTGGATTGGGTTGGGCTCAGTTTCGGTCTTGGACTTGGATTTGGAATTGGTTTTGGAATGGTACGTACACTGCGTGCGCTGCGTCCGATGAGCCACAGACTGCTGCCCAGGCCGTAGATTAGCAAAATCAAACGCCAAATATCGTGTGCCGCATTCCGCTGGCCGCAGAGCTGCACGAAGATGTTCAGCAAATAATCGCTGAGGCTGTTGCTGTCGCTGTCTCCTAACCAGCTGCTAAATCTGTCACTCGCATTGCCAGTCGATAAGCACACGGCGGATTTGTCCAGCCACATTTCGTCTACGTTGATGAGTCGATGAAATAATTTCCCTGCTTTGCTGCAGCGATATC
The DNA here is from genome assembly GCA_035043565.1 of Drosophila robusta. Classification (NCBI taxonomy): domain Eukaryota; kingdom Metazoa; phylum Arthropoda; class Insecta; order Diptera; family Drosophilidae; genus Drosophila; species Drosophila robusta. Next base: position 3,103,234 of record JAWNMW010000235.1, read on the forward strand.
CATTTGTAGAAACCAACTGAGCGCCAGACAAAATCAGACCAAGAGGCTGGACCCACAACTCGACAAGCTCATTACAAAACCAACCACGACAGACACAACAGACACGACATCTACTTACTACAGACACACAACAACAGCTCGGAATTCTATACGACAATGGAAGCCAGAGCTTCACAGATGAACTTGACCGTGAAAGTTGTCAGCGTCATCGAAACAAAACTAAAAAAAACCGAAGAAAAAAGTGGACTTGCAACAAGTGACGTCAAAAGTTAGTTTATTACGATCATTTTTTTGTAGGCACCTACCGGCTTGAAGTAGGGATTCACAGTTGCATGAGAACAGGAAATTTAAAACCAGCGAAGTAGTCAACCAACCGAGCACATGCCAGAGCCCTACAGTAAGTAATACGTTTAAGAAGTAACGAGAATACACATATGGCTAGCAATATATGCACACTTCTCAAATGGTGAGAAACGCATAGGAGGAATAAGAATAAACAACAACAAACGAATGAAGCAAAAAAAATATGTAAAAAAGATGGAAAGTGATAAATGATTAAATGTGTTAATGAATTTAAAATAAATATTCTCTAAATGTGCCAAATATTTTATATTTGGAGTATGTCTATAATAAGGTTTAATTTGAAAACAATTTCTTTCTTTTCATTTGTTGGTATATTGTTAAGAAAAGATTATACATTAATTAAAGCGTAAACAATTAAAAATCATGAATTAAAATTTTTATTATTTCTTCAAATATTAAAACAAACCCAAAAAAATTTAATAATATTCCAGCAAAGCCTAAAATTCTTTAAACAAGTAATGAGCGTGAAATAAAAGCCGAAACTAAAGTTAAATTTAGACTTGTTTAATCCGACGCATGCAGCAAAAGAAATTTAATAACTGAATGTTTCTCCTCCACAACGAATTGGTAACTTCGTTAATACAAACAAAATAAACAAATTGTGTACAAATGACTTTGTTTGTCATTCAATGAATATATCTTCAAAATGTATTCTCTTATTTAAATTAGACCGGTTTTTTTTAGCAATTATGCAACTGGTCTGTCAGTTCTAACACTATTTATTACTGTGCTAATGAGATGAATAGTCTAAAAGATGCTAGTTATAATTTCTACAATTCACCCAAAAAACCAGTAACGTCATAAACATTGACAAGCAATTTTTTCTTGATTAAAAGCACGTTTCTTTTAAAATGTGAAGCGTGCTGTATTTACAATTTTTAATTGATTTGAATCAGTAATTGTGGGTTATAGCACATTTGCTTAAACTGTAAAGGTAATAAATTGCAGGGTAAAAGCTTCATTCAAAAATAATCAGCCGAACTTTAAACAAGAGCCAATTATTTACGTCAACAAATATACAAATTTCAAATCAGATTGGATATACCAGTATCGAATAAGCGGAGAAGGTAGCAAAGATGCGGTGTGCTGAAATTTGAATACCCTGACGGAAATTTATACACTTGCAACACGTAGTAAAGTAGGACATACTTTATAGAATTCAATGAGACTAATAATTGTTAAATTTGAACATTCATGCGCATAAATGAATTTACTTTTGACGTTACCGATTTATTCCGGCCGTATTCGACATTTATAAAATTACAAAATATGTACATATGTATAAAAAATATAACTGTAAAAAGTATTACCTTTATAAATTAAGTTGAACTTACTTTTAGCTTATATATTAACTTTGTGGAATCTAAAACGTCTTTATTAAAGATTTAAACAATATCGTGCCAAATAACAAGATGTGCTGATCGACAAGTAGATACCCTGCGCGAATGACGTGACACAGTGCACTTGGCAAGTTAAATATACACTTGTTAACTGTTCAAGGTCTTATTTTATTTGATAAGACTTATAGTTTTGAGTAAAGTTTGTTCTAGACAATTATGAACTTGAACATTTCAAAATACCCTTTTAACAGTTAATTAAAGTGCGTTTATCAAAATGCTATTCGGATATCATCTCGCATATTATTTGCTTTAAAACGTAAATCCTGTCAATAAACTTTGTAATAAGTCTCAACCGATTCATGTGTTGGCACGCACGGGTTGAACGATCTGTTAAATGTTATGAAAAGTAACAACAAGCCACAACAACAATACCAAAGAGGAAGAGCTACAAATGTTGAAGTCAAACGTTCAAAAGTCGTAGTCGTAAAACCAAGTCGCACTTTTATGCTACGACACGAAAGACCCGCTAAATGGTTTAGAAAACAAAAATATGAAATTATTGCTGAACCCGAGCCCTAAATACGTGTAAGTACACTTGTTAAAGATGACGTGAATATAAACGCGCAGACATTTTTGGTACACGTTTCTCTAGATTTACAACCCAGTAGCAAAGTTAGCCGTTAATAGCAAGTAGTGGCAAAAGATCAACGACTTGTCTCTCTCTGTTTTTGTATACATAATTACTTAGTTCTTCGTTGGAATTGGAGTGAAACATATGACACAGAAAAAAATTTAATGCGGCTGGGTAGAACTTGAAAAGTGCTACACAGAAGCAAAGTGCAAGCAAGCCAACACAACTTTTAATAATAGATTGAATTCAAAAAACTAGAACGTTGCAGTCGGAATGCTCGTTACTCGCATAATAAAAGCGTAAAAGAGTTGAAAGCGATCTTAATTATTATTGATATTTTGGAAAAAAGAGATTTTTGTTATCACGCTTTAGCCGTCTCAAATATATTTGGATTTTATCTATTTTTCATGCCCTAGTGGACATATTCAAGAAATAGTTTGTGGGATCTTAAGAGTAATCTGTCGATTTTTATCGGATTGAGACGGATATTGCACAAACCCTATATACTCTTTACACTTCGTGAACGAGTAAAAAAGCCTAAACAACTTAGCTGTTGCCGAAATTCATTATGTATGGAACCTGATCTTATTAATATGCAAATTTTGTTGACAGTGACTTTGCGAAAAAAACGTAAATTTGTTTTGGGAATATTTTAAAAAGTGTCAAAATTAGCAAGACCAACTACTTTATTTTATTTCTTAGTTTTTAATTTAGTAGCTTGTATTTTTGTATTTTTTACAATGAAATTTAAGAAGTGGGGTAATTTCAAACGCTGCATAGCACAAGTATTTCGATTGAATGAAATTATACCTATCATACACAAGAACTTGAACTAAAATATGATAATCAAATCAAATTATCTATACAAATTTTAAGCGTTGATTAAATTAAATAGACAAGCTTCACTAATTACTCAATCTAAATCACCAAACACACAATGAATACTATGAAAATTACTAGATAATTAGCCAATTATAATTTGACAACTTATATAAGAAAGTCCCAGGCTAATAACGGTAAAACGAAGACAACCTGAAACCTGAATAAATATATTTTAAAGTCAGTTGTATCTATAAATACACATGTGTTAATATATATAATTATTCAACGCATAAATGAATACACGTTAGCCAGGCTAACGAACCAACATTTCCCCTAGGCTGTAGCAGTGAAAGCCTATTGACCTAATGCATTATGAGCTCTAAGTTGCGAGCTGTTAAATAAGAGATTTAAACACCAAAAAAAGAGAAGTCATCAGAATGAGCTGCCGTCTAAAATCAGTTGTGCTTGGCAACGGAAGTGGCTGGGACGATATGGCAGCTAATTGAACACGACAGGCCACTGCCTATAGCCAAGCGCTGGAGTATTTGCTTGCACTTACTTAGTTGTATCTGCAATTGTTGCTACTGTTGCAGCAGCAGCAGCAATTTCAGACAGCAGACGACAACTCAAACTCAACAAGTTTGCAGCTTAAATGGGCGCTTGTCATGACAGTGACCGAGCTGAAGCTGCCAGTCCGTCCGTCCATCAGTCCGTCCGTTCACCGGCCGGCCGGCAGGCCGAGGCGCCCTTGTCCGCCACATGCGATCGCTGCCAAGCGATCCTCAGCTAAGCTTTATAGTATTTAACCAAGCGTCCGTTTAGAATTTTGCAATACTTTAGCTCAGAACTTGTAACGTGTCGGAGGTGTTGCCGTTGCGACGGCTAAAAGCGCTCAGAACATTTTGCTGTGAGATCTTTTAGTGAGCCGTGCTGAATTTAAGTGGCTTTTAATTGACGTTTTGTCGCGAGTTGGCATCTTGTTTGTTTTGAACTTAATTCGGGTTTTAATTTAATTTTATTATTTTGTGAATCGCTTAAAAAATGCAGTTGCTGTGCACTCTGTTATTGTTGTTGCTGCCACACCTGCCAGCTAAAAGTGAGTGTGCCAGTGATCTTTACATATAATATAAGATTTTGAGCAGTTTTTATCTCTGAAATTATTGCTTTTTGCTTTTTTATTATTTCTTTTTTTAAGATGTTGCCGCTGACCAAAAACTGTTTGCTTATGAGCGTGGCAAGTGCGAGATTGCGATAAGCAATGTGTTGGAGGGCGTGGTCAGAGAGAGCCTGAGAAGGCTGAGCACTTTACCAAAGCCCATTAGCCAAGCCAGTATCTTGCAATATGATCTCTATACGCCGCTGAATCCACAACTGCGCCAGCAACTGCGTCTAGGCGATGTGAACATGCTGAAGAAGTCGCATTTCAACAGCAAGTGGCCGGTCAGGTGGGATTCCAGATAAATTTAAATAGATCCAGTTTAATGACGATTTTGATCTTCACACAGAGTCTCCATACACGGCTGGACGGGCAAGAGCAGCACCTGCTACAATGCTGCTATCAAGGATGCGTATTTGTCGCGTGGCAATTTCAATGTCATCATCATGGACTGGAGCCGTCAGGCGTTTGACATTAACTATTCTCGTGTTTCCAAGCAAATGCAATCGATTGCCGCCAGTGTTGCAAAATTTCTGCGCTTTCTGCACGATAATACGGGTGTGCCCTATAACCACATCTATTTGGTGGGCCACAGTGCGGGCAGTCATATTGCCGGCTTAACGGGCAAAAAACTGGGACCCGGAGTTCTGGGCGCCATCTTTGCGCTCGATCCAGCTGGACTCACGCAGCTCAATCTGGGACCTGCGGAGCGCCTGGCACCCACCGATGCCATTTATGTGGAGTCCATACACACGGATTTGAAGCTGCTGGGCAATCCGAGGGGCAATCAGTTGAGCCAGGCGGCGATCTTTCCCAACTGGGGCCGCGGTCAGCCGCACTGTCCAAATGCCACTGCCACCGAGTTCGACTTTGCCTGCGATCACTTTGCGTCCGTCTACTATTTTGCCGAGTCGGTGCGAAGGCCAAAGATATTTGGGGCGCTGCGCTGCGGCTCACTGCAGAGCGTTCTGACGGCCACTTGCAGCTGCAACACTCCAAGTAGCGGCGGCAAACGCTCTGCTGTAGCTTGTGCCGCCAATGCGTACATGGGCGGCGAGCCGGCGATGCCCAAAAAGGGGGTCTATTACGTCAGCACTCGACAACAGCCGCCATTCGGCACGGCCAATGGTCTGGTTCACATAATACCACCCAAGCCATCGACTATTATGGAAACAAGCGTGAACCGAGGACTTCTATGAGACGTAAGAAAACGAGGCAAATAACCAAAAACTGATTTTACGCATACATTTAGACTAAGACTTGAAGTCATTTAAAAAAGTTTTTATTCTGGAAACTGGTTAGGCATGGCTTCAGGTCGACACTTAGATACATAGGATTCCAAAAATTTACAAATTGGGGCTATACAATAAGAAGTCATAAAAAAATTACAGCATGCATGCTTTTTAATGTACATATAATTTTTAGATCCGTTTTATAAATGTGGAAAAATTCTTGGTGTTTCATGAGGAAAATGTAATGTAATAAAATAAAATTTAATATAAATTCGTGGCACGCAGAAGTAATATAATAATTAAAATAAATATCTTCGTATTGGCGCAGAATAAATATATACACATATTGTATTGGTGTATTTATGTACATATGAAAAAAAATTGTTCACAATCGCAGCAAATAAAATAAAAGAACAAACCATTTTAAACGCTTTGCAGCACAAGGGCTGCAATTGAATAAAATTTTATATAGTTGGGCGATTATGAATAAGCCCTTCAACTAGAACATGGCACGAAAATCACTCAGTAAATAAAATAGATTGGATTAACAAATAATCGTCATATTTGAGATCATAAATGCCCTTCATTTATATGACTTATGTTTAAATTCAATAATTCTTGAGATAAACTTCTATAAATATATACCCTGACCAATAGAAAGTTAATAAAAAAATTAAAATATTTAAAATATAAAATATCTCAGAGACTTAAGAATCGGAGGACTCAGAATTAGAATTTAGTATTATTGGCATGGTTTTAATATATTTCAATGTCATCTTAATGACCTTCAACTTTTCAACTATCGGACAACAACTACAAAAGGTATTTAGGAAGCAATTTTATTATGGAGCACGGGTTGTGCATATGTGTTGCTCTATTTGAGCACTTCACATCTAAGAACAGGGTAACTCCATTATCGGGCATTCTCGACTAAAGCAGTTTCGTAATAACTGGTTTGCAATCTTTGGAACTACCAATAAATCAATTCATTGAAATGCGGCAAATAAAATATCTACTAATTGGTATTCAACTCACTTGACTTGGTCCGATGCGATAGCTGGCGACGTCCAGTTCATTGACGGCGAGTATTTGCTCCACGCTGATATCTTTGTTGTTGGCCAGCTCGCCGGCTAGCAGGCCGAAGCGACGCACAAACTCCAGCAATGGCACAGATTCGGGAAAGCCCAGGCGATGCAGGCGAGCCGCCTCCAAGACTTGCGAGCCACGTAGCTAAAAGCAGGGGGAGTACGACATGAGTATCAACATAAAGAACTTAATATATCTCATTGGCTCACCTGACTCCTTAACAGTGGCACATTAACCAATTCCTCCTCGCTAGCTGCATGACCCAGCGCCGAGCTGGGCGAGCCATTCGCCGTATACTTGGCATGCTTGCCCGCATCGTGCTGCAGCAGATAGCAGTGCACAAAGTGGGTGCCCGTGCGACGCAAGGTGTCAATGATGCCATCCACCGTGAACTTCACCTGCAGCATAATCGAATTGCGTTTGACGCCTGCCGTAGTGAAGGAACGCCGTATGCTGGAAACGCGACGCAATGACTGTGTGCCCTCCAGACCGGCGAACGAGCCACAAAAGACCATGGCCCCGGAGCCGCGCGTCAGTGAGCCAATATATAGACGATTGATCTCCTCGCGACTGCTGTCCTGCAGCAGCGAGACCGCGTTCCTTATGCCCGGATGCTCGCGGCTATGCCGCACCCAGCCATCGACGGCGTATAAGACTGGATTGGTGCCCTGCAGATGATGCAGCACAAACTGACGCTGGCCGGCGCATTTCCGCAGCAACGTGTGATGCTCACGATCACCGTAGTGCGAGAACAAACGCTCTAGGAATGTGTCGTCATTCGAGTTGGGATAAATAGCCTCCTCGTCCAAAAGCCTACAGATTGAACATTAACATTAGATTGATATAAAGGGTAGGATTACTTGGAATACCCACCAGAGGAGGCCACGACGATCGTGCTCGCGCAGATCTCGCTGTGAGGAGCGCACCACGTGATTTTGTGGCGCTTTATCAATCAGTGATATCAGCGGCCCCGGATGACATTCGGAAGCGTGATCCATTTCGATCTCTACCAGCTCCTGGGCATAGCGATCGCGTGGCGCCACCAACGTTGTGTGATGGAAAAGCATTTGCAGGCGTTCTTGCAAATAATTGTGACGCAGATCGGCCAGCGTGGCGCCCAGTTGTTGACCACAGCTGGCTGGATTCTGGAAGCCCGGCGTGTCGATCAGCATGATCGATGCAATGGTATGGGCTGACGTGCAGATCTGGCGATTAATCAGAGCCACCACAGCGGCCAGTGCCTCCGAGTAGAGGCCAATGACGAGCGCTTCGAGGCATTCCCAGGCCCATTCCTGACCGCCATCCGAGGTGGGCGATTTGGAAGGACTTAAACTGCCAACTGAGGCGTTAGGCTGGCTCAGACCGAAAGCAGCTGCCGACAAATCCTCCAGATTAACACCTAATAGACTAGCCGCCTTGCGCGCCGCGGTCAGGTTGGCAAACTGAGTGCGTGCCGTTGAACCGGTGCCCATTCTTGTGATGCCGGCAATGCCCAGATGATAAATGGCTGCCAGTATACTCCAAATTCCCCGCACGGCCTTTGCATCAATGTTGAGCGTCTCGAATGCCTGCACCGTACGCATAAAGTCGTTGGCAGCACGATGGCGGTCCTCCAGTCTCTGCGACAGCGATATAAACGGATGACTGTCCTCCGACGAGATGTTTTCCAGATGCAGCTCCTTCTGCAGCAGCCCTGCGGCTCCCGCCAGCAGCCGCGTCATAATATGAAAACTGTGCTCTTGCGCCAGCCGGCGACCAGCCCGTTGACGCTCCGGCAGCAGCACCTGTGAGCAATTGAGGCATAAGCAAGGCAATTTGGACGAGACAAGGTCACAAGAGGCTTACCTGCAGCGAGGCTGATGCTATTTGACCGGTCTGATCGAAGTCCAAGCTGAGCAGCTGCGTCATACGCGTCGCATTCGAATTGAGACATGTTCTCGTGTTGCCAAAGGCCTCCAGAATTGTGCACAGGGCACCAACTTTTTCCGCATTGATGAAATTGTTGTATGCACCTGCACAATTTTGGAAAGTAAATATAAGTTAATAGTTAGATAATTAAATGGAACGTGACACGACTTGGTAAATAATCTTTTGAAAGTATTTAAGTTTAAGCTGAGCAAACTTTTTAACTTAATTTTAACAAGACATTCGCAAAACAATTTAATAAAATGTTCAAAACAAAAAAAGTAAAGTACTTTTAAATGTATACGACTAATAATTCTAAACTTTTATTGCAGCCACTGAAAATAACGAAACGCTCAAGTGTTTTACACCACAATGTTCAAAGCACAGTACCGTGTGCTTAAGCTGGGACTGTGCGCCTGAATAAGTGTTCTCACGAATTATACGTTAAAAGTTTGACCTTTTAATGGTGACTATTTGTGAACTGTGTTTAGAATATGGAATATATCCCAACGTCTCTTAAAAGAAAAGTACATTTTATTTATATTTGCGTTGAATTTAAAGTTAAAATTTTAACAGTTCATTTCTATTAGACAGAAATCTTCTTGAAAACTCTAATTCTTAGGTTAAGGCCCAAATATGTGTTTTCGTTGTTATTATGTCTTTTGCAACCTCTTTTTGCTATATTTTGAGTATACAAAATTAATAACTTAATAACAAAAAGTTTCCCATACCTCTGCTAGTAATACAGTCCTACACTGTCCTACATGATATGTCTTTTAGTTCAAAGTGCTGTGAGATTTACTTCAAATGATGAATATGAAACATGTAAGAGTCTTGTATCTGAGTCATTTATATATTTAAATATTTATAGTAGATTATTTACAAATGTTTTATTGCAATTATAAAAGCCTAAGAATATATTTCTGTTCTGCCCTTTGCTTTGCCCTCTAGGGGAAATTAAATAATGTACCAACAAATGTAAACAAGTCAAGATCTGTTTGATAAGACTTGCGTTTCGACTTGGCCATATATGGTCCAACGTACGTCATAGTAAATGTAATTTATTCCAATTTACAATGATAGAACAATGAGAAATGGCTTGACAAATTGCAGCTGTGTTTTTAGACAATATGCAAATGCGCTAATCGAACGCCAGATTGCATTTTGGTGTGGCCCAAACGGGGCCAGCCCACAGCGGCAATAACTGCTACAACAAAAACAACAACTACAATGTCTAGACATACCAGCAGCCAACGCCAAGTAGTTGAGCGCATGCTTAAAGCTTGTGGTCTTGCCAGAACCAGAACGACCCATGAATATTAGACTTTGATCGCGTCGCGTTTCAACCAAACTCCTGTAGGCGGTCTGGGCCAGCGAGTAGACGTGGGGCGGCATGTCCTCCGTTTTGCAGCCGCGAAACATGGAAACAACCTACGGGCGAGACACGAGATAAATAACCCGAAACAAATCAAATCAAACCGAACCAGTACAAGCCAAACAAGACCAGTCTCACCTTCTCGGAGTAGAGCGACAGCGGTGCCATTGGATTGACCACGAGCAGCGTGGGCCCCGCCTTGGTGTGTATTAGATTGCTGGCATAGCGCTGTCGGAGGCAGTGCAGCACCGACGCCTCGTTCAAATACTTCAGCTCGCAGATATCCTCGGCCAGATCCAGTGCGGGGCTGTTCTGCTTCTCGATGTCATCTTCATCAACGGTCAACTGTTCGCCATTGTGCAGCAGACGCACGCTCAGCTTATGCTCCTCGTGCGTCGTGCCGCTGTGTGGCAGACGCAGTGCAGCGGTGAAGCCACCGCGATGCACCAGCCACACATGTTCCGGCTGCGTGGCATCGGTTATATCCACATCACTGGCGCTTTTGCCAATGCCGCCCGTACCATTCTCGTGCCGGCTCTGCAAAATACAAATATTGTAAATAAAAATTGGGGTCAACAGATTGTTGCGCGCAACTTCAAGTGATTTTCATTTTCTTTTTCGTTTCTTTCTTCCTTTGTGCATTTATTTTTGGGGCGCACGCATTTATTCCATTTATTATGGTACTTCAGTTCAGTTCACCTCCACGCGTCGTCAGTTTTTCGTGTATTTTGGTGCATTTCTAAATTTGATGATGTTTCTAAATCCTAATTAGTTGCCTAGACGCGACTAGCAGCCCATAGAGAGCGAGACCCATTGCCGTGCCCAGACCCAGTGCCAGTGCCAGCCCCTTTTTCCCGATGCCCATTCCCATTCCCAAATGCTAGTGGGCTAGCTGCACTGTGGATTTACTGTGGATATGGATATGGATGTGGATGTGGACGTGGATGCGCGGTTGCGTTATGCAACGCGCCAACGTCGTCGTCACCAGCGTTCGTTGGCGCTGCCAACACGTTCAGTTCACATTTGGAGCTATAAATGGCATTTACTCGTTGCTGCCGACGCAGTTTACATTTTGTGTGCTCCTATCTATGCATCTGCCGCATCTCCTCAGCACACACGCCCCTCCACTCCCCGCACCCAAATATCCCGTCTTGTGTCAGAAATACAACTTTGCATTAACTGGTAGCTGTCTGTAGTTGTTGCTGTTGTTGTTGTTATTGCATTCGTACTTTGTGGCGTAATTATGAAAATATTGTGCAAGGTTCAATAGCCCGTAATTAGAGTCATTTTGGGTTATGCGCTGTTAATGGATCGGCAATTCATACGGCTACTAGTGGAAGTGTACAACGATCTACAAATTGTTTAAACAGGAAACAAATGTCGAGATTCATTCATGTCTAGATTTCGATGTTTGGCTGTGTTTTGTGTGTGTTGCAAACGGCAAATGTAGATTATAGATAGATTATAGAAGAGTACAAATATAGAGAACTATTTAAAAAAACTATAAGTATATGAAAGTTTTTCCTGAGTTTTGTGTGTAAGATTAAAGTATTAATTTTCTTAAACTATTGAACAATAAATAAATATAAATACAAGTAAGTATTTTTTACGTATGATATTTCCAATTTCATTAAATGTATTTGCTTTATAGCAACTTTATAATGGATTTGCGGGTGTTAGCAATCATTCATCGACATCGCTAAATAATGGTTTGATTGCACAAATTTAGCGATTAGTTTTTCACACAACTTTCACTTGTAGCAGAAGATTTTCAGTTAGTTTTTTGTGTACGGTTTTTAGAAATAAGTTTTGGACCAATCAGACAGAATATAAACAATAGCCGACCTTAATTACCTCAAACATTTTTACATATCTATTTGGAACGACCCACGTATAATGACTTAAAGCACTTAATAAAGGGCACATTTCTAATTCCCAAAAAGTTTAAGCGCAGAGCTTGTAAAGAGCATATTTCTTAGCTGAAAATATAAATTAAACAACTACTTAAAGAGAAAAATTGCTTGTATTATGATATAGTCACAACTATTAATACATTCAAGATTTCAAAATGCTTTTTCAAATAGGAAACTGAGGAGCAGCAGGGTAATTCATATATTTTTTTTAAATTTTCAGCCAATAGTGTTTCTTTAACAAATCAGAAAACACCACGCATTTATGTATATATAGTTTTCTAAACAAAATGAACTGACAAGCGTCTGTCCACTGTCAATCAATAGCTGCAGTTGTCGATCGGTGCGGCAACTGCGGTTCAATGAACCCGCCACCGTTTAAGCTGATGAAATATACAAATTAGACAAAGAATGTGCAGACAGGCCTAACTAATTAACATGTATAGGGCATCAAGCGATATGAGACAAAGAGCAAAGAGCGCGAAAACACAAAACAAAACAGAAGCAGAACAGAGGGCAGCCCGTCAATTAAGTTCATGCTAAGGTTTACCAAACGCAACGCATTGTTAAAGATTTCATATCTAAAACTATCGTTGATTTTGCGGCAACTGCAACTGTCCCCAAGTTGAAGCCCACAGCGCGACGACAAGAACAAAGCGGGCGACGTAAATGAATACTTCCGCTCGCCAGGGCAGCGCGTCCATCGTTGGCGTAGTGAGCCATAAAACCATAAATGCAGCGACAAGACGACCATATCGTAAATTATGAGCCGACGACCATTTGCCCACGCACCGTTCCAGTCGCAATCCCTTTCCCATTCCCTGCTCCTAGCCCAGTCGCAGTCTGAGCATAATAAAATAACTAACAACTAAATCGTACATTGGGTCACGGTTCGACGATCTATCGATCCATTCATCGATCGAGTCATAAAGGGTTAGAAAGTTTTTGAACACTAATCAACAAAAATGAGAAATGAGATTATTTTAAGCTACCCTTAGTTCGACGAAACCAACTATATATTAGTATAAAAGTGACTATTGCAGACTGTATGATATTGAAAAACCTCAACTTCAAATAACATATTAATAACTATGACTCGAAAATAATTTTTATGCTTTGCTATGCATCCAACCACACCCAAAGTTTAAGCCACACACCCATAGATGACAAATGCAACACCTTCGCGAATATATTTAGACACCTTCAAGAAATATATATATGCAAACAAAAATATTTAGGTCAAGTAGTTAGGTTAATAAAGAAAATTACCAGCAAAAATTCAATAAGTTTAAAGAGAATGCAATTAGTATAGCTTGTTATGAAAAGATTATATGAATCACAAGTGAATTATCTGTATGTAAATTAAATTACTATGAGATGACTTAACCTAACATAACTGTCAATAAATACCAATTTAGAAAACTAGAAAACTGTTTGGGTATTTAATAAAAAAGGTTTCGACTGTCACAACATCTTTAGACAACTTTTGTGGTTGTATATCGTAAATGAGATCAGTTGATACGCAAGTATTTTGCTTATCTTTACGAAATTAAATTCTGTAAACATTGTGTGTCTTGTAGCAGAGTGTAGTTATTTTATGCGCACCTTTTGCCTAACGCTTGCATCATAGTTTTTGTAGTTGCAGGCCAGCGCGTTGGCCCAGATGGCCGGCCACTGCTGGGCAGCATTTTGGGCATCGCGACGTCGCCGATAAGAGCTGCGTATATTGGGCACGGGCGAAGGTGGCGCTGCTGCTGCTGCTGCTGCAACGAATTTGGACGCAGCTATCGCGGAGCTGTTCCAAGGCGGACGTATCGAGGTTGTTGCTGCTGCTGTTGCTGCGGCAGCAGCAGCAGTTGATGCCACTGCCGTTGCTGCAGTTGTGTTGATCTTGCCATTCTGGCGAAAGCTGCGCGAACGCATGGAGTTTCGCTCGATGCTGGCGGCAGCCATTGGAGCTGTCTCCTTGACTCCTTGCCTGCTGGCAGCCAGACGTGGCGGCTTGGGTGGCGGCGGCGGCGGCGTGGGCGTGACTGCGGCGCACGCAGACGCCGCTGTCGCTGACGGCCAGCTGCTGGAGTTCTCCGAGCCGCTTTCACTGATCGTCTCCGAGCTAATGCTATTCTTGCGCTGCGCCTTGGGCGTGGCCTTCGGTTTGTTGGCCGTTGCCGCGGCCTTTTGTGACTTGTTGGTGCCGCAGGCATGCGCCTTGCCCGTGCAGCCGCGATGAAAGGATGGATTTAGACCGGAGCCGGGTGCTGCGGGCACGGCAGGCACAATGCCGCCGCGCAGCGTTTGCTCGAAGCTCTTGGGCTTGAGAAACATGATAAAAAAAAAGCAGCGCACGCGCGTGTGTGTGTGAGTGTGTGCGTGTTATGTGATCACCTGGTAGTTAGATCTAAGCCGAATGCAAACAATTGTCATGGCCAGCAGCCCGCAGTACTTGGAGCATGACCAGACCCAAACAGACCAGGCCAGAGACGCACAATGTGAAACGGGAAGTAAGTGCGAAACTGGAGCGCGCCCAAAACCTTGGAAACGTTAGTCGCACCACAGACTCAACAATCTTGTTGTGTCTGCGTGTGTGTGTGTGTGTCTGTTTAAGCACTTAGCGCTTTGACATTAGAGACAATTGAAACGGCTGTAAAAATGGCCAATCATCGTGTGATCGCCGATTGATTGATTGATTGAAATGCAAGACTCGAGTCACGAACGCGAATCAAAACGCAATTTATGAATTAGCTTTTGAAGCCAGCTCGAATGACAAGAATTTTTGGAGTTGCTGTTGTTTTCGTTGGCTTTGCTGTTGCTGTAATCCCGCATAGAAATTTCACAGTGGGTGTCTCGCGTGTCGATTTCCGTACCGAACTTGGGCAAAGTTTGCAGCGTACTGACGGCAATGCTCCAACGACAGCGACGACGAAGCGAGTAACAACAACAAAAACTCGACAAAAACAAAAAAAAAGAAGGAAAAATAAAATACAACACACACACTCGCGCAGACGGCGCAGCAAAGCTGACGTCGACTGCGACTGCGACGGCGACTGCGGCTATTTGTGTAGGCAGCCGCCGCAGTCTAAAGTGGGTGTAGAAAAATGCACACAGCTGCAGCTGCTGCTGTCGATGTCGATGTTGCTGCTGCTGCTGCTTCTGCTGCTGTCGCTGCTGACGTCGACGTTGCGTTGCTGCTTGTCTGTTCGTGTTGCCGCTGGCGCATATCGGGGAGTCGGGGCGACAGTGGGGAGCTCTGCTGCATGTTGTTAATGATGTTTACTAAAATGCAGTTCGAGTTTTTCCACAGTGTTGCCAAATCGTTTTATTTTCGTCTGCTGAATGAAGTGAATAAGGCGCTCAAATATGTCGACGCCTTTATGAACTTAGCCCGACAACAACCACAACAACACAAACAACACCAATTAACAACAACACGCCGTTCCAATTGGAAACGGACAACGTTTAGAGTTGAAAAGGGCTGGGCCCGGAATTTCAACTGACTGATCGTTCAGGTGCTGACAATTTTACAATGCTTTTGCGAGCAATAAGCTCAGTGAAAAATGTCAAACACGTTTCTAACTGGGGCTTAAGTCAACAAGCTAATAAGAATTTTAATTGTAAGTGCGCGGCAGTGAGTTACCCTATATACTGATCTTGGAAATTTAAAATTCTATCATAAATCTCTATCATAAGTCTAAGAAGAAATTCATCCAATTTCATCAAAGATTTAATATTATTTTAATTATTATAACTATTTTTGCTAATTTGATATATTCCTTAACTTGCTTTGTATATTTTATCCACGTTGTGGTGAAAAAGTCGTGGGTAATCCGTTAATTAGTAACATAACAAATATTTATTTTTCTAAACCATTATTTGTCAGACGAACGGACTTTGTTCTCAGTGTTAATGATTTTAGTTAGAACAAACAAAAAACATTATGTTAACTTTGGGTTACCACAGATTGAATACATTTTGGCAATGTACCTCTTTTTACATTATCCGAGCAAAAAAAGATGAAAACTATGGCACCTAAACGTAAGAAAATCGATCTTGTCGACACTGATATTTTCAGGTGCTGAGTTACAAGTAAGAAGAGTCATCAAAAGAGCTTCAAAGCCGAGAAACTAGTTTGCTGTCTGGAATGTACTCATGGGGTCGAATGAATTTACTTCAAAGTTAGACACATTTCGTGCCTAAATTACAAGCACATATATATTCGAATATTCATTTAAATTTAGTAAATAAAGATAAAAATGTGTTTATGTGAAATTAAGTTAAATTAAGCTATTCTCAAATATCCGCATTGGTCTCATACAAATGAATATTGTTTCTTATTATCTCTAAACAAGTAGTATTCAGTGTCACTGTTTAAGTGTTAAAGATAATGGGATTTCCTGACCGGCCTCAATAATTACTGCCAAGAATTGTTATCAAATTTAATATTTTGTTGTAATTTATATTTGACGTAACTTCGTAGCTATCGGGTGGAAAACGGCGTATTGGGTTTGACTCATTTTTAATGACATATGGCAGAATTATTTGATATAAACAAAAACAAAATAAAAACTGTGATATGCAACTATTCAACTGTTAATTCGTTTAAGTTTATTATTTACATTTTTTGTTTACTTCCAAAGGAAGGGGAATACTCGCTAGTTTTATTTTTTTTACAAGGTTAGATTAGATAAAGTACAGTTGTATGGAGAATGAAGTTCTGCCTTATACCGCCTGAGTTTCTGTGTCTGTTTACACCGTAAAACAATTGGGCGCACAAACTAATCCATATAAAGGGTATGTGCTTTTAGTAAAGATTACATTTGTTTGCACATGAGAATTGGAATGGATTCTTGGAAACCAGTTCTACTTGAGGTACTTGAGGCGCATTAGTTCTATGAAACTTTCGTGATTAATGAACAGTTACGAGCAGAGATTATGATTTTGTGCATGTTATAGGCCGCAAATCACATCAATCACCCAACGCGCAACTCGCTAATGGATTAGGATTAAGCTGCGGACCCGGTTTGTGGTCTTACCTGACGTTTGAAGCGTTTGCTGGCGCTGCGGCGCAAAGTGTTGCAGTTGCCGTTGTTAATGGAATGATCGATCTCCTCGACGGTGGCCGTGCTGGGCGCCATGCAGCGTTTGCTCAGCTCCACCAGCTCCGACACGGGTTGAACCTTGGATTAGAAAACGAAAGATGGTGACAAGTGTGGGTGGAATGGATTGAGAAGCGTATACCTTAACGGTGACAGCATCTCCGCTGTTGCGTATCATCTCGATGATAATCTCGCGCGATAAGTCGCCGACGGGCGTGCCATTGACCTCAATCAAACGATCGCCGGGCAGGAGGCCCGTGGCGCCACCGCCAGCACCGGGCTCCGCAAAGATAACTGGCCGAAAGATGGGCGACATCAGCGACTCGGTGCGGTCCAAGCAAATGGCCTTGCGCAGACTGAAGCCAAAGTCCTGGCGAGGTGATTTCTGTCGCCGTATAACCAGCTGCCTGGGCGCCGGCAGTTGGACCAGCTGCACCGGTGGCAGCGGCAGCAGCACATCCTCAAAGGCGTGCACGCGGGCCCAGCGATCGATGCCCTGCGATTCGCCAACGGGACTTAGCGAGAAGGGGGGCGTGGCAAACGAGGAGTTTGTGGTATCTGTGAGACTGTCCGCACTCGGCGACGGCGATGTCAGCACATGCAAATGGGCAGCCTGTGTTGGCGTCTGTGGGGCGCCGTAGCGCGCGTTCGCCGGCAGCGTCATGGCGCGCTGCTGTGGCGCATGCTCGCCATCGCTGCGCAGGCTCTCCACGGATGTGAACGAGGTGCCGTGCTGGCTGGAATTGGAGCCACCGCTGCCGCCGCCACGGTTGCCTTCAAATAGCTGCTCATTTTGCATGGTGTTGCGCATCAACATTTCGGGAGTGCCGCCGCCGCTGCCAGTGAAGACAATCTCCTCGTGCACGTTGCTCATGTTGCTGCGCGAACCCTTCAGAATACCGCGCTTGGGCGGCTTCGGCGGCACCGGCGGCAAAAAGCGATTCTGTCGTTATAAGAAAATTCATTAAATAAGCATTTTAAACAAGAGTCAACTTCAATTAAAACTCACCTTTAGCCCACCCGAGAGCAGCGAATGTGTGACCTCGGCGTAGTTGAGATTTACGCCCATGCCGGCGCCATTGGCGGCACTGCGACTCTCGATGTGCGTCATCACAGATGCTACAATTTCCTCATTGCCACGATCCTGCTCCGGGCCCCCATTGCCGTTGCCGTTGCCATTGGCATTGCCACTGGCCGCGTCGGCGTTGAGGGCCGCAAAGAAATCTGCACTGTAGTCGGCTGTAATGCCGCTGGGCAGCTTTTCTTTCTCCTTGCGGCGGCCCCGTATCTTGAGCGATCGACGCACTTCCTCCAGACGCAGTAGCTCATCGGTGCTCATGCTGCCCGTAACCCCACCCCCGCTGCCGCCTTTAGCCTCTTTGCGCAGTTTCTTCTCACGCTTGCGACGCTCTTTCTCTTCATCGCCAGCGCTCTTCTTCATGAAGTTAAACATCTTTTCTGTAGGTGTGTGTGTGTGTGTGTGTTTGTGTGTGTGAGAGTCCTTAGTGAGCTAACTGTAAGTAATTGAAAATTTAGGTATTATTTTTTTCATGAAAACCGCATAATGCGACCAATACTTAAGGGAGCGAGAAAGAGTAAAAATGGGAAAGTAAACGTAGGAGAGAGTACCAGAGAGAGAGAGAGAGAGAGAGAGAGAGAGAGAGAGAGAGAGAGAAAGAGCGAGAGAGAGAGAGAGAGCGATAGAGAAAGAGAGCGATACAGAAAGAGAGAGAGAGAGAGAGAGAGAGCGACAGAGAGAGAGTACCAGAGAGAGAGAGAGAGAGAGAGATAAAGAGAGAGAGAGAGAGAGATAAAGAGAGAGAGAGAGAGATAAAGAGAGAGAGAGAGAGAGAGAGAGAGAGAGAGAGAGATAAAGAGAGAGTAACAGAGAGAGAGAGAGATAAAGAGAGAGAGAGAGAGAGAGAGAGAGAGAGAGAGAAAGAGAGAGAGAGACAGAGAGAGAGAGAGGCAGTAGTAGAGAGCCAGAGCGAGTAACAGAGAAAAAAGCGAAAATGAGAGAAAACGCAGATCTATTATCAGAACAGAACTTTATAAAATATCGTCATTATACATATGTTCGATCTGACTCACTTGTTCTGCCTATATATTTCGATCAGCCTTGATCGCTCTCCCTCTCCTCCTTTCTTCTATTTTCTTGAATCAAGTAATTCTAACAGATATTATGTGTGAGAGCGCAAGAAAGACAGCACTTCACATTATAAATAATTATAAAAATAACTGAAAGGGAAATATATTATATTATGTATGTATATTTTATCACATATATGTTCATATAAATCAAGATAATGAAAATCAACAACTTCAAAGGCAAATGATTAATGCATATCTGATAAGCGGCGCCCGTCCTTAATGCAAAATACGCCAACTTTGCCTGACCGGAGGTAAAAAATCAATTAATAAAAATTCCCTGCAGTTGAGTTAATGAGAATCGTATAGAAAGGCAACGCAGCATTTCGCACATTTAATTTTTTGTTTTAACAGCGACCGAAGTGCACTTCGGCTTTTGGGCCGGTTCAGTTGCTCGTTTTGGCCAGGGTGTTGAGGGAATGTCGCAAGTTCAAGGGCGTGCCCAACATTTTTTTTTTGCACATTTTTGTTGTCTGCTTCTAATTTGATTTGCACGCCTCTTGGCCCCGTCCCCTGTCGTTGGTTGGTTTTGCCTTTTTCTTTTCTTTCTAGTTTCCTTCGCCGCAAAAGAAACCCTGAGTCGATGCACCCGCACAATGCACAACAACCACAACAGTTAACTGTTTCTTTTCTGTCTGCACGTGTGTGTGTGTGTAATTGCAAAATCACGTAAACAATGCGTCAGGCTTGCATATTTTCGTTTATCTTGCATTTCGCTCGCCCCCATTTGTTATTATTTATTCAATTATGCGCTTTCTTTTCCATATTGTATACAATTTTTGTTTTGTTTTCACACACAAACACACACACACATATATTTAATGGGCCCGTTGTTATTGCAGTTGTATTTGCATTTGTATTTGTGTTTGCAATTGTGTTTGTTTTGTGCTTGTATTGATTGCCCCAGACTCGATTGCATTTCACATTTTTGCTGTGCTTTATGTTTCTTCTTAATTTTATGCCCACTTGCCTCAGCCTCGTTATTTATACAATTCAATTTGTGCTTATTCGACAAAAAGCCAATGGACAATAGACACAGAGGGTGGCAGTAGGAATGTGCTGTAAGCCAGAAGCAAAAAGAAAGTTGCTTGCCACTCGCGAAGTCAACAACACCTTTGTTTTTGCAGTTTTCTATGTCTCTTTTGATAAGCCAGGCACACACACAGACACACACTGGGCAATGTTTTTGCTTGTATAAACATCATCATGGTCATTGGACGAATTTTCTATGAATGCCACTGGGCATGCGAGGCTTTACCTTTTGCTACTTAAACAATGCGCACAAATACGCGTTCAGCATAAACAAATGCCTTCGATTTAAATTCTAAAAACTACAAAATTTCACCGTACCGACGACGACGACGACCGATCGCCAGTGTGTACATAACTGCTGCTTAGAGGTGGACTGCTATCGATATTTCGACAGATGCAATACGATTTTCGATAACATGCCAGTTTCAATACCTACTTGCAAAATACAAAATGCCGCAAAAATAGTGTTGTATAACGCAAATAAATTTCTCGCTCTTGTTTTTCTGTTATGAGCTTTAACTTGATCACTCTGATAAAAGCTGCTAGATAACAGTATCAGCAAATACACAATATTAAAATATTGTATATAAATACATAAGATTACACACTTCCATTAACTATTAAATTGCTTTATTATCCATAAACAGTCTTTTAGGGTGCACGATAGCTGGTAATTTTTAAATTTCACATTTTGGTAGGTAGAATTCTGCTGATTTAGATTTTATAAAACCAAAATATATCAAGACACCGATTTTTCGAACCCTTCCTGGAAGTTTAGTGACTGGAAAAGCCATTAACCATTGTGTGGGTTAAATTGGACTATACTTGATAGGTAAAAGGGAACGTGAAAGTTCGAGCCAAATATAGCAAAATTTGGGCTCGCTTCAAGAGTTGCTTCAGTGCTCTTCCGGGGTTGATATATAGTAGAATTTCCGCACGGAGACTGTCTCAGGAGTGGGTATGTCCATACCGGTAGTGCCATATAACGGCTTGGCGCTACCGATCTTTTGTTTGGCCATCTGATAGTCGCCGGAATCGAAAAACTTTGCCTTCTTTTGCAGGCGCTTCTCGAGGAATAGGGAATGAGCGCCCGGCGCTTGAGTCTTGGTTAGATAATTGGGCTTCAGTTTCTGCTCCTCCTGCTGCTCCATTTGCGCCAAGTCGTAGAGTTTGTTTTTCTCCTTAGATTTGTTATTCTCAGTAAAGCTCATAATGATCTATGAAAATACAAATATGCACAAGTATACGCAAATATTTACTTCTAAATTTATTTTGACAGAACAAGCTTGGCAGTTTATTGAAATGAGAACTGTAAATTTGATGTCATATATACATATGTATATACATCAAAATTCGTGTTTCGCCACTGTTGAATGTTTGTTGCGGCAGTTAAATTGATTGTCATACCATTATTATGAACGCGCGAGTGTTGCTATGAATACAATCGGCAGGCCGCCATCTTTTTTCGACCGACCACCACATTTCGTGGAAGTCTATCGCAAGACTAAAAAAAGTGAAGCGTAAAAGCCAAACGGTACATCTACATGGAAAACTAAGTGTGAGTGCGTGTGTTTATGAAAAATTTAATTTCAACCTACATACATATACATATATATTATGCGAGCCAGGATAAAAACAAACTTTCAATCAGTTCAACAATTGTGTGGCGAGTTTGTATTTAATTGTGTGTGGCCACACACACAGGCAAACACATACACACGGACACACTCTTAACATACAACAGAAACAAAAACAACATACGTGAGTTGTCGCTGCCGTCACCGTCACCATTCAGCAGAGTCTGCCTTTTACATTTGCGAAAAGAGTGAAAATCAAAAGCAAACGCAAGACAAAAAAGCAAAAGTTGAGTCTTTTGCACAGAATAGGTGGGTTCAACATTTTCGATGGCCTGCAAATTGCAAGTGTTTTTTTTTATGCCAAATTCCAATAAACAGCCGTGGCCTTTGTTATTGTTGCTCGTTCACTCGCTTACAGATTCTCATCGTCGACGTCGAATTCGAAGTCGTCGTCGCCGCGGTCGACGTAGTCGTCGACGTCGTTGTCTGCCCCCGATGGTAATCTATCTCTGTGTGGCTGTATGAGTGTGTGTTTGTGCGTGCGTGTGTATGTGCATTTGATAACTGTATTAGTGTCTAGACATGTTGCTGACAAGGCTGCAAACTCGAAAAAATATTCCTTGCGGTTCGGTTCGCCGGTTCGACTCAATGTTTGTTGTTTTTGTTAGATTGTTGCTTTTACAACAAAGTCAATCAAAACTAAGAGTATAAACTCTTGTCATTAATAGTATATGTGTATGTATATGCATGTATGCATAAGCTGTGAATATATATGTGTGTGCGTGTGTTTGTGTTCGATTGAATTTGGTTGCGGGCTGGTTCGATTTGAGGAGCGAATCCGTTCCGAACCGGTGTGCAGCCTTTTTGGTGTTGTTGTTGATCACTTGATGCGTCGACCAACTCACACACACACGCACATTAATATATACATATTTGTATATTTATATGTACTCGCAGAGACAAACGTTCAGTGTGTACATATTGTTTGTCGAGACATACGCGCTTCTTGCCCGCCAACCCCTACGCTGCCCCGCCCACACGCTTTCCTCTGGCTGCGGCCTCGCACTTTGCAATGCAGACAGGCAAACATATACACGCACACATATCTATGTATATATGTATTTGTGTGTGCGTTTGTATTTTGTCGATTTTATTTTATGTACATTTGTTTACAGTTTTAGATAGCAAAATTTGTACAGCCGGCAGCGGCCGCCACGGCACGGCGTTGACATTTTCGCAAATTGCAAATGAATGTGCTGTTTTTTTTCAGCTGCGATCATTGCCGCACTCTCACACACATATACATGCACACGTGCCCCTCGCACCTTTATTGCTCGCTGCGATCTAAACTAGCGGGCCACACGGAGACAGTGAGCGAGACATGCATGCATGTACACACACACGCATGCATACACTTGCACATACACATATGCTTATGAATGTGCCTGTATGCGTGTAAGTTCATGAACAGCCGCGCTCTGTCGACTTGTTTTGATTTAATTTCGCGGTAAATGCAATGGCGAAAAATTTACTCGTATCGCCGCGGGGAATTTTGTTTGAAGCTAAAACAGCAAATGCACAAGCAAAACAACAAAAACAACAGCCGTATGCCAATATGCTGGCGCCTCTACATGTGGGGCGCGCAATGACTAAGTGCGAGAGAGAGCGAGGCCCCAGGGAGGCCGCCGCCGGCGTCACTGTCGCCGCGTCAGCCCTTCTGCAAACGGAAATGCCGTAAATGCCCGGTTTTTTTATAGTTTTTTTTTATATTTTGTTGAACGATCGATCCTATTTTCATCAGTGCTGCAGCTGCTGTTGCTGCAGCTGCTGACGCAAGCGCCAACAACAATAACAACAAATACAACAACAAAGGGCTGTGCAATTTGCCATAAACACGCCAAAAGACAATAACAAAATGTGCATATGAATAGCATATACATACATATGTATATGCATATTAGATATGGGCACGAACACGGAATACGATTTGTCAAGAAAATTATATTTTTGAAATATTTCAAAAATAAAAATTTTTTATTTTGAATCGAAAATAATTAAATATAATTAAATTTTTTTTATCATTTGAAGTAAATTAAAATTTTTTGCTTAGAAATAAATTTAATATATTTATATTTAAAATTTTAATGAAATTTTAAATTAAATTCTAAATCTTTTGTGAACAATGTACTCTAGAAAAAGTCTAACATTGACATACTCAATAATTAACAAGTACGAACATTGCAGTCGGACGTAACCGACAACGTACAGTACAGTCCACAGTACATAGAAGTTATTATTGTTATTTTGGAAAAATATAGAATTTTTCAATTTCGTAGGAGCTGAGGTAGGGGTATCCAACATTTTTTGGCTCGATTTTAAGAGGGCACAAACACTGTCTGGCAAATTTGGTGGCTCTAGCTTTAAAATTGTGGGAGATATAGGCATTCGCACTTTGCGGGGGCGGGGGTGGGAAATGTTTGTACCCGTTTTAAATGGAGTGACCACTAATTTAACTTTAAAATTTGGTGACTAGCTCAAAAACTGTGGAAGATATAGCCATTTCCGATTTTTTAAGGCGTGGTGCCTGGGGGCGTTATAGTGGGCGTCGCCGGGATATCAAGGTCGCAATCTTTTGGTGAAGACTAACTTTAATAATGTGGGAAATATTGAGCTTTTACCGATTTGCGATTAGCGCCGAAAAATATTGCGTTCATCCGGACAGACAGACGGACATTGCACAAAACTAATGTACTAATTTCAGGGAAAATAAAATCGAATTGCTAATCCCCAAGTAGGCGTACCAAAAAATATTAACACTCTGACAGTTATGCACAAGTATATATTCAATAGGGGCAAAATATTGCGTTCATACGGACAGACGAACGGACGGATAGCAACACGGGACATTCCACAAACACAATATACTCTTCACTTTCAGAACGAGGATTAAAACAATCGAAATTTTGAAAAACTAAAAAGAACTATATCACTTTTTATTTTTTATTTTCATTAGTTTTGACACGTGTCCATCTCTAAAATTCACATCGATACCTATACCTATAAAAAAAGAAAAAGAAAATTTGCATCATGCACTCGCTAAAATATTAACCGTTTTTATTTTATTTTTGTTTCTGTTTCTCAAGTGCCCTCATCGTAAACTGAGACTCGGCTGTGCGGAATTGGTTTTCTTGGTGCACACGGAACTAGGAACAGCCTCAAAACGAATTACCTACCATTTGCGCTGCAGAGGAGATCGACTGTGGTTGCCAGCGCCGCAACAAGATCTGCCTCAACTACGTCCACGCTGCCCATTGTGTCTTTCTTTACATTGACAGACGGTTGCAATCAATTGGGCTTTAGCAACAGCAACAACGCCAACAATAACAACAATTACTACGAAACGCAACTGAGCGACGCATTGTTAAACAACACCTGCGCGCCGTATCCAACAGTGACGGAAGCAACGGAAGCCATCATGTCCTTGGCAGCGGCCGGCACATCGCCTACCAGTCCGAATGCGCCGCTTCCTCAAATCGTTAAGGAAGGCTGGCTCCAGAAGCGCGGCGAGCACATCAAGACTTGGCGTCAACGCTATTTTGTGCTACGTGCCGATGGCAGGCTAATGGGCTATCGCGCCATGCCGGCAGATAATGCACAGCCGGAACAGCAGCTCAATAATTTTACCGTGCGCGGTTGTCAGATTATGGCCGTGGATCGGCCAAAGCCCTTCACATTCATTATACGCGGCCTGCAGTGGACGACGGTGATTGAGCGCACGTTTGCCGTCGAGACGGAAGCTGAGCGCCAATCCTGGACCGAAGCCATACGCAATGTGGCCAACAAGATGTGCGAAATGGGTGAAACGGCCGTCTCACCATCAGCCCAAACAGATATGGGCGATGTGGATATGGCCGGCATTGCCGAAGTGGAACTATCCGAACAGTTCTCCGTTCAAGGCACCACGCGCAACAGCAGCGGTGTCAAAAAAGTGGTACGTTGATCTTCTGGATAAATGGATTGCCGTATGTAAATATAGTTATGCTAACTGATTTTTCGTTCTTTCAACAGACACTTGAGAACTTTGAGTTCCTCAAGGTGCTCGGCAAGGGCACCTTCGGTAAGGTAATCTTGTGCCGCGAAAAGGCTACAGCTAAATTGTACGCAATCAAAATTCTCAAAAAGGAGGTCATCATACAAAAGGATGAGGTCGCGCACACGCTAACCGAAAGTCGTGTGCTCAAGTCAACAAATCATCCGTTCCTTATTGTAAGTGGCTCTTATTTCATTGCACTTCAAGTATTTTATAACCCCAGAGTCAAATCCTAGTCTCCAATTCCCCCCATTAGATATGTTCGCTTCGATATGTTTTCCCATTTGTAAATCATTTATGATTTTAGTGTTTCTCACGAAGGCGAAGATTAAGATCTAGAAAAAATAAACAATTCACAAAATCAGCAAGCGAAATACATGCATCCTACTTGTATATATACATATACATTTCATACCCGCATAAACTTTTTTTTAGATTTCTTAGAAAACGTTTTTGATTATGAATTAAAAAGTATAATGCTAGTTTTAGAGCGTGGTCGCTAAAAATATATTTATATTATATATACATATATACATATACAATAGCAAGTATTTCGCAGCTTTGTAAAGTATTTAACATGGGTTTTAGGGAGACGTCGGTGGCGTTTACGTTTACGTCTGAACACTTTGGAAAGACTTTAAAACGGTTCAGATAAAAATAATTTACAGAAAAGAACAGTTATCTTGCAAATGCAGAATTTAGATACTCTGTGATACTCAGCATGATAGATATATTATATAGTCATGAGATTGGTGAATGTTAAAAAAAATTCAACTACTATATCAGTTCGATTATTAAGGCTTATTAGTAATTCGCTCAGAAAGAGGTTGAGAGACGGACATTGCTACATTTCGGTTGTTATTGTTGATTGAATTAAGTGTCTGCATATTAAAAAAAACTTAAGAAATTGAACAATAATAGTTGGAACATAATGTGTTCAAAATTGTAATAGTTTTAAAAACATTTATTATAATTATTTAAATTATCATGTTCTATTGTTGAAAATTATTATGATAAATAATTTTTTCAGTCACTGAAATATTCATTTCAAACCAACGATCGTCTGTGTTTTGTCATGCAATATGTGAATGGTGGGGAGCTGTTCTTTCATTTGAGTAAGGAGCGCGTCTTCTCCGAGGAGCGTACACGTTTTTATGGCGCCGAAATAATATCGGCGCTAGGCTACTTGCATTCGCAGGGCATAATTTATCGTGACTTAAAACTGGAGAATCTTTTGCTGGACAAAGATGGTCACATAAAGGTAGCCGATTTCGGGCTGTGCAAGGAGGATATCACTTACGGCCGCACAACGAAAACATTTTGTGGCACACCGGAATATTTAGCGCCAGAAGTATTAGACGATAATGATTATGGACGCGCGGTGGACTGGTGGGGCACCGGTGTGGTTATGTATGAGATGGTGAGAATGAAAATGAATTAAATAACATACTGAATACTGATATTAAAACAATTGTATATTTTATATAGATCTGTGGTCGACTACCTTTCTATAATCGCGATCATGATGTTCTCTTCACACTCATATTGGTAGAGGATGTGAAATTTCCACGCAATATAACTGATGAAGCAAAGGGTCTCTTATCTGGTCTTTTGGCCAAGGATCCTAGACAACGTTTGGGCGGAGGACAGGATGATGTTAAGGAAATTCAAGCGCATCCATTCTTTGCGAGTATTAATTGGACAGATCTGGTGCTGAAAAAGGTATTAAAGATTTTGAAATTACTTTGCAGTGAAATTAGCTAATATATATTTCGCTTTACAGATAACACCACCTTTCAAGCCTCAGGTCACATCAGATACAGACACACGATATTTTGACGAAGAGTTTACTGGCGAAAGCGTTGAATTAACGCCGCCAGATCCCACGGGTACTTTAGGCTCCATAGCGGAAGAGCCGCTTTTCCCACAGGTAACATTAACTGCATATATCCTAAATGAACACGTAGTTAAAACCCCATTTTTAAATTTACAGTTCAGCTATCAAGGAGACATGGCCTCCACATTGGGCACCTCGTCGCACATAAGTACTTCCACAAGTCTCACATCGATGCAATAGAACAAGCTACAAATTTTACAAGCACACACGCATGCATACATACACATACATACATAACACTATCATGTTTTGCTTAATCACCAATACCCATAATATACCTAGTTATATAGATGTGGGAAAATTGTGAGCAAAACAAAAATATATTTGTACCGCTAAATTTATACACCAATAATAACAAATTGAATGATAGTAACTTATTTTTCAACATCAGCAAAAGCAACAACAACAATGCGCAGTTGAAAAACGTATAGAGAAGATAAGAAAACGTTCAACGCGATATATAAAGAAAACAAAAAAGAACTTTACTACATATGATAATACATATATACTTATATATACATCTAAATATAAAATTTTAAGCATACCGTTTAAAATGATTAGTTAATTTTTAAATTCAAGTAAAACAGTTATTAAGCGAACGAGTAAACAACAACTTACACATACATACACATACACACCTACACCCACAGCACACAAATACACTTGAACACTTACCCAAAATACACCCTTCTACTATATAGGCAAATGAAGTTTATATAACTGTGCAGCAAGAAATCGAAATAAAAACACACACACCAACACCTATACTTACACCAACAACTACACACACACATACAAAGTAATACTAAACATACAACATATGCGTTATTTATACTCCAAAGAAGCAAAAAACAAAAACAATTACGAGTTATGTTTAATGGTAAAGTTGCCTCTGATGTGCTGTGCTTTATCCAAGAACAGAACATACACCAACAACAAATAGTAATAAATTAAAACCGTAAAACAAAATTTCAACTGCATGAGCGCCAATAACATTTAAGATAAACCCATTTAAAGAACCTTTTCAAAACATAAACAAAAATTTATATATGGCATATGCTTTTTTTTTACACATATATCTGTACATATTTATATACAAAAAAAAAAATTTTTTAAACAAAACAAAAAAAATACAAAAATTTCCATTTTTGAATTTGAAAAAAAATTACAAAATTTACAATGCCTAGAAAGTTTGTCAGTTTGTAAGTTTCGTATTTGCAGCGCTAATAAAACAGCATAAGGCTTCAAATGTTCTGAATACTAATCAGATCAGGCACTACATCAGACAGAATAAATACTTAAATAAAAGTTTAACAAAAAAAATATAAAAAAAGTAAACAAAATTTGATATTTTTTATAAACGAAGTAAACTATTAAATTAATATTGTAAATAAAAAGTATAATAAAATTAAGTCATGTTCGGGCATTTCAACTACATACAATACCTACAATAAAAGTATAATCTCTCTTCTATATACAAAGAAAAAAGGAAGCAAAAACTTATCAATTGAAATATAAAGAACGAAAATCAATAAAACATATTTTCTTAAAAAAACTAAATTTGAAAACTGCTTGCAACTAAACTAAATATAAAATGCCAAAGAATCGGCGAAGCGAATGAAACTTATTAAAAACAGCGACATGTTTTAACAGCTGGACAGGTGAGTTAGAGTTTAGCTTATAATACAATACATATGTATGATGATAACAGTCCAGTAGTTGATTAGCAGTTGAGGCAGACCAGGAGCTTAACTAGAGTTGAGTGTAGAATATCTATGAAGGTAATATAGCCTGTATAGGGATCAATCAGATCAAGGTATACGCCAATAACATATGCACTTCGAAGACTATGTTCTTACTAAATACATTTATAATCGTGGAGCGATATTATCATGCACATGGCTTCAATCTCAATGCTTAACGCGGCAACTTGTGTTGATTGAGAAAAACAGTTTTGCAAATTTATGAACCGCACAGCCACCAAGTATCGAGAATCGAGCGATTTGGTATTACTTTGGAAACATCAGAATTATAGCTAGCCAATATCAAGATAGAGATCAATGTATGTATCCTTCAATAACAGATCGATCATGCAGCTAATAGGGAAACATTCATAAGCAAAGCTTAGAACGACTACACAACGATTTCTACTATGCAAATTATTTAGGTACAATACTTATTTTGGGTTAAGAACTATTTCGTTTTTAGACAATTTTCGTTGACTCAAGCAAACAACTGATAAATCAAATAATTAGCTGACCAAACAATCAACCGAAATCTGCCAATGCCATCAAAACGGCAAGCTTTTATAATATAAAAAATAAAAAAATTAAATAAAAAACATAATTGTATACATAAAACCCACGTAGTAAAATAAAGATTGAGATATTCAAATCACTTAGCTACAGCCTAGAAAATTAGATGAAGGGCATTACTATACCGCCAACCTATCCAAAAGCAAGTTTACTTTATTTTATATTTAAAATCCCTCAACGAGGGCACTTAAATATTTATAAAAAGAAAAAATAAATAATCACGGAGCCCACTATCAAAGCATTTCCCTTTGCCACCCCACAAAGAAAATAAAAAATCGTATTGTTTTCGATGAGTTGTAAAACAATTTGATTTTGGACATTTATACAAGTACTGCTAACTACGATGTGTTCTAAAAATGGTTTGAAAATTGACTAAATTTCTTGTCAGATCGAAGATTAAGTCGAACAACCTGATTTTTTTTGTATTAAAAAAGAGAAAAAACAAAATGAAAACCCAAAAACTTCAAATTGATTAGATGTAATTTTTGATATGCGAAACATTGCAAATTTCGCACAGTTTTAATAATAACACTAAGCTGATTTATAAAGAAACAAATTTAAAAAAAAAACTAAGAAAGATATGTTTGTAAAACAAGAGCAACAACTGAACAGGAACCTGTAGATAATATACGATCTACATAAATATGATATGATTAATTTATACGCGCTTACGCATACCAACATGCATACATAATGATAATATACACACACATACATATATACACAATATATACATATACCATATACATGTGTATGCACATATGTAACCATGTGAAAAAAATAAATATAATTTAAATACATAAATAAAATTTACATATAACAGATATTTGATAAAAAAAACAAGGTAGTTGAAAGACTTTTCATGTGTTTGTGACGGGACAATATTAAAGGAAAACATTCTTCCGAATAATTACATATAAAATTGGAAATTGGAAGCCTGCCATCCCACCTGTTTTAATGTTAAAATATTTTGCTGCAGTAATAATAGTTCTTTTAGAAATAGGAATTAATTAGAAAATTTTATGGATAACAAATATTTAAAAAAGTAATTATTGGCTTTTTCTACACCGACTTTATTGTGTTCTTATTTAGTTACCAAATTTCGAAATATCTTCATAGTGTCCTAGCGAAAAGCTTAAAGATGTCTAGAACATGACTCTTTGGCCGGGGTTTGCCTTTAAACTATGCACTTAAACTAAAAAAAAAATTGTTCATTTCAAAAATTAGTGTCACGAATTCCATGTAAACCTCATACTTCCCACTTCCATGCCTTGGTAAATGTTGGAAATTTCCTAAATTGCAACTATAGAATTTTTAAGAGATTATATATTATATATGTATCGTCTATAGCTGCTGAACTACATTTATATCGATTTCAACTGAATTCCGGTCAAATAAATTTTGAAAATGCCTGAATTAGACCTAAGCTGAACTTTGTCCAACCCTGGTGATGAAAACTTGTTAAAAGACACACCCATAAAGGTAATTGGAAACTAACAAATGACTCGCCATGCAGCAGAACTCGCATCCCGTGCGTCTAAAGCTTCGTCAGGCTGTGGCAATATTGCAAATTGGGTCAAGACAAAGTTAACTATGTTGCATGCGCTGCCCAAGCCCAAAAAAAGAGAGAAAAAACAGCCAAGCGAAATAGCCGACCTGACCGACTTAAATATTCGGGAGCAGCCCGAAGGTGGGCAAGCCAACAGTGCTGCAGTGCGGCGAGTGCGTGACAGCCGCGCTTTGAAGGTGTCCATGGAACGCGGTGTGTGTGCGCCCGCGAACAATGCGTTTTGTCTGATGATTAATTGCAACACAATCTTGGAGGCCACAGAGCCGCCGCCGCCGCTTTCCCCAAACGGGCAAACAGCAAAATGTGTAAGACACACACACACATGTGTGTGTACATAGGAGTACTGCGTACATATATACATATGTGTATACATTCGTATTACCAGTTGCAAATGTTCATATAGACGGAGACAGAATGTGTGTCGGATATATTATCTGTGACATGAAGCTATTAATTTTTAGCACTTGCCTCCAACAAAAAGCATATAAAAAACAACAAAATTAAAATTGAATGCGAACGTGAGCATAACGAAAGCGAAAGTAATCCAAGGTATATGAAAAAATATTCGTACTGAACGTAAAGTGGACCTGGGCTGGGTACGACACCTGGCCGGGTTCAGTGCATCCTTGAGCTGCCAAGCCTAGATAAGGCCAGGCCCTTGAAAGAGGTGCTAGGAAAAGTGCGATTAGTGCTTTCCCTTTTTAATGCTGCGGCAGCATTTGACGAATGACAACAAATGAAATGCCAAACACATGACAAAATTAAACGTCGAAGAGTTGATACTCTTAAAGCAAAGGCCCAACAATAAAAATACTCTTATCGAGCCGAAGTAACTTTTTATCTGACCGTTCAACATTTTGTCTAATACTATTTATGCATTCAAGTTTTATTATTATTATTTGTCTCATACATTTTTTTAAAGTTGTTTTTAGAGAAAATAAATTAAAAAATCTTGAGTTTAAATAATCTGTTCCGTAAGACATTGGTTTTTTTCTTAAATTGCGAAAGTGTTCAGAATTGTTGTGTGGTTATATTTCAATGGCACATACATTATTTAGTGTTTTTTTTACTTTTATGTCTATCTTATAAACCTTCTTGTTATATCTTTTTTTGAAAATAGAATTGGACTTAATTAGCGTTGACATTTCGATATAAGATTAAGCTGTGGATGTTGTGATATTTTATACTGGCTATTAAATTTTAATAATAATACTTAACAAAATATATTATAATATATTAAAATATATTATTATATTGACTCAAGTTACAATTGATCTCATAAAAATATGTATATCACAAATTTAATTGGGCTATTTCCTATTTTGTTCAGTATTTGAAAATAATTTGAAAGGGATCGTATATTGAATTTAAATGTATCAGTTGTGTTGAGCAAGAAATGCTGGTCAACGCGTCTATTGAGTACTTTAAGCTTTTGTGAACGACAATTTAGGCTAAGCAAGTAAGAAACGGCATTTACAGTTAAGCATCTCTAGACAGATAAAGATTTAACAAAGTTGTTGTACCCTTTGTCAAGTGTATTAGCGGCAAGATTGAGGGCTTAGGGGGCGCGAGGAAAACGGTAAGCACGTCGCATTTTCTTTGTTTGCCACGCGTTTTTCGCGCTTTTCATTTGCGAAACGATTTTTCTATTTTCACCTCTTGGTTGGCGCGCGCTGTTTAAGCTGTGTTTGCTTTATAGCAATGTGAAAATGTCTAAAAACTAGAAAATGGTCAGCACAACAGCATCAGCAGCAGCGGCAGCATCCAGTACTGGGACCGGGCAGGAGGGACTGGTGAGCACACGTATGTGCCGGCACTTAACAGCTTGAGCGGCGCTCCTTGCTCTCCAAACCGTTGGCTGACTAAAAAGTGAAATACATCAAAGCACGTCACATCCATCAGACATTATGAGCAGCACGAGAGCACGCCCCAGACCCAGAGCCAGTCTACCAAACTGAAGCTTAGAGTCTGGCCAAAGACTAGATCCCCAACAACGGGGCTGAGCGCGCCGGTATGTTTGACAACCAGGCCCAAAAGCGTCGCTAATGAATTGGAATTGTTTAAAGAGCGCGGCGGGACAAGGGGCTACTTCAGCAGCAGCAGCAGCAGCAACAACTTCAGCCTTAGCCTAGGTCCCAGTGTCGTCGCTGCAATCGAAATTAATGAAAACTTTCGTTTATTTAATTGCACAGCAGCCAGACAGAGAGGGAGACTCCATGTCTAAGCGCAGGCTACAGAGCGCAGCTGATGTTTGAGACACGTCTGCATTAGAGTTGGACGCGTGTCGTGTTCTCTTCCGTGTTACGAGCACGCACGACTCAACACGACGTGCTCGTGTTAAAAGAATGAGCTCGTGTACTTGAGTGCTGCGCACGACTTTCCTCAGCATATTAAAGAAAATATTTAAGCTGATCAAATATACATACAAAATTTCTAAGCAAAAAAATCAAGAAATTGGTTATAAAATTAAAGAATAAATTAAGTATAAACACTGTTACTATTTCAATATCATTCTTATAGTTTCATAATTATTTTATTTATGTCGATTTTAAAATGAAAAATATTTTATTTTATACATAATGCAAGAATATCTAAGAACAAATACTCTTCGATTCATAAAATTTTCTCATGTATTTGGATTTAGTTCTAAATTATAGTAAAAAAATGTATTTAATAATATCTATTAAATACACCAAATTTTAACGTGCAAGTTCTTAATAAAAATTTAAAATGTAAGCTTTATATAAATAAATGAGTTCTTAACAAAGTTAAAAATCAGAAAAAGATTGCTTGCAAAACAAACTTATACTAAAATATATATATTATTGCATAAGCTTGTAAGAAAGTACGAAATAAAAAGTAATTTTATTTGAAAAGTGAACAAGATAAAAACACATTTCAAATCAAAATAAGAGTTAATATTAAGAGAAATATTTTAGAGTTGCGTATCATGTCCTAATTGCGAGTTGGTGACATTTCTGACCGTGTTTGAGTTCGCAACTTCTTGAAATTTTCTTGATTCCACACGCGATCATCTTTAGTCTGCAGTGTCTTTCTCATTCGCAGGCAGAGTCTCGATGTTTATGGGTTATGGTTATGACCATAATGAAATCTATAGGGCAAGACACCGACAGCGGCATTTGAGTGAAAATGATTGATTGATTGATCGCTGAGATCGCTGCGTTCGCCGCGGCGCTGATGTAGCTGTAGCCGTAGCTGTGCCGCTTTGTGGATCGTCATCGTCTAAACGTTATTGCATTGTTGTCTGTGATTGCTGCGTTACTCCTTTTCGGTGTACAGAGATTTGTTGACTTGAACGGGCAATTATTATTTGTTTTTCGAGGTATTTAGTTGTTGGCAGATTTCGCTGCAATTTTGTTTGTGGCTTTTAAGGTTGAAACATGATGTTGATTGAGTTGTTCGACGCTGCCAATTGCCAATCAATGGGAACTTAATACAAACGTGCTCAATATGCTTCCATGGGCTGTGGGGAAAGTCATTCGTTTCAGTGCTATGTGCGTGTATCCTGTCTTCATTGACTCTCCATTGACATTTTGAAGAAGAAACAGTGAAATTGGTAATCTCATATCGTTTATGATTTAAACAGTACATTAAAATTTTTACAATACAGTCCTCAACTAAATGGCGCTATTTACTGGCATAAAGGACTCTTGTTGAAGCTATAAAAAAATTTCTCTCATCCAAAACTTCCTCGACAACAGATCCTTCGCAGTTATAGTTGACGGAATATGCTCCAGCAATAAAATGATCTCAGTTGGGATCCCCTAGGGAAGCGTCCTAGCACCCCGGCTATGCACTAGAGACCTGCATGACTTCACTCAACTTAAATTCAATGAAATGAATTGAATTGAATTGAGCGAGTGCGACGCACATAATGAAAAGACTTCACATCAATGTGAGTGTGTTGAGTTTGACAGCATTCGGTATTGTGTGACATGAGTTAGACTGAATAAGTGTGAAAAACGAAATGAAAAACTTGGCATAGCCGCTGACAGTCGAATTACTCGAATTATCGTATCCCCACTTTTGTGTATTATTTTATTTTGTTTGATTTGAGCGAAGCGAGCAGTTACAAATTTAAATGGGCGGAGAAAATTAGAAATTAAATAAATTACAACAACATAGTCCTATTTGTTTTCTCACCCACAAACAAATTGATACAATTTTCATCTACCAAATTGATGACTGCAAGGAAATTCTGCGTTCCTTATTTATACACAATATATTTACCGCAACAGCTGACGACGAATTTACAGAATATATAGAAGCCCACTAAACTGACATCAGTCAAGACAGTGTAGAATAAAAATTAAGAGGTTATTCAAACATTAATGGAATGTACACAGCCGATTTTGATCGTCTATCTTATGCAATATACACAAACATATTTTCCCCTTTTGCATGAAACAAGCTGCAAAGAACATTTTCAGATGCTAGAAATTTAATACGGACAAAGCGCTGTCTATTAGCCACCATTGCCCATACTCGCCATAGCCTCTATCGCATCAATCGCTTCAATTCCAAATAAAACAAAGAAACAAAATCAAAATTGGTCTATTGAACTATCCAGCGCAAAAGGAATCTTTATGGCAATCTTCATAAACACCTTCCAAGTCACCACTATCCCATCTTGCCTATACACGCAACAGCCTCAATCGCATTACCCGCAAAAACAGTTTTTGTCAAAATTTTACGGAATAATTAAGGTCTCCTAGATACACTTTATAAAAATATATAAAAAAGAAAATTTGTGTATTAAGCAATCCAGCAAAAAAGGAATATTTATGTTAATCTTTTAAAACATCTTCCACCTTCTCTTCTTCCTAGAGATTCTAAATAAAACATAAAGAAAACAAAATTTGTATATTGAGCAATCAAGTGAAAAACGAATCTTTATGGCAATCTTCTTATCACCATCTATTAACCACTATCTCATATTGCCTATACACGCCACAGCCTTTGTCGCATCACTCGAAAAAAGGAGACCTTTTGTTAAATTTTTCCGGAACAACTATTATCTCCTAACAGAAATAAAAAAAAAAAGAAAACAAATTTTGTATATTACGCAATCCTCTATCGCATCACTCGCAAAAAAGAAGTTTTTGTTAAATTTTTCAGGAATTAATGCCTAGATAGACACATGTTAAAAAAAAAAAAAGAAAACAAAATTTGTATATTAAGCAATCCAGCGCAAAAAGATATCTTTATCGTAATCTTTTAAAACACCTTCCAAGTCACCGCTATCTCATATGGCCAATACATGCTTCAGCCTCTACCGCATCAATCGCTTCAGTTCTAAAGTAATCAAAAAAAAACCAAAAGTTGTGTATTGAGCAATCAAGCGCAAAAATGAAGCCCCGAATGTTTTTAAAAAGTGTCCAGAAACGAGAATATTGTCGGCATGGTGGCTATGGTTGAGGAATCTGTGGGGAAGGACACCTTCATCCACCAATCGGCCTGGGATTGTCGTGTCAGGCGAAAGAAGATTTAACTCGGCAAGTCAAAAAAAGGAAATTTTTAAACCAAATGTTCTTAAAGAGCTTTTTAAAAAAGAAAAGTTTAACAATAATAATGGCAAAACCATAAATATAAAATACAAATACAAATAAAATGGAGCGGCGAGAAATTCGATATCCTCGAATAGAAGCGTCATTCGTAATAAAAAAAAATCATTTTCAAAAAAACGAGAGTAGAAAAAATAAGTTAAAAAAAAATAAAAAATAAAATAAATACAAAAATGTTGATGTCAAAAAAGAAGTCTTAACTAGGTGAGCTCTAAAAGGGAACTGATTGCAAACTTTGTATGTCAGTAAATTTTTAGATTTACTAACAGTCAGATTATTTAACAGACTGATACGTTTCACAGCATCTTATGTTAAAATTGACAGAATTGACAGAAGTTGACAGAAGTAGCCTTCTATATAGCAGTATGGTAGGTTATTATCTTATGTAAAAATTGATTTGACAGAAGTAACCTTCTTACCCACCTTGTGTTTGATACTTTTTGTAAAGAGCCATAAAGAAGGGGTATTTCTTATACACTTTCAGGGGCTATTGTAATTTTGAAATGAAATTTTGAGAAATATTGTGGCTTGAATATGCTTTCGTCACTAGATTGATATCTTGTGTATATGTTTTTTTTTATTTTATTAGATTTTATTTCTTATTTACTGTTTATACTAAAACCGACTCTCAAATATTTGCTTTTTTGCCCTCTTAATTCGCTCGGTCATTTCTCTAATCATTTTTCGCTTACTAGTCTATTTCTACTTTCTACTACATGTTATTGCATTTTTATGTAGCTGATAGCCCAATTGATTTCTTTATTATAATAACTTTATGCAGTTGTTCGTTCGGTAGCAGCTTTTGATTATCTAAAGCATTCACTTCGCCACGGCGAACATTTTCAACTTTGACCACAATTGTGAATATGTATTTTGGATATGGATGTGGTTTACAACTGGCGGATAAGCTTGGCTGCACATGTCAACGCCACTTGCCAGTGGTTGCCGTTTGCCCCTTGTCTCCAACTGTGGTCCAGTTCGGACTTGTTGGAGGCAGGAAAACGGGTCAACATGGCCACAGCTCGTAGTTCTACTCCCATTTGGGCCGACGCTGCTGACCAACTTGCAGCACAATGCGGCAGCAGCAGCAACAACAACCACACTGGCCAAATATAGACGATGGACATTTTCTGAGCATAGAACGGAACGCCTTTATTATAAGTATGACAAAAAGAGAACCATGTAGGAGTTATGTGTAGTTATACGAGTCGGCTCCATGCGATAACCTAAAAAAGAAAAATGCTCGTACACATTTTTTCCTCATCTTTTTTTTTGTTCTAACTAAAACATTTGGCCGACAAGGCGCTGCTGATGTTATGGAATGGGTTGGGAGTACGAATGCAGTCGACGCTGAGGCTGTGCCACGAAAAAACGAAAAAAAAACCAAAAAAAAAAAACGGTGAACACACCTTAAAAATGTCGAAAAGTGTGCAGTGATAAGGGGGGAACATTTGCCAGGTTTCTAATTGCAGACGGGACAGCGTTCAGACATGAAGCCGTCTGTGACGGATTTGGGCAACTGGAAGGCATATGTGACCGTGACCATGGCCAATATATGAGGTAGCCGTAGCGATGCTGATGAGCTGCTGTTTGCTGACGGCTCAGCTGCGCCAGACAGTGCTCCGTTAGCCAAAGAATCAATTTTCCTGCTCGCCGTTCTGCTCTTCCCATGTAGGTGTGGCACTGCCGCAATGTGTGTGTGTGTGTATGTATGTATACATACCACCTTTGACTGCCACTAAGATTGGGGACCGGCCGCGGGCGCGGTGACGACGGCGGCGGCGCCTTGCATGTCCGGTCGGCCACTTGCAGCGTCCATTATGCAATGTCACGATTCGCGGGCGCGTATAATGAACTTTTGATGTTGTTACTGCCACATCGCCAGACTAGGCCTATCCACAGTCATGGTCATACATATAGCTCATTTGTGAGCAGCAACATCAACAATAACAAAAACAATAAGCCGCACAGGCTTAGACCGTCCTAGAGATGAGCGCATTGTGCGTGAGCCCAATAAACCGTTAGCACGAATAATTGTTTTAACTATCCAATTGTTCCTTAATTTTCTTTTATAACTTTTGGGACGTAATTTTAATATATATATATTTTTTCTTTTTATAAAATTAAACTTTTTTAATTATTTAAAATATTGTATACTTAATCTTTAGAGTTTTCTGCAATAACTACCAAAAATGTGCATCAAAACTGACAGCTTTTGTTGCTTAAAAAATAGATAGATTTTAAATAAATTAAATATTATGATCTCCTGGCGGTAATATATTATTAAATATTATTTTATAAAATGTACATTGGACATTTAGTTGACATTTTATAAAAAGAAATAAATATTAACTATCGCTATATATATAACATATATTATCATCTCTAGCATAAATACTCACACACACACACACAGGTAACTTGCATATGGTTTGAAACACGAGCAGTGTTGGTAATTGCTTTATAAACGTTTTCCCATTTTTTATTATTTTTTTTTTTTGTAAATTTGGTAGTTTGCTTTTATTGCACAGCGCATTGGGTGGCATTGAACTTGAAGCTGAACCCAAACTTGAGCGCGAACCCGGCTGACGGATCTCGGCCTAGCCGTTAATGCGCCAAAAAGCCCCAAAAGGGCTGGGCGCATTGACATGGTTGGGTTGGCTGAGTGACCAGCCGGAGTTGGCCCGCATCATTGCAGTTCCCGTCTATAATCACAATCATCTGGCATATGGAAGGGCCTGTTCTTTGCTTTCACATATTTCTTTCCCTGTGTTTTACTTTTTTTTTGCATTTTTTCTTCCATTTTTTGGTTTTTTTTTTTGGCAATTGCGTGGAAACCGCTGATTAAGCCCAACACCGCAACATTCGAAAACGTGCCACATTTGGCAACTTGCTAACCCTGTCCCTGCCCCTGTCCCTGCCCCTGTCCCTGTTACTGGCCGCGTCCAGATTCAGATTCCCATCCTGATTGTCCACTCGTCGTTGTTGCTTTTGATTGGCGTTTGCTGATTTCGTTTTTACTGACAACATAATATTAAAGCCAATTAAGGCTAAATTTATGCGTACAGCATTCGGCCAATACAGCAACTGCCAACTGCCTTCTTTCTGGGCCGCAATTATTGGGCAGCGGTCACTTTGGACTCGGACCCGGCATTTTAACTGCCCAAAGTAAACATTTCCTTGTTCTCGGCATATTTTGGGCGCATTTCTTAAATGTGTTGCCCGCTGCCCGTGGGATGTTCGCAGTTTTTGCTGTTCGCTCGCTTGTTGCTGGTTCCAGGCCATACATAACTGCAGTTTGTGGCAACATGTTAATTTCTTCATTGCCAGCACGCTGCAAAGTTTTATTTTTTTTTTTCTTTTGATGAAGGTAGCCGTAGCTGCTTTCTTTTTATCAAGTTGTGTGTTAATAAGATTAAAAATATATAATATTTATATGATTATATGTTTTTTACATGTGTATATATATGTAAGCCTGATAGTTTTTAAATTGAAACCCCTTTTTCGTATATCTATACTCGTTCACAAAGTGAAAAGAGTATATTGGGTTAGTGCAATGTTCGTCTTGATGTCCGACCGTCTTGCCGTATGAACGCAATTTTTTCGCCGCTATTGAAACTAGAGACTTGAAACTTGGAGTATGTACTCGTGTATTCCCGCTTTTAATGTTGTTTTTTATACTAATTGTGACAACCACACTCGATTAAAAATGGAAATTTGCATTTCTAAATTTTGAAAAAAAATTTTTTTGAAAATGAGTAAGGGGGAAGTACATGATATTTTTTCAGAAAATCCAAAAAAAATTTATTTTCAATAATGAATATAGAGGACAAACCATGAAAAAAATGCCATCACACATGAAAATCGGTTTAGTTTTGACAAAGTTGTGGGCGTTAAAAATATGGGAGCTATGGCTCCGAGAGCTTTACATGTCAATATTGGCATGATTTTTGACAAAAAATTTGACCCCCTAGAATCGGTTTTAATGTTGTGTTTTATACTAATTGTGACAACCACAATTCCCATAGTTTAAAAGGTATGTAGATTGCTGGTGTCCTCACCGAAAGGTTTCGACCTCGATATCCCGGCCACGCTTACTAGACTGTCTCAGGTGACAATATAAATTAATTATAATTAATTCAAGTAAATAAAAAACGGGTTACTCTTTTTTCAAGTTAAAAAAAAATTCTTAAAATATGAAAATATCTTACTAGTGCACAATTAAAAATTAAATAACATATATTGTTTTTATTCTAGAATCAAATGCTACGTAACCATTTTTTGTTTGAGGAATATAATATAGTAATTGGAACATTTTCTAAAAGATATGCAAATTTATAGGTATTATTAATTGAGTTTAAATATACTTAAAAGATAAACGGCAGCTCAATGCACACAGTCAATCTAATTAGTTAATAATGAACTAATCCAACTCAAATAAAACACTTGCGAAGAGCTCTCGGCATGCGGCTCTGCAACGAAGCATGGCGAAAGCACATCCCATTGCTATGGATAGTTCCACATTCCCATGCTCGGATATAGGCCACAGCCAGAGTATTGAATTTCAGAGCCAGCAATAACAGCAGCAATATAATCGGACAATAGACAATGGACAGAAAATATGCATACGATGAGCTTACCACCCGTGAGTTGCAGTCGAAGAAGTGTGGATGCCCCGTGAAGAGGCCACTGCCACCGTTACAATAGCAGCGGCAACGCCAACAACAACAAAAACAACGATAGTCGAGGTGTCTACTCATGCAACATTGCAATTAATTAAATTTTATTTTTAAATAATTGTTTTTAATTAATTTTTAAGGCTTTTGCGCAAATTCATGCAACCGCAAGTCGCAGTAGATGAATGCTCAGGTGCATGGATATAGATATGGATATGGATATGGATGTGTATATGGATGTGGATGTTGATTTAGTTGGAGTGTGGCTTATGCTCATGCAATCGTTCAATCATTCAACTGTGTGTGTGTGTGTGTAATGCATTATGATGCAGTCGATTTCTACATCTAACGAATTCATCAGCGTCAGAGTCAGAGGCTAATGAAAAGCATTTTTCAAATGCAACGCTCTGGGGTGCATTCAACCCAGCTCGAGTGATATAACCAATGACAGGACTGCCCAAATAATTGGAGCATGCGAGTGCCACTCAGAGGCGCACTGCAGCGTTGCACCAATTTCCAAACGCAGTCTGCAGCATGCAGCCTGCCCGCCAGCTAACTGTTTGTTCTTTGCTCTACTCCTCGCTTTTTTTTATTTAGTTTCTGGCCCAAAATGTGAGTAAACTCATACATAAACATAAACATGCCCCATGTCCAACTTTGGGACGTAGCTCAGGAACTTCTTTTTGTTTTGGAGCTTACTGTTTTTTATACCCTTGCGGAAAGTATTACAGTTTCGTAACGAATTGTGTTACTCATCGGAGGAGACATCTCCGACCCCATAATGTATTAATCAGTATCAATGGCCGAGTTGAAAAAGCCATATCTGTCTGTATGTTTTAAAGGTATTTTTTTTTTTTGAGGCAGTAAATATGCGAGGGTTGGCCGGTTATATAACTAAACAGCCATGAAAAAGTCGAAGAATCAGTTAATGTGTTTTCTGCCAATCACATCAATTTAAAAAAAAAGTATTCCGTTCTTTTGAGGCAATATATATTTTTTGAGATCTAAATGTAATTCAAACCTCAAAAATATACACTGCATCACCTAGGAAGCAGCATCAATAAAAAATGTAATAGAAAATATTATTATTGCCATGCCTCGCGTTTGGTTCGGTGCATCCTCCTGGTTATCCACAGCCCTTAACACAGGTTTGGGTTTCAAATCGAACCACAAACAAACTTTTTTTTTGGTTTGCAACCATAATCTTATGAGGTGGGCCAAATCTTATCGGAACGGCTATGTCATATAGCAACAACAGTTGTTTAAAACTGAAGTTCTTATAGGAAAAATTGATCACATGATGTGTTACCCATGCTCCGCAATTTCTATGCTTCTATTACATAGTATGATTAAAAAGTTATTTTTAAGAAAAGTCGGCTAAAAACTAGCTTTTGTTTTAAAAAACGCGTGAAATTATTGTCTGCAAGGGTATTTTAAGTTCGGCGACCCGAAGATAACTGTTCTTGGTTGTTTTATTATAGTTTGAGTTTAAGTTAATTTTATTTTCTGTTTTTTGACTGTTTGGGTTGCGTGCAAAGTGCGATGATCTTGCGGTGAAATTTTGTGCTCAAGCGGTTAAATTGGTCAGTGAGCAAAAATGCACAAAAGCCAGTAACAAAAACAACAACAACAAACAAATGAAATAAAATCACTTGCTCGAAATGTGCTTGATTAAAAGGCCGTGGTTACGGCCACGTTCGCATTGGAATTTAATGTATGTTTGTACATATAGTCTGCTGTTGTAACGGCCGGCGGGTCCGCTTTTGAGGCTCGGGAGAAAGGTTGATGTGAAATATCACTTAAGATTTGAGTATCACCAGCAGCAGCAAAAGCAGCATCAGCATCAGTTGCAGCCTCGCCTGCAGTCCCTTGTGCACTTTCTTTCCTTCTGGCTTGACCGTTTGCTCAATTTAAAGTGGCATCAATTATTGCGAACCCATCCATTAACTGACCAGTTATCCC
This sequence comes from Drosophila robusta, assembly GCA_035043565.1. Taxonomy (NCBI): domain Eukaryota; kingdom Metazoa; phylum Arthropoda; class Insecta; order Diptera; family Drosophilidae; genus Drosophila; species Drosophila robusta. Next base: position 3,146,999 of record JAWNMW010000235.1, read on the forward strand.
TCATTTTGTGATCGCTTATCGCAGCCCACAAATCCACATGCGCACATCCTCATTCTCGGCATTTGGCCCTTTACAACTTGTGCCACTTTTGTTTACCTTCTTCTCTGTCATAAATTGAGGTCACGCATACCGGCGTGTCGAAGGCCGCGGGCTAAACGGGGAGAGGGGAGCGGGGACAATAACTGAGATAACAGCTACGACAAGCCGCAGGTTCAGGATGACTGCACCATTAGCTCCATTCTAAATAAGATAATAAAAACGCTATGGAGAGACTATCATATATACTTTGCTCTCAATGGGGAAGAGGTTTGTTGAATTTTTAAAACCTGCTCATAGCCTTATCCTTCTGTCCATATCCATTTCATACGGGTTTATCCTTCTGATCTTAAACATTTAAGTTTTATTTTGACTAAAATTAACTTAAATAGAAATAAATTCTATAACACCGAAGAAATTCAAATCGATTTATGCCTAAGATTTCCAGTGCATTTTATTCTTGATTATGAATATGAAATATGAACCAAAGTTAAGGTACGCATTTTGCTTATTACATAAAATGGTTTTAAATAAGCGTAAATACATTTCTAAATTGAGTACTCTAGGTCTAGTATTATGCTGAAATAGTTCTAGATATAAAAACTTTTCGATGCTGACAAATTTTGTTCTTGGTTTGCGAGTGAAATTCTTGATTTTATTCAAAGTGTAAACTCTCGTGTGTAGCCGCAGTGTGGGGATTTTCACATCAGCCCTGTTGCAATGTTTGAATACCTGTTAAATTTGATTGCTAGATTTTCTCGATTGGTTTTCCACTAGCAGCACTCGAATTCCGCCTTTCACCTGCATCAAAACTGTAAGTTCATAAATCTTGCCGAGCTGAAAACCTAATCTCCATCCAGCGAATAGAGCATGCGACAAATGTATTTTGATTGCTGCGGCTACCACTTGCAACAAAGCTGCAAGTACATTGTGAGAGCCTAATGCCGGCCACCCAACTACGCAGCTTAGATAGCTGGGCTCTATGGCTTAGCCAGATTGTGGCCATTGCGGCCAGATAGAGAAAATTTATTGTGTTAGCGGCGGCACGAGTTTGCATTTTTTTCGATCTTTTTCGGCACTTGGCGTTTGCCGCATGCAGCATGGTGCCGTTTGTTGTTGTTGTCGTTGTTGTTGTTGTCGCTGCTGCTGGCGTTGGGGTAGAATTTGTGACACGACCTTTAACGAGATTTTTCCACTTGGCGCATCAACACGCGACTTTCGAGCGTCGCAGCACGAGGATGCTGCGAGCTGCCGTCGATTGTTGGCGTCACATCGATTTGTACCAACACATGTAGAAGCTGCAACAGCAACAACAACCACAACAGCGGTAACAACAGCAACAACAACAATAAACAAACATTTGTTGGAGAATTAGCAAACGACAGCAGCGCGAGACGAGTCTCTCAACACACACTCGTGTGTGTGTGTGTGTGTGTGTGTGATGGTATATGGCAATATCTTAACCAACTTCATTATCAGTATTACTCGCTAGCAATGAGACTGGGGTTGTGGTTGGGGCTGGGTATGAGGAGCATCATCATCAACGTCATTTGCGGCTGCTGCCGGCGTTGCATGCACATTGAATTCCAATTGGGTTTGGCAGTGTGGCGCAAACTTAATTGTCAAGGTTCGTTAGTTTTTTTTCGTTGTCGTCGTCGTCGTTGTTGTTGTTGCTGCTGTTGCTGCTCTATCTGCTAATGTTCGTTTCTAATGGTCGTTTTGAGTAACTGCACCAATGCCCGTCGCAGTCCCCATCTTAGGCCCATTCCCAGTCACAGTCACAGTCAAAACGAGCCAGTGCCAAGGAATTCTCAATATTTCCATTACTTTGTGGTCTACGTCTGGGATTTCTTGCGTTCTGCGGCTGTGGCTGCGGCTGCGGCTTTGGCAAGCTCTCTGTCGCCTCTCTTTTGGATAACTATTTAATTCACATTGGTGGAAACTTGATTGTACTGTTGCTCCAACCATGCACAAAATGAGAAGCAGCAAAACGAGCTGAACGCCGACGTCGAAGTCGGCATTGACGACGCGTCGCTGCTGTGAAAAGATTTTTCACATTTGTTATGCGCTACATGATTAAAACGTGGGCTATAGGGACTGCGAATTGATTTTGGTTATTCGCAATGGGGTGACCGACAAAATATTTTTACTTTTTTCTGATTTCAAAACTATCTGACTAGACAGTTAAATAAAAAATGCAATTCTATTTCTTTCTTAACAAGTTTTTAATAGTTAAGAGCTCGTATCCTAATCTCAATCAAATTTGTATTTTTCGAACTTGTTATATATTATATATGTATGTAATATTTAATTTAAAAGTTTTTAATAAATTTTAAACAAAATATATATATAAAATAAATGAAACAGGCAAAAATCACATATTAATTTATTCTTATTAATGTTCTTTTTGTTGTTCTTATTAAATGATCTATATATTTTTATATTCTTATTAAATTTTGTACCATGATATATTTTTCACATAATATAAGTGAAATATCTAACACAGCATTTATACAAGTTCTGAAAAAACTCGGCTTTCATATTTGTTATAATAGGTCCAAGTATATTGTGTGAACAATAATATATTATGAACAGTTTAATATAATTATAGAAAGGTCTATTGAAGCTTTTAAATATAAAATTAATTTTTGATATTTTTGACATATCTTTTTAATTTCAAAAATAACAATTTTTATTTCTTTTTTCGCACTTTAATTGTTTTTGATTTTTGATTAAACATAAATCCCCCAAAACATTCCCTATCAAATATTTAAATCATAAATAAACAAGTACTCATTAGAATACATATTAAATAAAAATCATATAGCTTCCATTCCAGATGTTAAGGAACATTTTAGGCTTTAAGTTTTACCTGAACTACTTGGTGTTAGATAACATTTTCCCACGTTCATTTTCAGCCCATTAATGAAAGTTATCTTCGGTCAATGCTGTCGACTCCTAAGCTTTTGGTGCCACATGTGCGACTTTCTTTTGCCATTACTGATTGATCTGTGGCCAAGACCACTTAGCATTTGGTATCAGCCCATTTGGGAGTGCGACTGAGGCTTGAGATGGCGGCTTTCTATTCATTAGCAGCACCAAAATATTGGCTGCGACCCAACTTGTAGCGCATTGCGTGGTGCGGCCAACTGGGCCATAAATTTCTGCACACTGCTCGCATTTGAAGATTGGGAGTGAGCTGTGGAGCTGCAGTTGGGATGCAATGCGGATCGCTGCTGCTACTCCGATGGCGTCGGCAGCGCCGGCGTCCGGCACATGACTTTCAGTTGAAATGCGTTTGATCAATGCTGATCGAGTTAGTTTTGTCAAGATCTCGTCTAGGCCAAGTGCGACCGGCCAGTGCAACAAAGCCCGAAAAACAACAGAATCAAACAGAACAGCGCAAGGATCCAGCAGGATACTGTCTGCGCCTCTCTGTGTCGCGTTACAGTGTAACGTAACGGTAACGGTTACGGTAACGGAAGTGTGCTATTCGTAATGTGATTAACTAACGAACTGACCGCATTACCAGTCGCCGCCACCTGCGATTGCAGCTCCACAATTCAAGGCGTTTGTACGCGAACATCATCAGCTTGTGGTATGTACATGGCGCAGATCGGGATTCGAGTTTCGGGATTCGGGACTCGCGACTGGGAGATTGTGGTTGCCTTTTTTTTTGTTGTTGCTGGCTCTTGTGCTCTGTGTGTTGTGTTCTTCCATTCGCTGGTACGCATATTTAAAGTTTGATATCAATCTTTCGCAGGAATGAGCAATGACACTTAATGGCATTTTAGTCCCAGGTCCCCAGTCTCCAGTTTATGGCCAAGTCGACAGCGTCGCCTTGTTAAGTGTAAACGTTAAGTGCCTTGTTATTTAATTCTCTGCTTTTATCTTTTTTTCGTACATTTTCCCGCTCTAATTCGACTTGCTGTAAAAAAAAAACGAAAAAAAAATAATGCTTTTACCCCAGAGTTGATCTTGTCGTGCTCGTCTCCATCCTTCGTGGCAGTCTTTTGCCTGCCTGCCACCGCTTGGCTCGGCTTGGTCCATTATCACACGCGACATTAAGTGCAGCCATAATGTAATCGAGCATTTTCTTTAATTTACAGTTAATTGAGTCTTATAGGGTAATTATGCAGACGTCAGGAATCGTCACCGACTGTCCCTTGCTCCTCGTCTCTTTTCCGTGCTGCTCTTAATTGTGGTATAACACATAAAACCTCGGGCGAATGGTCATGTGGCGTGTATGTAAATCAATCAAAGTGCTTCAGTTTAGGCCTTAATTAAGGTGCTAGGGTCATTAAGTTGTCGGCTGACGAGCGTGGTCACAGTCATCACATGTCCAGACTAGACCGGAAAAACTGCATATGCATAAGCATTATAAGCACACAACTCAGCCAAGACCTCTGTCTGCTCGATGGGTACTGGAACCGAGAGAGTAGCCCGCGGCTCAAGTGGCTAACAAATTGCAATTGATGCGATAAGCCAGCCACTGACAATAAACGAAATGCACAATCAATCAGACAACTATCGACCAAACCACACACAAACGTGCGCCAAATCGTTGCCAACTAGTACACTAAAAAAAAACTAAAAAACTATTGAAAGCATGCCATTTACACCAAAAAATTGTCGGTGGTTCAGTTCACGGTTCAGTTCAAGGCAATACCTCGCATTTAAGTTCGGTTTGGTAAGCAACTGAATAATTAAGATATGGGTTCGAATCCCAGGCTAGTGGCTGTTGTGTTTTAAAAATAATTTTGGTTTTTAGAAAATTAGTTTGGTTTAGCATTGCAGAAATTCGAGTTCAAGGTGCCATCCATTCGATTAACATCTTAAGTTTTATTTACTGTATGGTACTTAAATTATTATTTTTCTTAAATGAAGTATACATTTTTGTAATAAAAATATACGTTTTCAATAGAGAACCAAAATGTTTAGTCGTATTTTTAGGAATTTATGGATTATAAGTAGGTTATTAAAATATGCACTTAATTCTCCATTTAAATCATAATTAATTTCACCTGACTTTGACGACATTTGTTGTACTTTTAGTATAGAAATATTTTTGTGAGTGTATTATCTAACCAACTAACCGGGCAGCTAGCCAAGCTTTATGCGTCTATATGAGTTAGTCGGGCTATGATACAGCTCGCAGTACTGTGCGCTGCACCTGTGGCAGTTGGTGGAGTTAGCTGAGAATCGGGCGTTGCCTGGTAACCACTGATTTCCGCAGCTGACGCTGCAAGTGTCTGAGAAACCGTTAACAATCATTAGCAATGAAATCAATTGGCCCATATCGAAATAGGTGTATACGAGGATTGTGTGTGGCTTTTCGCTGTAGCCACTTCACAGGAAGTTCAACAAGTTAAGATCTTTTGTGTTTTTCCAACTAATCAGCTACACTTAAACACGTATATTTGTATAGCCAACAAGATGACTTGATGTTGTTTTGTTTCTTGTTCTGAATCAAGTGATTACAATTTATCCGTGTGATATCTAAAAGTACTTTTGTTACACTCCAATGAGACAGTACAGTATTTTTTAAGAAATATGAGAACAATTCATTCTTGACCTGTGAAATTGATTTAAAATTTAAGCTAAGAATGTTTGGGAATCAAAAAGAAGGTTGTGTTGTTTGCATTTAGTTGTTCAAATTATGCGTCTATTATCATATCATATATATATATTTTTTTTAGCTGAATTCGAGTTTTTCAGAAAATGAGGAACAGTTTATTCTTAATCGTATCAGTGACACGTAGATATATATAGTAAAATAATATTTTTAAATATTGCTGAGCTATTTGGGAATATTAAACATTATAGCAATATTGCTATAAATATATAATTTAAACTTTATCAAAAATTTAAATATCATTCAAATTTGAGGAACCTTTATTCTATTTTCGTATATTTTTATATACACCTTAAAATTGTTTGGTAAAAATTAAAATATTAATTATATATGATATATGAGTAATTATTGAAAAATAAGTATATTGAAAGGTAAAAGTATTGAATATAACAACCTTATAACATTGAAAACCTCAACGAAAATAAAGTTTCGCCCCTTACAAACAATATTGAAGAGTTTCTTAAAGAAACAATTTCTAATGCGTCGAAATTTAATTTAATGGGAGTCACTCAGACAGTTAATTCTGTTTAATCATTTCATAGCTCATATATTTCTTATTGCTTAAATCAATCAACAATTTACAAATTGATTTGAGTGATTGGCAATATAACTGCCTTGTTGACGTTGAAGATAGACAGACAGTTAAAGATATATTCGATTCTGATGCTATGCAATGCCAGCTTCGATCACAATAATTACATGCAATTTACAAACTCTGATTACTTATGCTAATGCCCCATGCAAAACACAGATAAAAGTGGCAGCGGTCCTTTTAGCGTTGGCAAGTGCTAGGTCTATATTTTGCAATTCTGGTAGCTCGTTTTGGTAGTCAATGGCGGTGGTGCTGCTGCTGTTGGCTAACTGCCTACCCACTGATTATCTTCAAGAGCGTGGCGACTGCGCCGCCAGCATCCACTAAAAATGTTTGTCTATGCGCAATGCAAAATGATTTGCAGAACGAATTGCGCTGGAAGGAAATTGCGTGCAATAAAAGATAGATATGTTTGCGGCCAGCTATCAACGGTTGATCATTAGAGAAATATTCGACAGGCGGCAGACGGCTAACAACGGTGTATGCGAGCACGAAATGGTATAAATATTGCCATACGTTTGCTTATCTTGGCCAATTTATTGCCGCTTTTCCCCAAATGACTCAATAGCCGTGCGAGCCCCAACAGCGAACTGCGAACTAGTTCTGCACGCACGCACTTGCCACGAAATAATTGTAATTCTCAATTACGAAACAAGTTATGCCACAAATTAAAATTATGCAAAAAGCTGCAAAGAGAGAGAGAGAGAGAGCGAGAGGGAAGAGAGCACGAGTGCGACCGAGTCTAACTGCACTTTAAACTGAAGTTGACGTGGAGGCTAAATCCCTGACCGGAGCAGAAACAAAGATGCGGATACGGCTGCGAAAAGGGCGTCAACGGTGGGCGCCACCCAAATTAGCTGCACCTGTTGCATGTTCGCTGCCCCTGGCCGAGACGAGTCGAGCGGCGACAAAGCTGTTTTCAACGTTATTAATTAACAGCAATTCGATTTGTGGTCACACTTGGGGGCTGGCTCAGGCACCCGATTGTTGGCTCTGGGCCAACATGTCTTGTGCGCCGTGTCGGACCCGCTCGTATGTGTGTCTCTGAGTAATCATATTCACAAACGTTTGGCAAGTACAAGTAGAACCGCTGCCACTGTCAGGTCGCCTGTTCACCTGGTCACAACCAGTCGCCAAGGCAAGGCAAAAATTGTTGTTCGCGTTTGTTTTTGTTTTTTGTTATTTTTCTATTTCTTTTTTTTTTTTTTTTGTATTTTCGGAGGCAAATACCAAACACGTTTCGCGGAACAAGTTCAGGTGCTGGATTCGGCCGCGGTCTCGAACTCGGAGTTGGACATGGCCAGCAGCAGGCAGCCTAGCACATTTGGCCGCACTTCATTGCTGCCTGCCTGGCATAGTATGGAGTAACATGTCTCAAGACTTGTTCCACCCTTTTTTCTAGCGCAGCAAAGACGACAACGCGACAGCAACAACAACAACAACAACAACAACAGCGACAATAACAACGACAACTACGGCGACGACGACTATCTGTCCGTTAAACTGCTTTGGGCCATTGTCCAACTTATAGCTGCTTAGCATTGGGTCAACTGAAGTTGTTAGATTTGGAGCGCGCGAAATGGGACCACGCACCAGACAGATCCTAAAGCTGCGGCTTATTTAAATAAAGGTGTTGCTGGCGATCGTTGCCAGGCGGCTACCAAGACAGGTGCTTGTTGAGATTGTTACCAAGCAAATAGCAGATACCAGATATGAAATGCCTGCTCTTCATACCACTAGTCTTACATGAGTTTCGCTGTTTGTTTTTCTACAGCCCTTGGGCAAACGGCTTTTATAATAAAAATAGATGAGCCTGCAAGTGAAAAGCTCTTAACTTTAATTGCGAGACTAAGTATTAAAGCTGGCTATGCTTTGCAAACGTGTTCGGAGAATGTATTTAAAATTATTCAGTGTTAGCCTTCTTCTCATTTAACGAAACAATAAAAATACTTTTTTTACATTTCTTTGGGAATCTCATAGCTTGCTTTTGTGAAAAGAATAGAAATGGGTAGGGTAAGAATGTTGTAGTCGGCTAGAGCTACCCTGGGATCAGTTAGGAAATACACTCGTTAATTAATGCTGTTATTTTACAACATTTATTTTGTAAATATGTTTAATTAAGTTTTAAACATTCCGATTCTGGCATCGTTAAAGTCGTAAAAAGGGGAAAAAAATAATTGGTGATCGAATTACAACATACATTTAACATTTAAGCGACTAAGGAAGCGCTCTCAAATGTTGTCGATACGTATGTATGTATGCAAATTAATTTACACTATAAATAATTATTTTTAAAAAAAAGAAAACAATTCTTATCTGAACTATTCATAGTCCTTTACAGTTTTACTTTGTATTTTATTTTATTTTCACAATGTTTTTACAGGGTACTAATATGTTAAATCCGTTAGTTTTGTTTGTTTAACAATTTGTAATTACGACAATTATCCAACATTAAAAATGATTATAATTAATAGTTAAATGAAAAATTAATGTGCTTTCTCGTACGTGATAAATACTTTTGCGCGGATTTTAAGATCTTTAATGGCTTGTTACATATTAACTTCAAATAAGTTTAGAATCAGGCCATTATGTTCTTTTTTCTACTGTAATTATTATTTGTTCTTATATTTTATATTTTTAAACAGTTTTTACAAATATTTTTGTTAGCTGTAGAAAAGTATTGACCGTTTTCCTTTTTTATGCTCAACTAAATTGGTATACAATTGACGATCTTTCATAATGATCTTTTAACTCCTTTGAGAGCGCACAGAAGTGGATATAAACTTTTTCTAGAGTTATTCACCCATTGACCAATTGTGCATTTACGATGCCGCCGAAGAGTGCTCCATTTGGACAATAGACCCACATGCTAGTGTTGAATTTCACTCGGCTAATTGCTGCTGATGAGACTAACATGGATATATTTTTATATAGATGTTCATGCTGGCGGCGCCACATAAAACGCACACATTTCATCTGCCCGTTGTCTGTGTGTGCGAGTGTGTGCGTGTGTGTGTGTGGGGATGTGAGGCAGCAGCAGTCCAAAGACCGTCACACGATCGCTAGGGGACCAGGAGGCCTGGGAGTTGGGGAGTTGTGGAGTTAATGGCAAACGAAGCTGTAAACTTGCATACAGCGGCCACATAATTTGGAGTAATGGACTTGAAGGAGCGCAGTCAAAGCGCTGGCGGATGTGCATCAAACGCCGCTCGATTGCTTAGAATTGGGTGAGCCTTGGGTAGGGTAGGGGTACGAGTACGGGTACAGGTACGGGCACTGTAGTGTATCCACTCAGTGGAGTGCCTTTGACCATAAATTCTGTAAATTCAAAGCGCGAAGGAATGTCACTTGCCAATTATTAGAGAATGTCAGCTTGTCGCTGATATCTTTGCCATGTTTGTATTGACGATCTCAGCTGCTGTGGCTGCTGTTGCTGTTGCTGTGTCTGCTGGTAGTGATGCCGCTGCAAATCTTCGCACAGCTCTCTAAAGGCATCAGAGCGCTCCACTTATCGTTGCTTCATATCTAATATAGACAACTAAACAGGTTCCACGCACTGCGGTCGGTCGCTCGGTTGGTTGACTGGTCGCAAAGTGCAGTTCAATCACAGCATCAATCCCAGTCCCCCAAGCTACTGCTACTTTATTCCCAGTTCAAGTCCAGTGCATAGCCAGGGCCATGGACTGACACGAGACTCTCTTTTTAATTGCTGCACTGCGTCAGCTATTCAGGACGGAAGACAACAACAACAAAAATAAAATAAAGTAGAAAATAAAACGTTTGACAAATGCAATGCCGACAATTACATGCGTTGCAATATTTGCCGACTTCAACTCGAACTAGAACTCATTATTGTGTCATCATATCATCATCATCCTCACTATCATCATCATTAGCCTTGAGTTTCGCATTAGCGAATTATTCGCAAATATTTTTTATGTGCCGCATTCCGTTCTAGAGATATGTGATTTTTGTGAGTGCCATAGAAAACAGGTTGGCAGCTCTTTTCCCGCTGGCAGCCAACAGAACCGTTAAAAGGTGCATTTAAGTAGTCAAATAAGGAAATCTTAACTTTGAATGCGATTATTTCGTCTTACTTCTACCATATTTACTATTTACGTATACACTTGTTAGCTTGTATTACATAATTCGCTTTCTAACATCCATTGCGTAGTCGGATACAACGGCTTAATCAGAGTGCAGGGGCCCAGTCCGTGACACCACTGACCTTGTGCCACTTGAAGGCGACCCAGACAGAAGTGAAAACAAAATCCCTATTCAAATTTGTAAGCTAAGCTGGCAGTGGCTCTGCTGGCATTGGGACTGGCACTGGCACTGGGACTGGGACTGGGGCCGTTCCTAGCCTGGCAAGCCACATGTCTGACTTGAACTTGAAGTGCGGAACCAGATGTAAGTAAGTAACGGTCCTGCGGCTGCTGCTTCTGCTGCCGCTGCTGCGGCTGCCTCGTGAGAAATCAAACTGTAAAGTGTGGCTGAAGCTGGAGTTGGGGCTGGAGCTGCTGCTGGAGCTGTGGCTGGGGCTGGGGCCGGGGCAAACGTTGTTGCCTTGGCTTAAACAGGTTGCAGTGGTCGTATACCATTTTAGTTTGTTGTGCTTCCTCTTTGGCACGTCTGCGCCGCCGGTGGCGGCCTGATGAGCACACACACACACACACAGTTAGACGCTCGCAGAGTTCTAGAAACTCAAATAGAGAGAGAAAAGTTTTGTGCGCTGCTGCGGTATTAGTATTAGCCCAAACCAATTGCACAATTTGTAACAGCTTTTGACGTTCCTGTGGTTCACTGGCGTGCGGCCTCTGGCCAAAGTTGCAACATGCCACTGCCACTGACTATTGGGCAACGCCCATTCATATGGTCGATTCAAAGGTATCCGATTCTCGTACCCCACTCTTTAGGACAGCCAACTTTTTGATGTGTCACCTCTGGGTTTGTGGGTGTGAGCTCTTCAAGCTGTACTGGCACATACTTCAAGCCAGCGGTGCTGGACCTGATTGAAGCAAGTGTAATATATCGTAGCAAAGGTTAACTATAGCTTGATTGGGCCTAAAAGCCTACAAACAATAACAAGTCACAAATCACAGGCAACAAATTTTCGCTGACGCATTCTTTTGTTGGATATCTTGCTCAAGGAGCATGGGTTCCTTATTGAAAATGAGTGTTTGAAAATTAATACATTATCTAATTTATTTTCACAGCGATTTTGTTTATTTTATTATTCGGGATATTAAAGAAAGCGAGATTTTTTTAGTAAAACATGATCTTCTTTTAGAGAAGAGATTATTCTTTATTTTTAAAAAGGTCCACTCAACATGTGTGGTAACTGGGCTGGTCTTGAGGCAAAACGAAAACTAGAAAGCCTCCAGGTGAAGGGCATCGTTCATCCGTTAAAATTATAAAATTATTATATTATAATGATAATTTTTTTAATATCTGACATTTTTGCGGCTAAACAATTGAAGGTGTTATTTAAAGAATATATAGTTTCATTATGGAAATAAAAATAATTTTATTTGATTATTTACATAATTAGAAACTTAATTAAAATTGAAATTAAGAGCTAACTGTTTCGTTGTTTTGCGCATTATGGCTGCTAGGGCCATAAGCTCGCAAAGTGGATACAAATATTTGTATTTCACATAAATGTTTTGGAAAAGGTTGATTTATTACAAGAGAAACGCTTCTCACGTTGTTTTGTGTTGACAAATTGGTCTAAGCAGACATGATGTCTATCAATAGTTGTATTAACACTTAGGTCAACGAAGAAAACTTTCAATCATCGTAATTATGTTAGCATTTTTAGCGATAGTAACCCACGAAATTTCTTTAAGTAATTAGGTTTGTATGTTAAGAAGAAAAACAAAATAAAAATTTGTTTAAATATTCAAAATATTGCTACAAGTATCTACTGATAGAGATTTATTAAAGTCCAACAATTTGAGTAAACGTGTAACTTTCACATGAAGAAATTAATTAATGTGAACAAACATATTTTAACTGAGGAACTTTCGCAGCTTATCTGAGCGTGTGATTGTGTGGAGCTAAGTGCACTTTAGCAAATCAACAGCCTTCAGCAATTTACGTGCTGTGCCAATGCTATCACACCTATGCATCTTCGCAGCCTTCAGTCACATACACCTGTAATTTGCGCTTGGCACCTTCGGTTGGGGGATTGCAACAAAACGAGCATTAGCTGCCAAAACAGCCCAAGACAATTTGTTGGTACCTTCAAGTCGGGGTACGACAGCTCAGATCCAGGAAGGAACTGTTGTGTGGTTGCGGCTAAGATTGTGGCTGATGCAACTGATTGCAGTTTCTAACTGCAACGCTGCAATAATTTTGTAATTTCTCACTCACTTAATTTAGCACAATTAATCTCAATTTTAGCTGTCAACTGGCTGCCGCACCGGCCGGGAACTTTGGCTAAGACAGCAGGCCTCATGCGCAGAGCCAGGCCAAAACTTATCGCCACGCATGTCTGGCGGAGCAGAGGCAGCGTCAGCTTCAGCTTCAGCTTCAGTTTTAGCTTGAAGTTCAGGTAGTGGGAATTTTCACATAAATATTGGACTGCCGTTATGTTTCATGTATAATTTGTCACTCGAAATTAATCTACGAACGACTTGCGGCTGGTGTTGGGCGATTTTTTAAAGATGTCGCTCGCCATTCCGTAACACGCATGCCAAACCACTGACTTGGCCCGGGCACACATGACCGCATTTGATCTGCTTCCATCTGTCTGTCAGTCTGTTGTCAGTCGGTCTGTGGTTCTGTTCCTCTGCGACTTTTCGGCAGCATTGTTTATTATTATGCCAGCTGTTAAGTGACTGTGACCGTCTTGTGTCTTGCAACAATAGCAATTGGACAGCTGGGTGTCGATGCCCCCCTCATTGTGTTGGCTTTATTTTTCGGGAGCTCGAGCACGGACTGGGCCCGGCCCATTAAGAGCTGTTAGAGTTTATATACTTATTAAAGTGTTGTTTTAATTTACATTCCGTTTGCGTTCGAGTGCGCGTCCATTTTTTTGCCACATTTTGCGGTTTGGGCTTCGTGTTTTCAACATTTTCTTTTGCGGTTTAACAAATTTTCTAGTGATCTTCGCAAAGTCTTGTCTTTCATACAGGTTCTCGTCTTGTTGATGTTGACGTCGACTCATACACATGCTTAGATATAGATATGGACTTGAAACGTTAGCAAACACAGGGGGGTCGGTTGGTTGGTCGATGGTTGGTTGGACGTCTGGTCGCTTGGTCGCTTGGTCGGGTTAGTTTCTGGCTTGGCATGGCTCATCGTTGCTCCATTCCGTCCGCATTTATGGCAGTTGGCAGCGGCAAGGTGTTATTTTCATTTCTAGGTTACTGACCCATGTCATATGTGTGTGGAAAATTCAATATTGCTGTGAAAAATACTTACACAACTATTAAATAAAGACATGGCCATGCTGTGGCCTGTGGCCCAGCTTAGTAACTTCGCCTGGTACTTAATAATTACGCTCATTTCATGCATGCAATGTTTGGATTCCAGTGAATCGCTATCGCCTGGCAAACGCCCAGCACGCCCCCCTCCCCCTTTCCCCACCCCCAACACGGCCAACCCGCAGCCAGAACGAGCTACAGCTGCTACCGTGTGCGGTAACCTTCAAGTTAACATGGAACAAATGAAAAAATTCTTCGACAGCTGCCGTTGACTGTTGCAGCCACTTTGCTGCTCTTTTCCCTGGCTTAATTAATTACCACATTCCTAAGGTTTTAGCTGTGTTTCTGCTAAGTACGTGTGTCTCTGCCTCTCTCTGCTTCTCTCTCTGTGTGTGTGTGTGCCTGTCTGCGTGTACTGGCTGTCAGATTTCCGCTTGTGTGCACCAAGTGCGGAACCAAATACGAAAGACTTAAGACACAAACTCGATTTTCACCCATCACAAGTTTGCACACTTCCTACTCAAATGGTAATCGATTGAGTTCGCACATGTCATTTGACGCGCTTTTGTGGCATTGCTGACAGCACACGATTACAATGAATGAAAATGACATGATGTGCACGCCAAGAGAGCAGGCCGGGCCAAGAAGAAAACTAAGTAGACATCTCTGAAGAGCCGCATGACAAATTACGACCTATTAATCTCGCATAGACTTTCACTTTGCCCAGGCCCGCACATCTTCTGGACTTTGGCGCTGGCTCTCCACAATATTATGCAAATGTCAATCAGCCGCGTACAGTTGACATTGACAGCAGGATCGGGCCCAGTTAATGCCATGGGCCATGCCTAATCAGCCGCAGCATAATTGCCAATATATATTGGCATCAGAAGCAGCGGCAACAGCGCCGTCTAAGACTTTTTCTACAATGTATGCTGGCCATTTGAATTAACGTTTTTTCCTCGATTTGATTCACGTGTAAACGATTAATCAAGTTTCAAGCAGCGATTGCGACTGCGCCTCAGACTGGGCCTGGTCCGGCTCGGCTGGCCCCTGGGTTGGACTTTTCTCTGGTTTGGGGCCGGGCGCGCTGCGTTTGCCTTAGCCCGAAGCTTTGTGGCGATGCTATATGGGTCAGTAAGGTGGTATTTTCGGGCTGAACCAAGAGCTTAATTTCAGTTTGAAAGTTAATGCCAAATTGATTGGTGCGAATATAAAAACAAATCTCGTGCAGAGCGTTTAATAAACATACTTATTGGGTTTTTTAAATCTTAATCAACTATACGTTTATTGTGCTAATAAAGTTCATAACAACATTTACACAAGATTTGATGGAGATGGTTTGAATAAGTATATAATAACAAAAAAAAACCATATTTGATGATTTATTATATGGAAAAGGTTTATAAAAGGTTAATATTAATAATTAATAATATTCGTATGTTATGTAGAAACGTATTTAAATTCGTATAATTAACAATAAATGGGGCAGTAACAAAAAAGGTTAAGTACTAGCCGAACAGCTAGAAGCAGTCAAATCAAAGCTTGCCGAAAGGCAAACACTTTCATTTTCTTCGGTGATATTTTGCTAACAGCTCCAAACAGTTGACTACTTAAACACCTCTTGAAATTATATAGACACTTTAAATGCAAAATTCGTGCACGTGCCCTTAAGTCGATTAGTGAATGTTGGTAGCTGCTTTCAAATTTACACATTTTCGTTGGTAGGTTTCTGTACACTCTGCAAACCTCGCGATGTATAGATGCAATTTTTCTAGCCAGCAATACTGCTTTGTATATTCTTTTAAAAAAAGAGTATATTGGCTTCATATAGTGATCGTCTCTGCATTCGTACGAAACTTTCGCCAGAAGCTTTTAAAGATAGAGACTTAAGACTTTTCTGTGTATAGCCTCGTAATATGACATGTTAAGTTTTTTTGTCCACGCTTATCAGGTGGCGGATATTTAATGGAAACCTGCATATTCCACAGTTTAAGAGGTAGTAATCTCTTTCAAAAATATTGTCGCGCCAACCTTTCTCGCCCTCCAAAAATGAAATATTATTATCGTTTTCTTAACTTTAATTTGATACAGTTAACTTTTGAAGTACGAGTAAGATAAGCCAGAATGTTATCTAGAAGAGAGGATAGGGTAAAATTTTAAGATGATCAAACGTGCTTCATGGAAGTATAACTTCTCTTAGTTTTTTTTTGTATTTGGATCTATATTTAGGAATTTTAGAATTACAAAAAAAAAAATATACTTGATATACGTGCAAATTGTTTGATTTTTTATTTTAATGAGTGTTTGCACATATTACAAATTTATTCCATCTGATTCATGATTGGTGCACGTTGACAGTGTTAAATGATTATTTTGGCAAATGAATGCCAGAGTAACACAGAAGTTATCAACGATCGGTGTTGAGTATTCTGTCATTGAACTGCTTGGCCAGATCTCATTTGGAATGCCATCTATCAGTTGGAGCAGTCGGGCGTGAATGAATATTCTACTGTGCCATTCTCACATTCATTATCACCAGCAGTGTTTGAATAGGTGCTCAAGCGCAGTTCTTTAAGCCAGTTCGGTTCGTTGAACTGCAATGATCGTTGAATGATTTACAAGTGGTTCGACTATTCATTTTTCTTAAGGCTAGAATTTGGTCTTTAATCGTTAACATGAAACTTTGCATATTGACAAATCGATCAGGCGATAGGGATCGTCATTTGATCACAGCGGCTAACTTTTCGAATGTCGTATTAACTGTCCAAACTATCAATTGTCAGAGATCAGTGGTCGTTTATCAAAAGAGCCAAGCTGTAGGTGGTGCGATCACTTTCAGATTATTTGGAATGGTTAGCCTATTGTACACTGTGAAAAATATGAATCTAACACATCATTTCCCCAATATTATAATGCAAATTGCGCACTCATAATCTTTGGTTGTCAATCCACAACATTTGTGATTCATTGCAGCTGTTTTCACAGTACAATAGACTGCACTCAGCACAAACCAATATTATATAACCGTTACACTGATAACTCATAAGAAAGCCCCCGAAAAAAACCGAAAAAAAAAATATATAAATCTTTAACACTGACCCACTTTCAAAACATAGTGAGTCAATAAAGAAACCGCACACAGACCAAATACGGCTTGCGTTAATATGGAGATTAAATAATCGTACGACTCAGACCTCAATTTGAGTCGCAGCCTTTAGACACGGACTCAGACGCAAAGGCAGACGTAGACGCAGCCTCTGCCTCGGCGTGCCGTACATGAATCACCCACACGAGGCGGGCTTGCAAAATAACTGGCAAGTGACCAACAGTGACAACAGCGCTGGGATCGCGGCCAAACCAAAAGAAAAGTTGCTAAAATTTATATACATAGATATCACACGCCTGGGGGGTCGAGGTCGCCAAACCGTAAACATTTATACACTCGCAGAACGTACACCCGTACACTCGCGCCACTCGTTCACTTATCAATATGCAAGTTAAGAGCAACGATGTTATTGTTGTTGCTGCTGGCTCGGGGGCTTGCAATCAGCTGTTCAACAAAAGACTTAAGGCACAAACTTGTCCGTCATAAATCTCTCTTTGGCCAATCGCGCTCGCTCGCTCGCTGGCCTCTCTCTTTGCTACCTATGCTGCGCTCCGGCTCCCAACTCTCTTTTGGCATCTGGCAAGACGGCAAGCGGCAAGTGGCGCAGTTTTATGCGCTGGCTGCTGCTTTGCCGGCCGCAGTTTGGTTTACACAGCGCACGAGTGCGGATCGGGTTCGGATACGGTTTCGGATTTAATATTTTGATTACCGTTTCGTTTGCGAGCCTGCAGAATTTCTTTCTGTCGATTTTTTCGCCCGCGTCGACGCGTCGTCAACTCAATCGCAGCAGCTGTTGTGGCACATTCGCAACGCAACTTTATTGCCACCGCCAATATTGCCATCGGGTTGCTGATTATTGATTTCTAAAAGGTGCCTAAACTTTATAACACTTATCAAAGATGCCTGCGGCAACAGACGCTGCGATCAATCAAAGAGACGCATAAATTTCGGAATTTCTGAAATGAAATCGATCGACAAAAGTTAATGCCACACGCGATCAGCAATCTGCGATCAGCTATTGAACGTAACCAAAATTAGTGTACAGCAAAAAAATAAAAAAATATATATTTAAAAAAAGTAAAAATAAGAAACAGAAAAGCCACTCATCGAAATCAGTCAGTAAAAAGTGAGAGTTTTCCACGCTTTTTAGGTAATTTTGCTGTTATCTGTTGCTGCCTTTTTTTTATTCATTTTCGATTTTTGCCTTTTGCTTTTCGTCGGTTAAATAAACTTGCGACTCAATCACGACTAATTGCGCATGCGCCGCCGCTTTATGCGTATTTAAAGTGCCGCCTATATTACAAAACCGGAGCTCAGCTCCGTATCTGCCTCTCTCTCGCCCCGTCTACGCCTTTGGCTGCTTAATATGCGTGTCACGTTGCCGGCCATCAAGTTCAAATTGCATTCGCTGTCAACGCATTGCAACATGGTACGTTGCGGCTGCTGCAGCTACAGTTGGGGCAGTGGCAGCGGCACGCGTTGAAATTTTGAAATTAACACTTGAAGCCGCTGCATTTACCTGGCAACTGGAGCAGCTGCTAATTAAGAAATAAAATTTATCAGCCGCAGCGTTGTGCGTGAAAGCTGACAAAAAGGATAACAGCAAAGCTGGTCGACCAGGCTGTCCAGACTGTCTGTCTGTCTGTCTCCAGGCGAATGACCTGCACAAGTTTTGTTGCATTTTGCATGCCGATAACTCTGTCAGCGACATGCACACTAATTAGTTCACATTTGTGGCATACAGCTGCACACTGCACTCAACTTGGCACTTGTTAACATTGGGCGACGCCGTCGCCGTTGTCGTCGCAGCGGCTGAAGCTGTCGCTGTCGCCTTTTGCAAGCAAAAAAGATAAAGAAAAAGAGAAATAACAAAAAAAAAAAAAAAACGCAGGCAAAAGTGAGTTAATACTCGTATTGTGGTGCCTGCTGTAGCCAGTTTTTCAGCTGTGCTGCAACTTGTGCTGGCCAGTAGGCCTGCTCCTGACTGTCAAATGCAAACGCTGGCCTGCACCGACTGGGCTGTTGGTGTTGGTCTATGTGCTGCTTGCGGTCAGATGCTGGCGAGTTACTCGTAAAGCATTTAACTGCAAAGCTAATGCACTCACACAGACATCTACTAATACACACACACACACGCACACACTGCTCACACCCATACATGTGCAGTTAATTAATTTCTTTGTTGTTCTCTACGGTAAATCATGCTACATTGGTGTTGGTGTTGGTTCTGGTGCTGGTGTTGGAGCTGGTGCTGCTGCTGGTGCTCTGCCACATGCACCAGTCGTACCGTTTGAGAGATTTCGCAACAGAGAGAATAAGAATGCCACTTAGAAGCTGTTCCGTCTGCCGTCCCAGGCTGTTCTCTGTTGCAGTTCTCTTTGAGTCTGTTTATTGAATAGTTACTGTGAGTTTTCACGACGAAGTCTTTTGTTGCTGCTACTTGAACTGCATTTGCATATAAATTAGTTTTGATAGCGCTCGACGCTCCGCACCAAAAAGCAAAACAAAGGCCACAACTAAAGCCAAGTCTAAGACTAAGGTTAGTAAAATAAAAAAAAGTAGCAGCCACTAACAGTTTGATGTTTGTTCTTCGAATGCGTTGCGAAAATCAACCTGGGGCCTGCCTAACGGTTCTCATTAAGTGAAGTACAACAGCGACAGCATTTGAATAGCAGCACTTTTAGTGGGAACAACCACCACACACGACACCACACCACAGCACACCGAGACAGTGAGAGACGCTGAGAGCCACAGACAGGATGAAGCGATAAGTTGGCAATAAAAATTGGCAGCACTTTGGCACATACGACAAACAAAAGACTTAGGAAACGAACTTGCTGCAGTCAGAGCAGCAGTAGTAGCGGCTGTGGCTGCGACTACGACTGCGGCTGCGGCAACTGAGCCAGTTAATTGTTAATTGTTGACAAGTACTCGTTGTATGCAAAACGAAAGAAGTGCAAATGTACGTTTAATGAGCAGCAGCCACTGCCAGCGCCTAACTGTGGTATCTGTGGTGCTTGTGGTTTGCTTTCGCATTGCAGCTGAGATGGGAAGCTGGTTCGTGGTTGCAGCTGAGACTGGGACCTGCTTTTGGTTGTGGCAAGGGAATGATTTGCTTGGCAGGCCAGTCGCATAGATAAGAGAAAACTCAACGTCAAAATAATGACTAAGAGAAAATATATGCAAGCAGTTTAAATAGTTAACTTACAGTTACAATTGACAACTAACAGCTGTATAGAAAAAACGAAACTTGATTTTCTGCTCAAATATTTCTTGTGTTTATGTGTTTTATTTATGTATAAGCATATGTGTATGCATATTTGTTTTTTTTAAGTGTCATTAGTAGTTATATTCGGCTTTGTCAAGTTTTAAACTGTGTGAGCAAAAATTCAAAAAATTATTTATTAGCCTTATTTATTATTCTGTCACTGGTCTATAGTGTTACGGTAAAATCGGATTTAATTTACATTTCGCTTAGGTGTAATGTTTCATATAACAAGATAAACATCCATTTCTGCCAGCTGCCCACCTATGTTTGTGACATTCTTCTCCATTTTTAGCAGTTGCTACCTGCACTAACTAGTTCGCTTGGTCATTTGAATTTTAGTGGACGTGAGTTTTTGGCCATTTCGTTTAGCTGGTAGCACATCAAATGCAAATACGTCAGCGCCAAATAGGGTCACAGAACGTTTTTATCGGCTGCACCTTAGACTTCGAAGTTTATCGTATTTTTTGCATAAATTTTGAAGCGTTTTATTTTATTTTGCTCGCTGGCTCGTTTATAACGTACATAATTATGTTTTATTTTGTAGAAATTCGACAGAGAAAGGCGAAACTGCAGCCCAGCCGACCTTTGGTGGAAAAGTGAAAAACACTAAAAAGGAAAACTTCCATCGTAAATCAAAATTGTTCAATAAAATAAAATCAAATGCCGCAAGAAACAAAGGGATAAACACAAATAAAACAAAATTAATTAAGACCGAGTGGAAAAAAGTGTTGGTGTTTTTTAACGGAATCGTTGGCGTGATCGTGAAGTTATTGCCCCATAAACTCGCCCACAATTATTTACAAAAGTTTATTGCATTCGAAAAAACGAGTGAAAATCAATTAAACAAAAATTAAAAAAAAAATAAATATTTGATTGCCATTACTGGTTCATACACGCAGTTATCGGCCGACTTGGTGTTTTACTAACCATGAAAACGTTGGAAAGTGTGCCGATCCAAGAAAATAATTAACGAAAATAGTGGAGAGCGGCACAGAAAAGTGCGAGTGCGTGTAAACAAAATCAGTGGCCAAAATGGCAGCCAGTGAAAATCAAATTTGATAAGCTACATCAAGAGGTCATTGTTCTTGTCGACTAGTGAAAATCTGATCATATTAAAGTACTCCAAAAGTCTACCAAAACATTCAACTGTATTTCTGTGCAACGATCCAATTACGGTCATTTATGGCTGGCAGCTCTACACATTAACTGAGAGTCTAGTAAGTATGAATAAGAATTATTTACTATAAAAAATCTAATGAAAATATAGGGCTATTTCAATATGAACGTTTGTTTTAATCATGTGATATTTGTTTTCAAAATTAATTAAATTTTATAATAAATTTAATTTAAGTCGGAAACTTTATTTACAATTTTTTATAAATTTTTATCATATTTTTATTTTTGAAATAGCTTATAATTAAATTAACTATTATAAGACTTTTAACAATGAGCGTAACGAATTTAAACTATAAGCTGATTATGTTTTAATTCCAATTTGTTGACAATAATGTGTAAAACTTTATTTTACAAAGCAGGCTTATAATTATTAAAAATCACAAAAGCTATTAAGCTGATTTTCTGTATTCAGAGGTATACATGTATAAATGTATTTCGAACACAATTACTATTCCAATTATTTTTCCATTTTAGCGTCAATTTAAACGTTTTCACATTCTAACATAATTTGTTGCTTAAATTTAATTTGAGTGCTTCACTGCGTCCCATAAAGTCGGATATCACTACGTATACGCAACGCGACATTCTAATTTGCAAATAACTTTGTATGAGCGCATGACGAACGCATCGATGGTTTTGCAATAAACTTTTTTATAAACTATTGCACATACATCAGCATAAGCGTATGTATGTGCAATTCGAGAGCCAGACATATGCCGCGATTATCTGGGTATTACGATAATAAAACCTGAAGCCATCTCTCGCGTTGTGTCAGTGCCATTTACCAGTTACCAGTTACAGGCAGGCTGCCTTCTGTCACTCGCTGTTGTTGTGTCCGCCTGCCGGTATGTCTGTCTGTCTGTCTGTCGTTTTATTAGCGAAAGTCATCGAGCAGAATAATTGTTGCAATGTGGCTCCCGTAACTCTGCCCCTTACTATTAACATTACCGTTCTCCCCCACGCCGATTGCAATCAAGGCGCGCGCTCGTAAAACACAATTCCAATTCACTTGCGCGTAAAACGAAATTTTGTACTCGTATACAGACGGCAAATTTGCCTGTATGCGTGTGTTGTTTGCTTTTGGCGAATCTTATTGCAGCTCAGGCAACAACTGTGACCGTCTTCGGCTTATTATATAATTTCTGAACCCATTATTCCATTTGTCAAAATTTGTTTGCCATACCTTGAGTTTAAAATTGGTTAAATGCGTTAATATTTTCGTCAAGAAAATTATGAAATTACTTTAGTTGCGGCGAAAGACCTTGCCCATATAACCATGCACAGTTATATCACAAAATTGTTGTTGTGCTGCCACTAGAAACAGGTGTGAACAACCGAGAATGAGTGTGGTCTGATGCGTTAACAAAAATCTCACTCATTTAATATGGAAAATTATGCAAATCGGTGTGTGGCAGCCTTCTTGGAATATTCATTAATATTTCACAGCATAATGCAACTGATAAAATTCAAACACAGCGATAGAACAGAACAGAAGATAAAGAAAATATTAGGGTGCTGTAATATATAAGCCTCTTTAATGGGTACGTTGGATATAGACTTAAAGTTAGCAGAATGTAGTGGAACAGAGTGTACAAATAACAATACACCCTAATATATTCAAAAACCTTTTTGGTAATTTTGTAAGGTTAAATTATATATAGTACAATTAAAAATTTCACACGATCGCAATGAGTAAAATATAAAAAATTAAAAAAAAATATAGTAATACTGTAAAAAATCATTTTAAAGATCTACAATTTATAAATTTAACGCGACGAGGATATACCTTAAAAAAGTTTATTAAAATTGAATTAAAAACGCTTTAAAATATGCGACATACTGCGAATTTCCGTAGCAATGGACCTAAACATCGATACGTAAAATGAACTAATTGTTTGATATACCCATCTTACAAGTTTTAGAGTATATTAATTAGTTATTAACTTAAGACTTTATTTTAAGGGTGCAGGTGTGTAGATGACATTAAGATAAAAATCCAGAGTGTAATAAATAAGCTTATTCACTGCAAAAAAATTTGGTTTTATTAAATTTCATGGGTTTACTCAGGTCAGTCGCATAATAAGTAATATGAAAAGCAATTCAAGGAGTGTGTGGCTCTGAGAATTATAAGCAAGTATATTAATAATAACTTTCTTCTGTTGTTGTTGTTTTTGCTGTTATGTTGTTGTTGTTGTTGTTGCTGTGTCATCACTTAGGCCAGGCCATTGACATGCAATGACATCACATTTGTACTCATACTCGGCCATGTAACTACAAACTATAATTAATATGACCGCACTGCAAAGCTACGATTACCTGTTTTGTTGAATGAATGAAGGAATATATGAATGAATGAATACTCGTATATCTACAGCCGAGTATCTGTCTGTCTGTGATTATCAATGGCAAACATTTAGCGGCAAACTAATAATTATTTGCATTCGTTTAACGAGTCGTTTATTATGACGCCTGCGACATTGTGTGACATATTCCAATTACCCATTTACAGTCCAATAGTTAGGAATAGATGTAAATCAAATTGTTTTACGCCGTGCTACAAAGGCATAAATAACTCAGCATGTGTTTAAATTTAACAGGCTGTTCATCCAAAGTGGTTCTCTTGTTCCTGGGCCCTAGTCAATTGACTGGCCGACTGAAATGAGACAAGTGAATGCTGATTGACCCACTGAAACTGGAACTGGGAACTGGGTAATGGGTAACCGAATGCTCGGGGCGTACTTGAGCATTGGCTGTGGGCACGGCAGCAACGTGCATTTCATGCAAATTAACGACAATACCTCACTCCGGTCTGGCTGTTCATTACAAGCATTTAAAGACGTTTATTTTGAAGATTTTCACTTTCAATCTGTCAAATTGTCACACTCACGAATGGAGCTCGGGACTCATTGTTCGATTTTTGGAGCATTCAATAATGAAAAGTGATTGCCGCACGATTTTATTTTTTTTACTTAACTCTCAACGTTTTTAACTGCCAAGTGGCCGGCATGTCAGATCTGGGCAACGGTTGCGATGACGATGGAGACGGTTGCTATTGGGATTCCTTTTTATTTCTATTTTTCTTTAATTTTTTTTTCGGTTTGTGAATGATTTGGTCGCACGTGTTGGCCACTTCCGTAGCTGATGATCATGATTGATTTTGAGTAAGATTTATATTTCCCATTGAAATGGGGCCCCTTTCATTTAGGGGTCTTTAATTTTCACTCCATTGAAACAGGTGCGACCGTTATGATATTGAAAATAAAGTTACTTATTTAGAATACATTGCCATGAATAAACAGATCCGCTAGGCCAATCAAGCTGCGACCGCTCCAAGCCCAAGACAACTAAATCCATATTAATTATGTTGCCTTCGGTTCGAGGGCAAAATGAAATTATAAGAAGCCGCAGAACTCGACCTTAAAACCAGCAGCGTCATGCTGCTCTGCACAGGGCATAAAAAGCAAATATTTGGACAATGGGAACAAGGAAAAAGGTTCCGCCGGGGTCGCTCTAAATGAGGAAAAACGCTGAAAACCAAACATAAACAAACAGACAAACAAAAGAAGAGCCAACAACAACCACAACAACAATAACTGGGCTCTGGGCATTGGGCATTGGGCATTGGGCATTGGGTATGGGGCCTGAGACTGGTGCAGTCAAAGGTTCAAGTGCAGCGTTGCCGTCAGGTTGCATAGCACGGGCCCGGCCATTAGCCGAGGCAGGTTAATAAACCAGAGACACTCGCCAGCCGAGTGATTTATGTTTGTGGCCCAGACTATGACACCTAACAGCTTAAAAACGTGTTGTTTTTATTTTGGTTCGCTCTTCAAGACGAAAGCGCATGCAAAGCGATGCCAACAACGTTGGGGCATCGTTTGAGTCTGGTCCCTGATGGGCACACGTTGCGTATGTGTGATGTCTGTTGATGTTGACGCATATAATTGATTAATGTGCCGCGTTAGAAGTTGCAGCTCAACAAACAGGCGCCAGCTGATAGCTAAACAGTGATAGACGCGAGTTAATGGACAGCTAACAAAATAGAAAATTAAACTAGAACGCGAGTAGTAGAGTAGTTGAGATTACGTTCTTAACCTAAATTTGTTTATGACTGAACTTTGAGATGAAAGAAAACTTTATGTACTCAAATGAAAAAACTCATTAAAGCAATGCTTTAAATATAAAACGTTTTAATAGTAGTTTCTATCATTTAATTATTCCTTCAATAAATAGTCATAAAATATGTTAATAAAATCAGCGCGGTGCCCGATTCGAGTCCCAGGGTAGTTAACGGAAATAGCCAGTTATTGTTTCTGTTGCAATAATAACTTAAATAAATAACTTAAACTATAATTTGAATAAAAATATTTGATACAAATATATGACTTTTGAGAAAAGTGTTATGTTCTGAAAATCATGCAGGAATTTATCCTATCCTAATTTCAATAAGTCTTTACCGGCATATACTTTGTCTCGCCAATATTTATTTAACTAGCCATATCATAGTTTTTCCAAGAAATATCGATGTTGATTTATAGGTGCAATGACTTCTATTGCTCACTGTTCTGATCAGTGTTGGCCATCGTCGTCGTCGTATCAGGCCTCTGGCAAAGTGTGTTTCACATGGAGAAGCCACTCAAAAATTGTGTTTACGTTACGCGCTGTGATTATAACAAGAGAGTGGCTCAAAAGATGCCGATGCGATGCCGACGTCGACTCGTAGATGGACATGTGCTATCTAATGTATGTGATAGAAGCCCCAACTTTACTTTAGGCCTAGCTGCGTGTCTGGTGTAGAGTCATGTTGTTCTTGTTGTTGTTGTTGTTGTGGTTGTGTGATCCAGTTGTTTATCTTTTTCATTAGCCTGGGCGGCCTGTCATCTGTGCCGTCGCCTGTCGATCGTCTGTCGATTGACAAAACGCCTACCGGGCAGGCTGGCCTGGCAGCCCACCATTTACCAAACGGGCTGTGACTTTTCCACACTTTACAGCACGCCAGGCCCAATCGAGCCGGCAACTGCAACTGCAACTGAAGCTGAAGCTGAAGCGGAGTCGGCAGCCTTCGCCTTTGCCTTCGGAGTTAAGTGACTGACGCAAATTGCGCAATTCTTATTACAATTACTCTGCAACTAGCTGCCTGTTGCAGCATCAGCTGCAGCTTAGTCTGTGATCCACACGTAGCAGTATATACCTCAATCGTTTGCCTGTTTCGCGTTCGTCAGTTTGTCAGTTTGTCAGTTGCTGCATTTTTCTAATACTTTGTTGGGAAAAAAAGGAAAAAGATTTTGCAACAAAAGTATTTGGCCTTTGGCTTTCGCTAGCACCGGGGTTGGGGTCTGGTTCTGTCTGATCGTTTGTCAGTCTGTGGCTACCCGTCTTTTTTTTCGTTGGGGTCTCTAAAAGATAGTCATTAGCACAAAAGATTGCTTTTGCTACGGCTGCTGCTTCTGCCTCTCAGGGCGTTTAAGCGGGGTAATTACCTTTCGGGTCTCGCTGTCAAAAAAACCCAACAAAAAAACGTAAAAATAAAAACAAAACCTAAAAGACAAAAACCAAAACAACCAAAACAATAGCAGCTAAACTGATCGTTTTGTTGAGGAAATGAAAACGTAACGAAATTAATTTGCAACGGTTCAGGCGCCCAATGGCTCATAACTGGCGTGTGGCAGCTCCCAATTCCCATAGCCCCACCGACCGACCAACTGACCGACCCGGTGCTTGTCTTCATTGTGAACAGTAATAAAGTTATTAGAGTGAAAATTACGTTTGGCACTTTGCGACCTAAACTGTTATACATTGATTATTATCGATCGTTGTAATGGTAGTCGAAATCCAGCCCGATCGATAGACAGATTCGGCTAGTTCAAATACTGAAATTAAAGCCATTCGATCTCAATTTCAATTTCAATCATCAGTTGTTTATATCTGCCCGCCGATGACGTGCAGAAATATTTTGGTCCACGTTTGAAAGATTTGTAATTATCATGGACTTAAATGGCGGGCATTAAATTGATGAGACCGACCGATAAACGGGTTTTAGGCATATTTGCGATAAGCGTTCCCATTATTTCAAGTATTTCCAAGTGTGTAAATAATTTACAATAATTGTTAGTAATCATACGGATTTTAACACGGATTTTTTGATATAGTTCATAATTGGTTGTTATTTTTATTAATCTAGGTCAAGTTTGATATCATTAACTACTTAAGAATAATTGGGAAAAATAAAGTGCTTCGTTATTTTAAACGAGGATATAAAACCTATTTTCATAGTTTCCGTCATATCAATAGACTGGCTTAAAGAAATCACCCATTTTCAGTTCTTCTATGCGATTGTTATTAAATCAAATATTGCGGTGCATTTTTCAAACTTAATTAGTTCCTTCTTGTCATAAGAACTAGTTTGTTTAGCGGATAATTAAAATTTGTGTACACCTTTTCTCTTTTCTTCTTAAATGGGGACGCCCTTTTTGCGATTTCCACGATCTCAAGAAATACGAATGTGCTTTTGATTTCACTCACTCGTTCTCTTGCTCTTTTGCTTACTTTCCTTCCTTTCCTTCTCTTGTTTTTCAATCAAACGGTATTTTTCACGCTAAATGATCACCTTTCTATGCAATTTTCACAATCTCAAGTAGGGCTTACAAATAATGACGCTTTTTTTAATAATATAAATATGTATATAACATTTTCAACCGAGGATCCTAGATTAATAAAATAATATAATGATGGATAAAAGTACACGATATGTATTTTATGGCAATTAATTCAGCTTATTTCTTAATTTGAAATATTAATTTAAAAATATTCTCATCAGAATAAAAGTTCTTGCAAATATCTTAATAATTAAATTATGATTTAAATACATATTTTAATTACCATATAATAAAAGAGAACAGTGTGAACCATTTCATATGCATTCCCAATCGATTATAATCAGCAACTTTACTACGATTGTGATCCGATAAAGAGATACATTGGCATGGATCGCTTTGGCTGGGATTATATGGGTGGGTGAGCGTGGGCCGTGGACCAAGCGCAGCGCACGAGCCGCATGCATGACCAGTCATATATAGAAGTATATACTTATAGTTGTCCACTAATTATAGCCCTGCAACATTCCACTCAACATTCTCGAGCAAAAAACTAACAACAAACCTTTCGATTCTTCTTCTTCTCTGCTCTACTCCATGATTCCAGACATGCGCCCGGCACGTTACCGATGAAGCAAGAAACTTTAATCAGACACAGACACAGGTAAGTTGTCAACCGGGGGCTGGGGATAAAGTGGGGGAAAGGTGCAAAGGTATGCTACCAGTTTAGGTTACAATATGACTGCTTGATGGGGTTGTGGAGGGAGGGGTGAGGGGGGGGCGGGTTAATATGATTATTGTACTTGTGCTTGTGGGTGGTTGCAACCGAAAGGCAAACATCTAATTTGATGGCGTGTGCTCTATGTGGATTGAAGTAAACTTTAATTAAATTTCAAAATGATTCCGCTTTGATGAGCTCTTGGCCTGGCTTCGATGCAAGTCTGACGTCTGACTTGGGGCGCTTGCTTTCTTGCCACAGGCTATTATTAATTGTAGCATGTGTCGTCGGTTGTAAAACATATTCGTGCGATCACAATAAATTTTTTTGTTTTTATTTTTTTGTTTCGCGTTGCGCGAAAACAAAAACTGATTATGAGGCAAAAGTGAAAAGTTGTAATTAAACCAGTCACTGGCTGGTTGCAGTGTGGCAAAAACTGCAACAACTGTGACTGCAACAACAACAACAACAACCAAACCACAGCTGGCAATCATAAAGAGTAGAAATCGCTGGGGCGACGTGCCCATTTTTTATTAGTTGTTGTTGTTGCTGCAGTTGTGGTTGCTCGGAGTCCCCAACATGCGACAAGTGCACTTAATTAGTAGGGATCACATGGTGGACAGGGGGAGCGGGGCAGCTGCAAACACAGCCCGTGTTATGGCACTGCTCTAATGCAGTTCCGGCAGCTTACAAGTCCAATGCTAAAATGCCCTGCACATTTTTTCTTCTTTTTTGGCAGAACCGCAGCCCCGAAGATGTGGCCCAAACAGCGTTGGCTAGTCAACAGAGCAACAGCAGCGATACCAGCGTGGAGCAGACACCAAATAGTAGAAGTATTAGTAGGCTTAATCTTAGTCAACTACCTTGCCTCAGCGTCGGCGGCGCTTATCACACCGCCGGACAGTAGCAGCGGGATCGGAATGCGCAGCAGCAATGGCTATGACTACGATTCCACAAATGAGGACGACGGCACGTCCTTGCCCAGCTTCTATCGCAGTCCGCATCGACTGGACGGCTACTATACGCCTGCGGATCTGCAGCGCAGCCAAAACTTCAAGATAAGCCCCAAGCCGTGCTCCTTTGGACGCATCGAGGGCACCTGCATGTTCGTCTGGGAGTGCATCAAATCCGAGGGCCAGCACGTGGGCATGTGCGTCGATTCGTTCATGTTCGGCTCTTGCTGCGCCCACAACTACACCGAAAACATTGTGCTGCCACACACCGCCTTCTCCTACACGCGCCCCACCAAGCCCCTAACACTGCGGCCCCGACCACCGCCCCAGCCGCACAAGCCGCTAATCAGGTGAGCAAACAAAGGCGGCTCTAACGCATTTACTTTGAAATGCACAAAATATTGCCTTAAAAATTTTCCAAATTAACAATTAACAACATCATGATGTCTACCTGCCGTAAAAGATAGATGTTTAGAAATCTCGGACTTAATTATATTGCCGCCAAAAAACATATAACTTGTATTATTTTTTGTAATACATTTTAGAACGGCGATCTATATTCTGTGCTTTTATTACTTGCGTTATATCTTGCAAAAAAATTGAGTTGCAAATGTATAGCACTCTTTTGTAGAACAATTAATTTTACCCATTATATTTGGTTAGTTTTTTGCATTTGAATTAATTTCAAAAACATATGCTGGTTTATATAAATTGATAAAAATTAGTTTATGCCTTCAGCAGCAAAAATTAAAAACGAACTT
Source organism: Drosophila robusta (assembly GCA_035043565.1). Taxonomy (NCBI): domain Eukaryota; kingdom Metazoa; phylum Arthropoda; class Insecta; order Diptera; family Drosophilidae; genus Drosophila; species Drosophila robusta. Next base: position 3,177,264 of record JAWNMW010000235.1, read on the forward strand.
TTTTTATTTAAAACGAGAACTAGTATTATCTATCCAAAATAAATTAATAAAAATTCATTTAGATCTAAATCAGTACGAATTAAAACAATTATTTTAAATATTTTTTATTTAAAGCGGGAACTTGTATTAAATAACAGTTTATCTGAAATTATAAACAAATATTGAACTCAATCGATACTTTCCAAGATATAGTTATAGATATAGTCCAAGATTTCTTATCATGCAAATACTGTAAAATGAAAATGCTGTTCTTTATTAGGTTGTAAACAATTATTGGCTATACAAATAAATCGTTATAACAAATTTGCCTTTCCACTTGCTTGTGCAGCGGCATGACAACCATAGAGCGTCCCCACGGCGCTGGGACACTGGTGATTCGTCCTTCGGGTCCGGTGCATCAGGGCACCTTGTCCAGGCCGCATCCGAAGCCGACGTCGCCGCCCGATTCGCAGAGCGCGGCCAGCCAGGCAACGAGCAGTTCGAGTGAGTATAGAATGGCGCCTGTTGCATTGTTATGGGAGACTTATGGACTCACAACGCAAAACAACAAACAACAATTACACCAACAGATAGTATTTGGCATACGTCAACGCACCAGCAGCAGACGCAGCAGCAGCAGCAGCAGCCGCAGCAGCAGCATCATCACTGGCACATGACCACCGAGCCAAGCTTTATTACCAAGCCGCGACCCACCGGCTGGACCAAGCCCGGCATCGTCAATTTGCCAGCGCCCATGCGTCCCTCCAAGCCGCCAAAGCCCACAAAGAAGCCGATTGTCTACGAGCGGCCACCGCCAACGCCGCTGCCGACGACGTCGTCGTCAACGACAATGATGCTGCCGGGGCAGACGAGACCAAAGCCCAAACCCAAACCCATACCGACCAGGCCCCAGGTATGTAAATACGCGTCTCCATCTCTGTCTGCTTGCCACAATTCTTCATTCTGCGCCACGCTCCCTGTGTGTGATGCATTGATGTCGAAAGCGAAACAAACGAGCCACGAGGTCATTTACTCCTCGATCAGCTCGGACTCTCTGATGCTCTGCTGCACTGGCTGGGGCCGTGGCAGGCCACAGCCTTGGGGGACATTTTATTGTTTGCACAAAGCCAGAGCCACAGCCAAAGCCAAAGCCTAAGCTGATGTAAGATTTGTCTTGTTGCTGACGTGGTCAAGAGGTTCGTCTCTGGGGTGTGCTGTTGTGCCCTTGCTAAACTGCATAAGGGTATCCATAGAGGGCCTATATACAAATTTAAAAACTCTTCGAACACTATTCAATATTGTAAAATAGCAATTATATAAATAATAAAATCGATGCTCGATCAAAGATACTCACCCAAAAAATTATCGACAGTCAAGTTCACGGTTCGAACCTATGCTTCGCCTCGAGGATTGGCTTGGTTCCAACCTTTTTTTATTATTTTCCAATCTTCAATCAAACAATTCAGTTTTTTACCGTTTTTTATTTTTATTAAATCTAAATTGTATATTTAAATTAATTTAATATTTATAGTTTGGTAAATTTAGCATATTTAGATTAATGAAAATATCCTTCGCGCAATGAAAGACACAATATTTTGCAATAATACTTAAAAATTAGCAAAATAATAAACTAATTTGTGAGAAAATGATCTCTTAGTTCAGGCTTATGATCGGCCACATTACTTTGTACGAATTGGTTGGATTAGAATCTCTGATATACTATAACATTGTAGTATTAATTTTTATGTAAGGGTATCCAAAAGTCGATGTGCATGCGGTACACACAATCTGTTGGCCTCCGCAGAGATTTAGCAGTGGAATGAAAAATTGATTCTTTGCATGTGAAATATTTTAAGCTCCTTGGGTAACTATTAGCATAATGTTTACCACTTTTGGCTACCTTCCAGCTGTCGCCGGCCACATCATTAGCTACGTCGTCCTCATCAACATCAACATCAGCGGCGGCAGCAACACCAACAACAACAACGACAAAGGGCACAACGACAACAAAGTCAACGACGACAACAACAACGACAACAAGCACTAGGAAACCCACGAAGCCCTACCAGCGGCCCACCACAGTGGGGACGACAACAACAACAACATCTACAGCATCAACGTCCAGGCCGCGTCCGAGTCCGAGTCCGAGTCCAAGTTCAACGGCGCAGCAGCCCACACGCCAGCCGGCCACGGCGGGCATTGAATCCAATGAGATAACGGACTCCTCCACACATGATGCCGGCACATCCATGCTGGGCCATGTGAAGACCATTTCGGCGGCACGCAGCGGTAAGTTGTGCAGCGGAGCCACGCCCCGCCGCATTTGACACAATCCAATTTGTTGTTGTTGTTACCTTTGTTGCATGTGTGTGTGCGTGTGTGCAGAGTGCGGTGTGCCAATGCTGACGCGGCCCGAGACGCGCATTGTGGGCGGCAAGAGCGCGGCCTTCGGTCGTTGGCCCTGGCAGGTGTCTGTGCGACGCACCTCGTTCTTTGGCTTCTCCAGCACCCATCGCTGCGGTGGCGCTTTGATCAACGAGAACTGGATAGCCACGGCGGGGCACTGTGTAGACGAGTGAGTAGCAACTACCACACCAACTGACTGCAATTTCCGCTGCAACGGTCTCCCTATCCCTCTCTCTCTCGCTCTCTCTCTCGCTGTCTCGCGGTTCTCCCCACAGTCTGCTCATCTCGCAGATACGCATACGCGTGGGCGAGTACGATTTCTCGCATGTGCAGGAACAGCTGCCTTACATCGAGCGCGGCGTGGCCAAGAAGGTTGTGCATCCCAAGTACAATTTCTTTACGTACGAGTACGATCTGGCGCTGGTCAAGCTGGAGCAGCCGCTCGAATTTGCGCCGCATGTCAGTCCCATTTGCCTGCCCGAAACGGAGAGCCTGCTGATTGGCATGAATGCCACGGTCACCGGCTGGGGTCGTCTCAGCGAGGGCGGCACCCTGCCCTCGGTGCTCCAGGAGGTAAGTGCGGATTAAATGCACAGCCGCTGTCACCTTCGCCTCACATGCCCTCCACTTTCCATCAGGTCTCGGTGCCCATTGTGAGTAATGACAATTGCAAGTCCATGTTTCTGCGCGCCGGTCGCCAGGAATTCATACCAGACATCTTCCTCTGCGCTGGCTACGAAACGGGCGGCCAGGACTCGTGTCAGGGCGATTCCGGTGGTCCCCTCCAGGTAAGCCAAACATATTAATCATGATTTGTGCTCGGACTTAGCGCTTATTCGAATTGCAGGCCAAATCCCAGGATGGCCGCTTCTTTCTAGCCGGCATCATCTCCTGGGGCATTGGCTGTGCCGAGGCCAATTTGCCTGGCGTCTGTACGCGCATCTCGAAGTTTGTGCCCTGGATACTGGAGCATGTCAGATGATGATCATCCTATCGGATATTTGTGCATGCCCGACTCTTGTTATTGTTTTAATTTATTAGTTGTATCTTTAAGTTTGTGTGATTTTAATTTAAACGAACCTTAAGCTTAGTTAGCTTCAATTTAACAATTTGCATTGGCCGAACTTGTGCGTAATTTGCCACGCCCCTCCGCCCCCCGCACACTTAGTCAAGCCCACTAAGTTAGTCTAGCGAAAATTGTTTGTAGGCTGATCTTAAGTTGTCTAACATAATTTGAATCGTACTAAATGATATAATGGCATAGATATTTGTATATAGCCGAAACAAAAAAATATCAAAAAAAAAACATAAAGTCATTTTCATTGTGCAGTTGTTGGTATTTTAGTCTAGGCATTAACAATTAACTAAATCTATATACTAATTTATAAACAAATTGCATACAAACATCATTATGTTGTATCTTGCCCAAAGAACAAGTTTATTTATAAAGATGAGCTCAAATAAATCTATTGAAAATATTAAAAAACGAACAAATTAAAATATTTTCGTATAGTGCATTGAATACTTTAAGGAATTGAAAACGTTATAATTACGAAGGTGCTGCAGTCCTTTCGAATTGAAATGATTGAAATTGATTCCAAAATTTTCAATTTTCTTTTAAGGTAAATTTCTTTGACATTTCTTTCCCAATGACACATAAAATAAATTCTCAGAATTTGTAACTTCTTGGTTCCAAGACAGAGCGAAAAAAATTGAATTGGATAATCCGTTTAAGTGGTCTTTTTAAATTTTATAAAGCCAGTGGCTCGATTAACAGTTAGAAGTTCGAACCAATGTTTTGCCTTTAGGTTCGGTTCGTGAACTTGGTTTGCCAAATTCCCTCGTTACATTTTATTAAACTGGTTCGGTTCAAAGCCGGATTGCAGCCATGCTTATTAACTTTTTATTTTAACAACAATGTTTAATTGCCACTGTACTCAAAAATTGGCAGTTTTTTTTTATTAATCAGCAGTTATTTAGAAAACATTTATTTAAATTACATTAATTACAATTGTTCTACTTGCCAAACGTTTTTTAATAATTTGGAAATTCTTTAATTCACAAAGTTTAAAATACAATTTATAGATTATAGATCATTCTCATCAAAAACTTCATAAAAAAGACTATAATTTCATTTTTCTTAGAGACACCTCAAAGAACAAAATTCCCAGGGTAAATTATCTTGTGAATTGTTTCCCAATGGTTTAAACCCGGTTTAAAAAAACACAACAAATTAAAACCGTCTAGACCGGCAGTCAATTGCTGCTCATTGTCGATCGATCTACCCGCTCTGGGACAATTACATTAATACAGAGTATATAGCACACGGCAATTATGCATTATCATTATTACAATCTTCAATTCGAACGCCGCAATTTGACTCGTAGTTGTCTTCAGCCACCAATAGTCAAGTGCGTAAATGATGTACAACAATTGCAGCTAACGGCAGCGGCAATTTCGGTCCATTCATTAACTTTTCAGTCAGCACCGTGTACGGCCCCAGGGCACGGGAATGATTGGCACAATCTGCGGGCAAATCAACATCGCATGTTTCCATCAGACCGAATTTCACTTTTCAGAAGTGACATTTGACACCCAGCTGAATAATTAATCAATGGACACCAAATGGTTACAAGCCACAAGATTCTGGCCAGACAGAAACAGAAACAAATCGGGTTTCACTTTTGGTAAGCGACTGGAGTTTATTATAGCCGGTACAAATGTGCCGGATTAATTGTTGGAGAGAACTCCAACTGTGTAGAGAGGAATAGTAAATAGTCGGGAAAATATATGATATAGTAAATGTATAGGTTTAAAAACAAAATTTGACTAATGTCGTAGCACGGCTAACGCTCGGTTTAGTATCGTTTGCATATTGCATGTCGCTTATATTTACTTCTTCTTGGGGAAGATTGATTCCTTCGCCTCGTCGAACAAATCTATTGCCAAAAACTTGAGTTCTTTTAGCGTTGTGGGAAACTTTTGTATTGGCTCAATTGGCACCTCCTCGCCGGGCTTGACGCCCTTAATGAAATTGTACGCAACGGCAAAGATCTTGCGTCCTTCGTATAACACAATGCGGACATTCTCTTCCGCCTGGCGGGGATAGCATAGGGATGCAACGGTGCCAGCGCCAATTGTCGTATACACAATTTTCTTAAAGAAACCGCCACGTGCAGCAAATATGAAACCCGCCAGACCGCCCATCACAATGGCCCCGCTGCGATGCATCGAGTTCTGCGGCTCGTTCAGGAAATCGATGGAGCGTTGCGTATGGTCCCTTGCGATATTATAATACTCGCCAATAATCGCCGTCCGCTCGCCAACCACCTTGTAACTGTTCTGCAACTCTATCCGAGCTTTGTGCACGCCGCTCTCCAGACTCGTTTGCAGTGCAGACTCTTTCTGTTTGTGCTGCTCTGGTTTTTGGGGCCTATAAGTGGATGTAACTGTAGTGGATGTAATTGAATGCACTGCTTTGGTCCCTTACGCTGTTTTCCGCAAGGAACCGTAGATGGGCAAATCACTTGGCTTGCAGACCAGCGATTCGGTCGATGGCGCTGCTGATAATTTAGGGGTTTCCTTGCCTGCGCCGACAGCCACGGCTGCCGCCAACATCGATGCTTTGCGCAGCATACTTCTTTTTGTAATTAGCCCAAGTATGAAGTAATCAAAGTGTCTGCAAATTTATCGTTATTTACGTGACTGGAATTTTTAGTTTGTTATAATAAAATGACTCTCTTACTTCAGGTTGTTTGATACATTGCGTAATGTGTCAGTGAAACGGTACGATTGCTTGATGTCGGCATCTGCACAGCTGTTCGAGGATTGAGTGGATCTGGCAACGCTGTGGCAATGAGTTGTATTTGAAAAAATACCTAACTCGCAGTACTTCTTAAAAAAATCATTATTCGACTATATTTTGAACAAATTGAACATATAATATAATATAAAGTATATTGCGTTGCTTATCCACATTCTGGCTATTTGTGGAGCAATTATTTAATGCTCACTGTTAATATGAGCACATGTTAATGGCGAAGTTCCCTTAACACCCCTGTTATCGCCAGGGCTACCGTTTACTACTTCCAGAAGCAGACACTGTTATGCTGCTACCTGCTCTCGCGACTCGCGAGTAAAACAAAGTGAAGATATGCTGAAATAATTCATATTCAATTCGCATGAAATATGGCGCGACAGTCTACGATGTACTCAATGTGACCCTAGCAGGTGAGTGCCAACACCTAAGACCATTAACATTTTGAATTAATTTTAATGCTGAGCAATAACATTTCATAACATAACATAACATTAACATTTGCGTCTGATCGAAAAATGAAAAATGCAAAGAAAAAACATAAATAAACCAATGGAAATTTAAAACAACCTTCAAAAAACACAAGTGGCTCCCATTATTACACACACATGACAAATAATATAAGAACCCGCAACTGTGCAGTACATTCAAAGTGAAAGTCTTAGCGTAAAAGCGTGTGATAAAAGTTCCCCTACAACTTACCACCCACTGCTGCTCTGCTTGTAATGTTATCAGTGCCCGAGGCGCGCTAAAAACGCCTACAACACAGCAGCAGCAACAACAACAACAGCAGCAACCGCTTAGCGCGCATAATACCAAATTCTCAAGGACACGCAGAGTAAAAAGTAGGTGACATGGGCATTTATAAATAAATAAGGCCGTCTAAAGACTAACTAATAATGTTGATTTGTTTATTATAAATGCAGTTGAAGTAACGCAGCAGCGGCGGCAGCAGCAGCAGCAGCGGAAACGACGAACGTGCACACAATTCCAAAAGCAATTAATGGGGGCCATGAACCAAGAAGAAAAACTGGCAAACAACGACAGCAACAACAGCAAAACAACAACAGCGGCAATAACAATAACAACAACTGACTAACGGACTTCAAGCCGTTAAACATTTAGAATTTAATCTGAGCAACTGAGCAATATAACTAGTCATAGTTCATATGGAAGCGACCGCAGGTTCCAAGTTTAGGTGAGTGCAGAAATGGATGCCCCCATAATAGGCTCCATGGTCACCGCGCGACTATGACGACGCCCATGGTTTATTGTTATTCATAACTAATGATTCTTAATATTTTTTGTAATTTCTGTTACGCACAGCGATGTGGACGAGTATGGCTTTAAGCGGGGGGATAAGTTCGATTACAAGAACTATGGCAAGTTTATGGATAGTTACTTAAAGACGCTAACGCGACGACGCATCAAATGGGAGGCTATACTGCAACAAAATATAGATCTCAGCCAGATCAATCCGAAGCTAAAACGATATATACGCAAGGGCATACCAGGTCCATATAGGGCGGATGTTTGGATGAAAATCACTGGCGCCGATGATGCGAAAAAAGAAAAGCCCAATCTATATCGTAGTTTACTGAATATCGACCACTTCAACAAGGAAATCTGCGATTCCATATCAATCGATCTACCTCGTACTTTTCCCGACAATATCCACTTTGATTCCAAGAAGGAGCGCCTCTTTAACATACTCTGCGCCTATGCACACCATAATCGCGATGTCGGCTACTGTCAGGGTCTTAACTATATAGCCGGTCTGCTGCTCATTGTCACCGATGATGAGGAGAAGTCCTTCTGGCTGCTTAAGCATATCGTTGAGAAAATCGTGCCACAGTATCATTCACATAATATGTCCAATCTTTTGCGTGATTTGGCCGTGTTTAGAGAACTGGTAATCAGGCGTGTGCCGGCTGTCCATCGTCATGTGGAATCCTTGGGTGAGTTTGGAATCACTCTAAAAGAAACACTAAAATACGAAAAAAAAACCACTTTTTTAGGTTTGCCCTATGCGGTGATAGCCAGCAAATGGTTCATTTGCATATTTGCGGAAGTTCTACCTGTGGAAACTGTGCTGCGAATATGGGATTGCGTTTTCGCCGAGGGCAATAAGGCAAGTCGTTGATTGACCTAGGTCTAAAACCGTGTATTATATTACGATTTATTTCTTGTGCAGATAGTATTTCGTGTAGCTCTGGCCATGTTTTTAACACACAAAAATGCCATCTTAGGCTGCGAGGATATTGCCGCACTGGCCAATCTGTTTCGTGACACGATGATACAGGATAGCATAGTCACCGACTGCCATAGCTTTATAGAGGCAATATTTTCGGTGCGTTTGACACGCAGCGAGATCGAGAGCTTGCGCAAAGTAGCCGTGCTAAATGGGAACTAAGCAACCAATCAAAGACAACACAACAAACAACAAAAGACCCACGAAAACGTAGAACAAAAACAAAAGAAAGCAATCGTAAAATTCAATTATTAGAGATGTAGCTTAAATGTGTCCAATGCGTATATATGTATAATACTTGTATGTAATATTTTATGTGTGTATTTGTGTATAGCCTCATTGTAGCCAACGCATTTTGAGTATTATTCAAAACAAAACAAATTATGATACCAAAGTCAAATTCCAATTCGAAAAAGCAAACAAATTTACCAACATACACATACGTACAATATATATTGTATGCTGTGTGTATGCATTAGCAGTAGTTGTAGATGTTGCCAAAAAAGCATAGATCTAGAGAATACCTTCCGCCTATACGCCACTTACAATTATATGTTATATATGTCTGAAAGTTTATTCATTCATTTGCGCTCTTAATTCTCTTGTTGATCAAAGAAGTATTTATTTTTTAGTAAATATATTTATACTTTATATACCGCTGTGTGTAGGAAATTTCTAGAAGATACTTGTATGTATTTTATAAACTGCTTTTAAATTGTTATATATATTTGCAAATGTTAGTTGATCGCTATGTACAAACCACAAAACATACAAAAGCAAAACTCATAACTATTTACTATTACATATGTTGTATTTATATAGTTTGTCAATGAACACACGATCGTCGTGCGTAGAAATACTCACTGTCTACACTAAAACTATACATAAATCCTAAAATATAATTTGAGGAATTGATTTGTTAATAGTACATACACTGTGTATGTCTGCCTTTCAGGCCAAAACCTAACGCACCAGCGAACAAACACGAAACTGAAAAAGCTACAAAGTGTCGTTTGTTCAGTGCAACCTAAATGCTTTTTAAATAAATATTACTGCTATTTGTTAGAAAACGAGATTGTCTTTCTATTGCATCATGATTATTTACTTAATAGAGAAATACATATGTGCTTAATTTAGATACATATAGGGAAGACATATAAGATATGTTATATTTGCTCTGGGATTTAGTAGTTTAACTGGATATATATCAATGAAGTTTTATATTATTTAGCATAGCATACTTTTTGGAGTCTAATATTTGACATCTTTCTGGATTTTAATTAAAATTACGTTCAGATAGATTGAACATAGATTGCATAAGAATTGCTATTTCTTCTAACTCGAGTTTGCTGCAAATTTATCGTTAAACTACAATGATCTTAAAAATCATTATTCCAATTACTTACTAGAAAGTCAATTGAATTATTTGAAAAATCTCTCGATAGTTGATCACAAAAGGAAATTATTGCTTTTTCTAACCAAGTGCAACTTTCACGAGGTAGAAAGTGTTTATGGCATGCCGCAATGTGCACCGCACATTGGCTCCGAGGACAGTGCCAGCGATGTGAGCAGAGTGCGACGTCCCGGATGGACGCCCAGATTCTCCCAATTGATCCAGGAGAGGCGTGCCGTCAAATCGCTCGTATTCCAATTGGCCCGATCAGCTTTGATCTCACCACGCAAACACTTCTCCACGTAGGTGAGCGGATCGTAATCCGTTTGCAGCACCTCGCGCAGCAGGGATATATAGGCAATGGCCAGGCGCAGAGTGTCAATCTTGCTCAAACGCTTCTCGTATGGGAATGTGGGCACATGGACGCGCAACTCATCGAAGGCGGAGTTGATACTACTGCAGAGCGCAAAAAAGGAAGAAAGAAATGCTCGTTAGCGGCCTGTTCTGGACAGTTCGGAACTAGCTACTGTGAAATGGAAAAGACCATTTAGTGTACCCGGTAGGTGCGGACCTCTGGATGCGTTTCCTTTCTCGCACATTGGCTTGTTGCCGTTGAATTTTGTAGCTGGAAGCGGCTGCTGCACCATAACCAGTATTCGAGGAACCCGGCCCTGAGCTAGCACCTGGTCCACCTCCGCCCACAGCGCCACCACCACCGCCACCGCTACTGCTGGCAGTTGGACTGTTGCACATCATGGGCGTGGCGCTATTGGAATTCAGCGACACCAGCGTATTGGTATTAGTGGAGGAGTCCAGCAGATTTTCTGAGATCAAAATGTAATGTTATAATAGCTACTTTAATTTGGGTTATTTTTATTAAACTCTTGCAGAGATAATTTGTATTTTAAAATTCGATAATTTAAAATTTGTATTAGTTCTGCGACTTTTTGAAGGGTTATTTTTGACTGCAGTAAATATTACCTTTATCCCAAAGCTTTTAAAAAATCGATCCATACATAATTTTTACATATAGTCGATTTACTTTAAGATTTTGTGCAAAATGTTATTACTGAAAATATTATGTCAGCTTTAGCTTACATATCGTCTACATTGCATATAAACACAAGGTTTAAAAATTAGTTTCAGCAATAATTTTTTTTGATGATATCTGGAGTAATACAATTTTTACAAATTGCTTTTGACATATTGCCATTGTTTATGTTATATACTATATCATATATATTACTAGCTCCCACTGTTTAACAGCTCCCTATACTATTTGTTAGTCAAGAACATATAACTTATATTACACTTTTGCCAGTTGTTTGTATTTAAAATTTCACATTCCGAATAGAATTTTTGCCGTAAAAACTTACCGTTGCCGTGTTGCAAATAGTGCTGTTGAATGTGACGCAAATTGTTGGAGCTTAGGCGTAGTCCAGGGCCGCCACCAGACGTAATGCCACCAGATGCACCGGGACCACCGACGCCACTCTGATGTTGACCCGCATAGATGCAGGAGGGCAGCTCATTGATTAGATCGTCATCGAAGTTGTGATAGGGCAAATGGCTGTTGGCGAAACTTACAATTTACAATTTTGGACACTCAAAAAATGTTCGATTTGCCGTCGGTAATTATTTGCGAGTACTTGATACGAAGATTTTAATCAGTTACCAGTTGTAATTAACTTTTCTCGAATTTTTAAAACTTTCATTATTATTTGCTTAGAGGTTTCTTAATATATTTTAAGTTTTATAATTTTTCTATTTATTTATTTTATTAATTAATTTATTTTTTCTAAGTACCTCACCTTATGGGCGGTGACGAGGACGAATCTGGTAATTGATTTCGTGACATTTTTCTATTTATTTAAACTTGAATAACTTCCCTACTTTAAAATATTCTAATATACACACTTCCACTGTCCAATAAGTTTAAATGTATAATGAGAATCTCCTGGGAATTCTGAGCCTTTTATAGCATCGCCGATCCAATCGGAAATGCCACAACTCTGCCGTTTTGCCAGTACTTGCAATGTGTCTCATCAACCCCTAAATATCCTTGCAACTATTCGCCTGGATTCTGAGGGGCGGAGCTTATCAAGTACTACAGGGTGATTTCGCGCAAACCGATTGCCTGGCGGATGCTGTGAGAAAATTATAGAGCATATTTGTTCGACGCCAATTTTTTTTGATGAAAGTTAATTGCTGTTATCAATTTGAGAAGGCTATAATTATAAAATATTTAAATATAATATATACATATATCAATAATATAATATGACCTATGCGATTTTGTCATTGCATATAATTGCAAATTAAGATAAATGTAAAAAGAGAGACCGGAGAAATAAAGTATATAAAATATACATTCGCGATATATTACACGATATTAAATAGTTTGTAAGAGCTTCTTGGCAGCCTTAAGATTGCTATTTATTTATTATTTTATGACAGTTCTTGTTGTAGTATAATAAAATAGCTAATTATAGAGTGCTAGATATCTTAGCCCACGACTAAAAGTCAACTGTTATTTTTTTTAAGTTTAAAGTTACCTTTTGAACGGATTTTCTCATTGCGTGTGTAGCGCACTTTAAAGTCTCCATAGCCGACTTCGGGCTTTTCAGAATTTACTTTGTGCACATCACCTGTTTTTGACAGTTTGCCATTATATTTCGCACAGCAGGCGGCAGCCATGTTTGTTGTCCTGTTGCCAGCTTTGTTTGAGCTCGCACAAAATCAGGGGCCGTCGGCGACTTTTTCTCTCTCTCCTAATTCCCACATAGTCGAACTCTAACCCCAATTAACAGCAGCTTTTTACCATATGTGCGGCCAGGTTCTCAATGCATCTCGTGGTCTGTTAGTAATGTGAAACTAACATAGTGGCGTATCGGTTAAAACCGGAGTAAAACCTGATCATGATGCAACCTGTTGACATTTTGACCACCAGCTGGAGGGTTCCTCGGTGCAACAAGATTCCCACGAGACCTGAAACGGAGCGCGAAACTACAGCAATTAGATCTCGTCCGATAGCAGGCAGTTACAGTTTACGGCTCATTAAGCAAATGCCGTACTATCAATCCTAGGGACACATATACATACATGTATCTATGTATCTGTATGTCGAAGGGAACCACTTGAAACCGCAGAATTGTCAACAGCAGATAGACAGGGCAATTGTTGAAATTGAATTATGTTTATTTGATGTTTTGGTTTACGCGCAAATTAGCTACGTCGGAGTTCTCGCCCCGCCCAGCCAGGCGACCAGGTCACGTGCGCTAACCCCGAGGCGCGAAAAACCAGCGCCGGCAAAGTCGAACAATGGCAAACAATATGCCAGGGCGGACGCGGATGCGCAAACCTTTTCATTACCAGTCAAATTGGGTTGCCACACGCGCCGGCGCACACGCCGCACGGCACAAAGCTGATGACAGTAATCAGTTTTGATGGAGGGTAAGTGCCCCGGCGCCAGTGTCCTCGGTACCGGTGCAAGCCCAAAGCTGACATCCTTAAGTGAAATCTTGTTACAAACCAATGTAAACACGATTGTTAATTTAACTTTTGCAATTGCTGCAGCCACCCCCGACCGAATATCGCCCTGCCCATGACTGGTGCCGTACTCTAGTCGCTGTTGTTGTTGTTGTTATTGTCGCTGTGCGGCGGATATGTCATTGGACCACAATTAAATTATCGCATTTCAAACGAGTGCGCCCGCGCAAGGCGATAATCGCAAATGCACACTTCCACTTGGACTTGACCGACTGTGGGAAAGAACGGAAATAAATAGTGCACTCTCATTTGATTTGCATATTATCGTACTTGTCGATTCTAAGCCTATCAAACATAATAATTGGGCATATATTTTTATTTGGAAAACGATTTAAACGGGTTTCAAATTGAATCGGTAGAGTTGGGTAAATGTGAAAGGTAAATGTAAAAAGCATGTCCTTAAAACCAAAACAACTTTTTAAATGCGTTTTTTATATACTTTATCGGCCGCTTTCAATTTTCAATTAACGTATTTGAAGGAACAATTTCTAAATTACTGTTTAAATTAAGTTAAATTAAGAAAGAAAGAACATCTACGAAATATTATAAGTATGCGTTGTTAACAAATATTAAATATTGCACTCTATCTTTTCAAAAAAATAAAAAACAAGTGACTTGGGAATACCCTTAACCCTGTCTTTTCATACATTTCAATCCCCTTGCATTCTGCAATCCCCTTGCATACAAACGCACGCCCTAAATAGCTTCTAAGCTACAAGCATGATCTTACTGAAATTTTCAGTGCTTAACAAGAGCATTGAAATCTATGTTGAAACCAAAGTGCAAGTCCGTAGTATTTAATTGGGTTATTTATATTTTTTTTTCAATACCTGCATATGCTTTACGCGAACATTTTGAACCAAACTTGGTGGCTCTATCACTTATATTTTTTAAAATATGTTCGATATCGATAAAATGAAAACGAGTCGAGGTATCGATGACTTAAAATAAACTTGTGCTGCATGATTATAAAAATACATGAACTTGATAAATCCAAGTTAATCTTTTTTTTGCTTTTGTAGTCTCCGAAATTGACGCGTTCATACAGACGGACGGACAGACGGGCATGGCTAAATCGACACAGCTAGTGATGCTGATCAAGAATATATATACTTTTTCATAAAGCCTTTATACCCTGATTTACCATTTTTTAATGGGTTCAAGGTATAAAATAAATAAATTTAAACTAAATTTTAAACTATAAACGAATTATATTTTTTTCTAAAATGTAGTCTATGTTGTAACAAACCATTTTCTTTAAAAAGTAAAACATTCCCATGATTATAACGTGACTGTTAATCTCCAATCGAAACGCAGCCAGGCCATGTTTAAATAATTTCATACAGGGGTGGACGCACGCTAACGTGCCAACAACAACAACTCCGCCAAAAACAGATTGAGAGTGTCAAGAAGTTTTCGTAGTGCACTCAACTGGAGCAACACCCATCAAACGCACTCTCTCACACACACACTCCACACCACCCCTGTGCTAGCACAGCTTTAGGCGGTCTGGATCAAGGACTTCAGTCTGGAACATATCGATTAGCGTTTTGCATCCACACCAGAAATGGACAGAGTAAATTTGTCTGTGAATTTCCACGCTGACACACGACCAGCAAACACCGACCACTTTTCCGCAGGATAATCCCACCCCACTCTACTCCACCCTAACCTCGAACACAATTCGTTGCGGCTGCTTGAACTGCTTTAAGCAATTGTCTGCGAAATTGTTTGTTTATTTTGATGTTGTTTAATGCGTGCTAAATCTGTGCCATATTATGCGGTTACGGTTCACAAATAGCCTGGGAAAAGTAAACAGCTTCAGCGCCTCCGGTGCGAGGTGACTTTCACTGAGGATATTATAAAAGCTTAACTGTGGGGTAAGTCTTTTGTTATACGTGCTTTTGGTTTGAAACCCATCTTTTTGAGCTTTTGGGGGTAAGTTTTCGGCGAAAAGTCTAAGCTATATAGCTTTGAGACCGAATTTTGTTTTTAATTATTTATTAATTCCTTCTTGATTGAAGGTAATCTAATCTTGTGGTATTTAATTAAGTAAAGACCAAATACAAAAACAAATCTATTTTGATGTGTAATATAGATTATGTATTTTAGCTGTATAAACTTTACACTTCAAATATTAAATTTTTGAAATTTTTCACCTAAAATTTAATAAAAATAATAATATGAATTAAATTTATTCATCGTTACATGTATTTTTAAGTATCTTATTCTATTATTGATAAATACAGTTGTTATCCATAATCTTTTTATGCTCAAAAGCCTCTATAGCCATACTCTTTAATGAAGCTTATTTAATGAGTAATCTAAACTAGTAAATTGGTCTAGAGTATTCTCACACAATTTTAGAAATTTTACATTCAAGTATTTTCAAATATTTGTAAAATTAAACATTATCTTATGAACTGCAAAAGGATAGCCTTAGCATACTTAATGGATGTTTTACATGTCACTGTTGCTTTGGGTAGAAATTTGAAATCGAAACGACAACAATGTGCTTAACTATATTAGGCTGTATTTAGCAATCTTACATAAATGAAAAATAATTTATTTAATAATATATAATATTATAATTTATTTTGTCACCTTTTTTGTTATTTTAAAATGAAACAAACAAAAAATTGCGTTTTTCATAAAAAAAAATAATTATCGCAACTTCTTTTTCGATATTGAAAGAGTTAAAAAATATTAAACATGAAATACTTAACTTAGTATTCACGCATACAGTTTCAACACTGCTCACCTTCAACTCGTAATTTATCACATTATTTTAGACACATCAGTACATATATTTAAATATATACCTAGTAACTACTTACTTAACATGTACAGGTATATTATGCCATCATTATTGGCTTAACAAAAAAACTCCGAGGTTATTTCAGTTCAACTCGAATTCTGACTATGTTATTCAGCTGTCAATTAAATTCGTACCCGTGTTATACAGTGCTGTTTTGTTTTTATTTTATTCATTTTTTTCTGATAAACAAATGAGAATTGCTTTAAATACATTCAATGAACGTGTAAATACATTTTAATGGGCCAAACCCCCAACAGCTCCCATCCCATTCCCAATGCCATAGCTCTTACCCGTAGCCCACTCGCAATTATAAAAGCAGACCAAAACAAACACGACAAAAACCGGCAGTAACACTGCGAATTTATCATTATATTTTGGTTGTTTTTGCTTTTCATTTTTGGGGCTACTCAATTCTGTTGCTGTCGTAGTTTTAGTCGCAGACACAGTGCGGCTCAATGGGCAGAGACTGAACAGAAGTGAAGTGAAGCGACTTTAAGGCTGACCAGAGCAGCGTTTAGTAAGTCAGTTGGCCGCTGTCCGTTGCACAGTTCGCACGTTGCGCAAAAAACACTAAAAACGGCGACAACAAGTAAAAAGCTAAATATATAAAAAACAGCAGCAAAAAAAATAGCAAGTAACCAACGCCCCAATCGATTCATATTCGCTAAAAGTTAATAAAGCAAATCCCACAATCCGAAAAAAAATAGAACAAATGCCAGCACGTTTGCCCAATTTGGAATATGCAGTGCAGCAATTGAAACGTGATATATGTGGGGCAAGTGCGCAATCCTAACTACAGTAACTATTAACATAGTGTTTTCGATAGAGTGTCGCGCATATTGGGTATTAAATATAGAACGACTAACTAAGAGCTGCTGGCAGTACTAGTCGCAAGTCGCATGGTCAAGTGGTGTACGGCCAATGCCGGTGATAAGCGTGGCCGCTGCTGATAAGACGGGGGGCGCCAAGTCGTAAAAACTGAAATCAAAACTCATATTGCCATTTTGCGCATAATAATAATTTGTTTATGTCCATGCATGTTTATTATTTCGACACAAAATACAAGAACAAAACAAAGAACACAAAATGCCAAAACATCAAGACCTAACCCATGACATCCCAACTGGCATGGAACTGGAACTGGAGCTGGAACTGGAGTTGCCGTTGCTGTCGTCCAAGGAGCACGCCAAAGGTAAGTACCACACACACGCGTCATTGCTAAGCGCCGGGCTATTAAACCAGTTAAGTTGGTCAAACAAAACCAACTGGCATACATACACACACATACACAAACACACACACAAGCACAGGCGGGCGCTGGTCTTGGCCATAAATCAGTGACATTTGCACACTGCAAGTGGAGTCCGCTTATGAAGCTTAACTGTGCTCTAAACGGCTCGCTTTGTGTTCTAATCAAATGCGAATACGAAATATTTGCCTTTAATTTATGAAAATCGTGTAGCGCCAACAAATCTAATTAGAATATGCACAAACATACATACGCACACGTAGCGATATATATGTATCTATATGGCAAACTAGATAGGCCAACGGCAACAGCAACAACTCTCTGCAGAATCTTAATCAAAGTCTTTGTCTCCCGCTGCGCCTTCGCATTCATTGATAAAAACAAAAACAACGAATCTGTTATTTGTTCAAGTGCTAGCAAATTAGAAATAAACAAAATGCAAATTACATTTGATTCGCAGCAACAACATCAAAGTTTATATCATATGCTTATAATTTCGCGCCAAAACGAAAAGCGTGCTACGAATTTTATCGCATGCTACTTTTTATAATATGCGCTAAGTTTTGCAAATGATTAGTTTAAAATGCAATTAAACGTATTCCTTAGCAAATATTTATATTCACAACTAAATATATTCCTCAATTTATGTGTGTGAGATCGACTTTTTGGACTTTGAACATAGGATTACTCAAATATTAACAAAAGAACGTTGCAGTCGGGTGTAATCAACTGTGCAATACTCGTACACGTATAATAACAACATTAACAGTCGAAAACTGTCTTACTTCTGATTGTTATTTTGGGAGCATTTTGACTTTTGTAATTTGTGGAGGCGGAGTGGACGTATCCGAAATTATTCCACTCAATTTTTAGAGGAGGTCATCAGAAAACTCAAATGTTGTGGGAGTTGCGGATCTTCGCAGCTAACCCGTCAGCAATATATGTAAATTTTATCGATTTGGTACGCCCCCAGTGGGGTTATCCACATCAATTTTTGTGCAATTTTTAGAGGATGTCATTTAAGTATTTAGCTTTAAAATTGGGAGAGATATATAGATTAAAGCTAATACCACGCCTGCAGTGAGAGTAACCATAAGTCTTTACACTTTATCAGACGCAGATATACAATAGTATATTTTTTATATAACATTGCGTTTATTCTGACTGACGGACATTGCACTAACCCAATATACTCTTTTCACTTCGTAAACGAGTATAAAATATCCGACTCACATACCCCATATTGAACATACTGAACATTATTTATAACATTTTTTTCATAAGTAGTTCAGTTTGGCAGCATTTCCGTGGGAAGAGCTACTCAGTGCACAACCGGAAATATGACTAACAATGTCTTAAAGATAAGCGTATCAATAAATAATTCACGTTGGGGGTAGCAGAAAACGATAGAGATATATTTACCAAACAGTCGAATATATTGTGCAATTACATGAATGTGCTGTATCTATTTGGATTATCAATAAGCATCTGGTTTCTTTTGTTGACCAATGTTATAGACACTATCAACATTTGCCAACAGTTGAAACCCGTTTTTGCATGATTATCACAATTGACTCTTCGCTTTGCTGATGTTTTACTCAATTAGCGACAATTAAGCAACTGTACAAAGTTTTGCATTTGTTCTTTGCTTTTATGAGTAATATAAAAATAAATAAAAGCTCTTCTTACAATGTTGCCACTGTTTTGTTTTAAGTAAATGTTAGTTTAAATGTTGCGACCACAAAGTTTTTATTGTAGAATAGCTATTAGGTTGCCTATTAAACGAGTCAGATACACTGAAAAATAAAAACAGCCTACAAAGTATACTATGAATTTTTTTTCAAATTAGCTGGAAAATAAATTAGTTGTTAAATATTAAAAAAATAAGTATTTTTAAAAGTATAAATTATATTGACCTTTGCTGCTAGGGCCTATTACTCAACTCGACAATATAAAATCCGAAATGTTTAATCACATTTAAGTATATATGTTTTTGTATTTCCGCCTTTAATAACATGATAACAACAATACACATACAGAGCGTAAATTCTCATTAAACAATCATCATATTCATCATCAACATCACCCACCCGAAAAAAGATACAAAACCCCACAACAAATAACAATATAAAAACGTCAACAAATTGTCAGAATTTTTTTGTTGTGATCCATCAAGTGAATTGCCACCGACAGTCGTCGCCCAGCGATCGGTACTGGCCACGTGCCGGCTAATGCAAAATAGACTGTGACTATAGTTCGGACTGTTATAAACTACAACTATACGTCTGCGTCTGCTGCTCCGATCAATGGCCAGTGCAGCTGGGTGTGCAACAAACTGCGCCACGAGATGCGAACTTAATGTGGGCATTACTCATACGTATTTACATATATTGATTTATTCTTGTAATATTCGAGATGATAGCAAGTGCAGAATTCAAATTTGTGAGTCGAAAGTAGAATACTCTATATGTAGACGATCATTACAACTTTTGCTAAAAAGTCCGCCTATATATGCTTTCAATAATAGCTGCATGTTTGTTGTTTTTAATTCCAAAATAAGTTTCGTTTATTTCTTTAAAGCTTTCTTATGCTAGTGGTAATGAAAAAACATATCAAAAAATTCTCCTTGTTTTAACAAACTGATTACGTTAAATATATATAAAATTAAAAAAAGAATTTTTTTTCGAAATCTAACATATGTAAATATGCAATCTTGAAAAATTCATTAAATATAATAACATATTAAGACATAATGACATATTAAGATGCATGGCGAAGTACTTGTACTTAGTTTTCTGTTAGTGTATAGAAAACGCTGAGTAAAACGATGCCGGCGATTAAGTAACAACAGCAACAGTTTTGCGCGCCAAGCGAAGCAAACTAAGAGAGTATAACCGAAGAGAGCACGAGCAAAGAGAACGCGCGCAGCTGGTGCAGTAACAGCAGCAGCTGATAGTACGTCGACGTCGACGTCGACTGCCAAAGAATGGTCTTAGCGCAGCATCGGCAGCCCCCAGCAATTGGCGCTTTCGCTATCGACGGCGTCAACGCTGGCAGCAGCGTCGCTGTCGTTGCACAGTGGACCGAAATGATTGTAACCCTGTCAAATTCATTTGCCTCTTGAATCGAGTATGATAAAGAATAAAGGATACATTTTTATTATTTTTATAATTTTTATAATTTATCAGCATTTGATCTAAACTGAAAATTTGTTTTAGCTGGAAACTAAATAGTTAAATATCTTGTCATATATAACAAAACTCTAATAATACATTACGGAGTAATTTGAATAAATATATTTAAAATTTTTAGGTAATGTTTTCTCAAACTGGCAGTTGTTATGAAATTTAAAAAATGAATAGCTTTATAATAATTTATAATTGACGGAACCTAAACAGATTTGAGTTGAAATTGAGATGAGGTGAATATAATTCATGCAAACGTTTCTTTTTATATAATAATGATATGTATGCATAAATAAAATCAAAACTGAATTTTAAGTGACGGAATTAGCAAATGGACCACAGTACTCTGTCGTTGCGTGCAGGAGCAAAAGTTATAAAAGTTCTTCGCAATTCGCACGAGAGCTCAGTTGCTCTCGGTCATTCGTTGTGGTTGTGTGAACTTGTGCCGCAGCAGCATCAGCAGCAGCAACAGCAGCAACAACAACGATAACGACAAGCACAACAGTAGCGGACAGAGACGACATTGTCGCCATCATTGTCGCCATCGACATCGCCATAGAGAAACTAAAGAAGCAACAGCAGGAAGAGTTTTTCGTGTGAGCAGCCAAAGACAAAACGTTTTGTGGGTGCGTGAGTGCGCATAGTATAAAATTAAATAAATAAATTAAACAACAGCAACAGCAACAACAACAAATGCGAGCGGCAACAACATTGTTATGCATATACATATAAGTATATACAAAAATGTGCCAATATAGAAATGCTTATACTTATAGTTTTTGTTGTTTGTTATAAGCAAAATACTGAAGGCACCCCGGCAATGTTTGGACAACTATGACGAGACTTTCTGTTAAATAGAATATTATAGACAGTGCGGACAGCCCACACACAATAGCAACAACAACAAGAAAATCAGCAGACATTTATTTCATCATTTACTGTTTGTTCAAGAGCCATCAGTAGTTTTTCAAAATATTATTTTTTACATCATTAACTTTATTACAGCAAACGCTATTTGTTATTGTCTGAAGTTTCTTGTTGTTGTTTTTATTATTGTACGTTGTCTAGTTGCATTTGTTTTCCAAATTGCAATTTGCTGTCAGTTAAGCGAAGCGCGCGCAAAAATTCGTTCGTCACACCACGCGGCGTATGAGTAACAAATACGAAAAACATTCTCTCGCGCCCGCTCTCAAATATTCATTAACAAAACCGCAATTACAAATTACAGCTGCAGTTACAGTTTAAGTGCATTGTGGCTGCAACACGCAATTTAAGCAAGAATAAAAAATAAATAAAAACATTTTTGAC
Organism: Drosophila robusta; assembly: GCA_035043565.1. Taxonomy (NCBI): domain Eukaryota; kingdom Metazoa; phylum Arthropoda; class Insecta; order Diptera; family Drosophilidae; genus Drosophila; species Drosophila robusta. Next base: position 3,199,219 of record JAWNMW010000235.1, read on the forward strand.
TCGGACATACGCGTCGTATGCGTAATGTCATAAACCATAAGAAGCGCTCAAAACACCAAATGCTCATTATACAACAATAACAGCAACAACAACAACAATAACAACACAAGAGCATCGGTTTTATGTGTCTGCTTCCGTTTGGTGCGCTTTTAAAAATTGATCAAGAACGCAGCGAGCAGTAAAAAGCAGCAAGCGGGCAACGGATTTCCGCGCCAAGGCATCAAAACAACAGCATCAGGAAGCGGGGTAAGGAAATCGGGCAGGCAACAGCAGAAGCATCCTTGGGGTGCCAATTGTGCAGCAAAACGCGCTTCAGGATTAGCCCACGTCTAGGAGCAGCAGCAACAGCAAGAGTAACAACAGCAACAGCGACAACAACTCGTATTGTATCCATAAGGTAAGCTCATTACGGGCACTGGCAACCTCGCCATGTTGACAACAACAACAACAATAACTACAACACAGAGAATTGGCTCGTGTGTGTCCTGCCCTTATCCTTAGAGCTGCTCCTGATGCTTGCATGGCCCGCGGATGTGCCGCCAGTGGTGTTTGCTTTGCTTTTGTTTATTTATTTGCCTGTTTGTCTGTCCGTCTGTTTTTCTATTTTATTTCGCCTCTTTGTGCGTGTGTGTGTGCTTTAGAGAATATATCAACAACAACAACAACAAAAATGACAACAGGAACAACAATAAGGATAATAACGACAACAAGCAACAACAATGACTTTATTTTGACAGATTGCAGAGCAGCTGCCTCAACTTTGTTTCCACATAAATATGGATGTATACGTACATACCAATGTATATTTTGAAAAGGCAAAAAACCGAATTTAAAAAAAGTATTATGGGTACTTGTTTAGTGCGTCTCTTAACTCTTTACACCGCCATAAATGTGCTGTTATATGATCCATAGAATTTTGTTGTTTGTCTCAAGTGGGTGAATAAATGTCTGAAAATAAAAAATAGACATTTATTCTTAACGATCATATTAAGACGTAAGCTTTCCTTCTTGATTGGTATCATCACTTAGCTATTTATTTTATGTTTTGACTTTTTAATTATCACTTTGATAAGGATACTAAAAAAATAAAAAGTATTTTGCAAATATTTTACTTTCGGCATGACAAAAGAATATAAAGCTATTTTTTCGTTTACTCATTGCGCGATTTCAACAATATAATCATAAAAATGATAATTTAATACTATCTAAATATTCTATTGGTGCGTAATATAATCTTCAGGTAATATTTATAAATATGACATACCGAAAATACATGATATAGGTCTATTAGAAAATCTGTTAAGGTAGATATAACACCATTCTAAATGTTCAATTTGCGTTTTAAATTTATTACTGACACACAGTTTACCGACAATATGTCAAGTATTATTGATTGATTTAGGAGCACAAAGTCATTCCGTACAATAGTATAAATAAATATAACTAACTATCCTTAAGTAGGCTTTTAAAAATTGCATTGAATATGTTTTAATTTAAAGATAAACAAAAAACCTGGCGCTACCCATAAGAAAGATCGTCCAAAAATATTTAGTACATGTTATAATATGCGAAGGCATATTAAACAAATTCAGTTATGCTATATAAATTTAATTAATTTTTTGTTACATATCATAAAAGCATAATTCCAGGAATAACTTATCTCATATCACTTTAAGTTTCTGAAAACTCACAATTTATACCCTTCAAGAAACAATTCTCAAGCGATAGGAATGTGAATCAAAGATAAGGTCTTAAAACACTGACAGACTATTGTCAACTAATAATCGTAATTTTTATTCTATTACCAAAACTTGTGTTTTATATGCTAATCCAAAATCCAGTGCAGAAAAAAGTTAAGCAAATTCTTGATATCAATTACTGGCTGTTAAGTGTAAGGTAACCAACATACTATCATAATAACTGGCAGCTTGTCAGCAAATATTAAAGGCTTACATGTGCGTCAGAAAGGCCAAAGGCAGCGGAAAAATTCCCCATTTATGCATGCAGCCAATTGGAATTGGAATCGAATCTTAACAATGCATGCAGAAAAGAAAGGTAGAAAAAAGAGAAATGAATCAAACAGGGACACAAACATTGCTGGCAATCACCTGGCGCCGGTTGCCGCCGCCTCCAGTCATCCAGTCTATCGATGTTGGGTTATGCTAATGGCGGAAGCTGTGCCTCGATGACGACTGATTGGAAGCGCATAAAAGTAGCAAATCAGTGCGCACTTTGAAATTGAAATTGTAATCAAAAGGCGCTCACAATATGGTAGGGTGGGGCATGCGGACTGAGACACGGGGAGGCATGGGGATGTCGGTGTTTGTGTGTTGTAGGATTATCGCTGCTAAGCTGGCTAAATTTGAAATTGCCAAACGATTTGCTATTCGATTAAGAACACAACAGCTGCAAGGGCAGCTGGCTACATGGAAGCATTAACAACAAGACCAACAACCAGACACATACACAAACACAAACAGATAAATCGAAATGGAAATAGATTTGCAAATTCATGTTCACAACAATGGACACTCACACATATATTAAAAAAAATATGTAAACGCGCACAGCGAAAATAAGGATGTTCGTGGATACTCATGGATACCCATGGCACTGATGACCTACATTTTGGGAGCCCAGCTACACAAAAAATAAAAAGAAAGGAGATGAATAAATTCTAGCCTGGCTTAGAGGGAAGCTCGCGTATCTGTTGGTTTGTTTACAACAAATGCGAGAATCATGAAGCCACCCACAGGCAAGCAGCCATGCAGACAGGCAGCTGGACAGCAGTCGACGGAAGGAAGTCTGTAAGGACTCTTCAATGTGGGACGACAATAGCACCGAACTAGTGCTAGCTGCGGACAAAACGGATCTGCCAGTATTGCAATGTACTGCCAGATACTTTTTCACTTTTCCTATTTTTTTTCTGTTGTTATTGTGGAAAATTTAATTTTTGCAAAATAAAAGATGTACAAGTATCGGCCAGGTGGAGATACACAAAGGAAACATTTGCATAATATATCAACACATTTTGCAGTTTACTGCGAAAAGGTTATACACGCAGACACAAACACACACACACAATATTACACACGCCCACCTCATTAATTCTGCGAATATGTAAATCTTTGTAAATGCCGCACAATTGATTTGATTTCATTTTATTTTTAGTGTGTGTGCGTGCGTGTGTGTGTATATGTGGGTGTATGTCTTTCTTTTCAATCATTTGGCATTGTAAATTGTAAATATTTCGTACTCATTTTATGAGAGTTGTTGACGAAATTGTCAAACTGATTTCAATTTGTCCGCATCAAATGAGGATAAGAGTCCTCCATTAAATTTGTGGTCCATAAAAGCAGGCACATTAGGTTAACAAAGTTGCAACTGTAGCACAAGAAATTTGATATTTCGCTTTCTAAGCATTTTATATACATTGGGGTATATTGGGGTATAGATGTATTGAATACAATGCAGAAAGTGGACTTTTATTAATATCATATTTCTTTATGATAACAAAATAACTATTATCTGTCCAAGTAGGGGTAAATGTAAAAAAAAATGTTCCTGTATCCTTTAAAATGGATAATTAGCTATGTTTTATGCAGAATTGAAATTCAGTCAAGCCTTATAGCTAACAAATATTTAATTCATAATCTGAATTTTCATTTAAATGGGGATTTTTTTTTGGATTTTGCTCGCTTTAAACTGCATATTTTTAGAATATTTTTATTATTTAGCTATTTATTTATACAATGGTTTCACGACTGTTTATGTAGAAGCTCAATTAAATTTGTAAATGTTCTGAAAGTCAAAGAAAACATTTAAACTCACAAAAACCATTGTGTATTTTACTTTGAAGTTGAATTTATTTATATGCATCCATAGCTTGTGGTTCGATTTTTTTAAAGTAATAAAATTAAATTATGTTCATTGTAAATATCTGGTGCAATTTCCTTTTGAATTTCTGTGGTATCTTCAACACTAATTCATTAAAACACCAGATTTCTTGCAGCTTATATTTTGCGCTGTATAAATCGCCTCATTTACTGCCTGATTTACTGAACGATTAGTCGCAATAGTTTGCCATAAATCTCTGGCAATTTATAGCTCACCGAAATAATAGTACAGCTACGATCTGGGCGGCATATTTGTTTTCTTCGATTGTGTGTTTCAAATTTATTTCTCTTTCTGCTGTGTTTACTTATTTTATGCGTTCAAATGCCAAAATCAATATCGTTAATTGCAAGGCGTGAAAAGTACAATTTAGCACGTACATCTCGGCCAGTTAAAAATATAATTGCTTATAAAGCCAATAATGCGATTTGCAAATATCGTAAATTAAAGCAAAATTTAAAATTAATTAACTGTATTAAATTGTGGCTAACGACCCAACGCCGTGCTATGCACCAGTTAAATCAATTCGTCGTGCTCTGATATTCAAATGTTACTCATAGGTCGCCGAAATTGTTTTCTTATGCGCACTGTCACAGCACGATGTTTGTGGATTTTGTTGCAATTAGACTGACAAGTGATGAGTTGCGCCAGACAGCCCAGACGACAGATCGACCAGTGCCAGTGGCAGTGGCACAGTCCGTGATGGGCTGTCAGCCGGCTAAATGTCGGCATCTTAGTTTCTCTATGGAGCAGCGGAAGCTGTCGCCGCTGAAGAGCTAACTAAACTACTAACTGCATAAACGTTTGTATATACGAGTGTGTGCGTAAAGATTACGATTACTATTACCCACTTGGCAGCGTTCTACAATTCGAATACGAGAATACATAGCCGACCGGGGCTGAGGCAGCTGCAGAGGCAATCGCAGAATGCATAATAAACAAATCCTATAAATGTGCAAATTGCCTGCCAGCGTCATTGAGCGTCCTCCCCTCAACAACATCATCATCGTCATCACCATAATCATCATCAGCACCATCATTATCATCAACATCTCATAGTCATAGGATGAAAGTGAATGCACTTTTATATGCATGGCTGCTAATTACAGCGACAGCTTGTCTATCTCAGTCAGCCGAGCCCCGTTCTCCACCCCCCGCCCGCTCACCCACCTCTGCGTTTGTCACCATGTGTCCCCAGAGCTAAACGATTTCTTTTGTATAAAATTATTTAGCACATTTCTCGCTGATTGTGGCGCTTATAATTTAGTTTTTTTTTTGTCACTTTTGGTTTCAGCAATGCAAATACATGAGTGCAGCTAATTGCGGCTATTTGGGGAAAAAGCCTGCAATTGTTTATTGTGCAAATTTGGGTTGGTGTTTAACTATTGAAATTCAGCTAATTTCACTTGATACACCGGGGTCAAAGCCTTTGGACCTTTTTAAGAGCATTTCCTCAAAAGTTGTTGACTAAAATTAATTAGTTAATTGCTATACACTAATTAAAACATTTAAAAAACCAAGAATAAATGATCGGGATCTTATAGCCTGTTTTTACTTCTATTTAGAAGTAGTTCTAGTTTTGTAATTATATTTAAAAGGCTTTTATTATTCATTTATTCATTGTGGATACATATTATTTTTTTAAATAAAAAACAAACGAATCGATAAACATTTATTCTTTTAACGATTCGTAAATTCTGGTTAAATTCAAATTACAATATGACCCTAGATTATTTTGTTTTTGTTTTTGAAAAGTGTTGTTTCAGAACGCTTTAGATTAGAATTTATTATTAAAATTTCAGTACTAGTAATGTAAAATATTTTATGTGCTTTAAATAAAGCCGTATATAATTATTTACGAAAATATTTGACTATATTTTCAACATTATATTATAATAGGTTTATTTAACTAAAGGTTGGCTATATAAAATACATAACGCTTTTTAATAAGTAATCACTCACTCATGAAGATAACTTCCAGATATAATAGTAATATTAGTTTGTATTACCACGTTCCCAAATGTGTGAAAATTAAAAAATCTTATTTATCTGATATACTGTGATAAAATTTATTGCTTACACACCCTGCACGAAGATAATTCATAATTGAACTATGTAAATTTAAGCGAAGAAATTCCTCTTTAAAATTGCCTATTGTGGAACTTTCTCAGCACCCAGTTAATTTGAGCCGGGCGTTATTCCAGCATTTAATTAATCATACATATGAATAAACCTAGACGATGATGTTGATGCCGGCGCCGTTGGTCGGCTTGGACTTGGGCTTTCAGCGCTGGCATTGACTTTTCAATTGAAACAAATCATTATTTGAGCATCGTGTATATCTTTTTCAATTGAGCGAGCGATGAGCGATGAGCGCTGAGCAAAGGCAGCCCTGGAGCTGGCTGTTGAAGCGTGTCAAAAGATCGCGCCCAAACGCATCCGTATCGGATATCATAGAGCTCCCGATCAAGTGAACTTGACTTTGGGGCGGCGGGTATTGAATGGATGCATATGTATTGCATGCATTAACATGCATTTTTATGATCGCAATATGCATAGATTAATTATACTATGTGATAGACACTTGCAATTCGACATGGACCGATGCAGCTCAATTTGCATAGAGTGCGATGTGGGATAGCTCTGCTCTTATACGAAAATATATGCCCGGTTTGAAAGCAATCGCCTTACGAGCAATCTATTCGCAAATTGGAAGCAAAACCAGATCGCTCGATTAATTCAAAACTACATCAGAGCGCCAACACTGAATTGCATTAAATATTTCAAATACTTGCGACATAAATACAGAAACACCGTGATAAATGGCGAAATTAAAACAGCAATTTGTCTTTAGTTGCATATTAATAAGTTAAAACAATAGAACGATAAAAGTTGATAAATTAAAGCTCCCGTTCGGAGCAGTCATTGTATGTACAACTATCTAATCATTTATTAAATCTTACTTTTTATACCTTTTACTTATTGTATCGGTCAAACAATACTATAATTCGAATGAACGCACGGAAATAGACACTTCTGATCCCATAGTATATAGATATGCCCATCTGTTTGTCCATCTGTATACTTTTCCGTTTGTTTGTTTATCTAAACCTATGTGTCGATCTTTTAAAAACTAAATACTGAAATTTCAAGTTTTGTTCAACTAAAAACCGACCTAACTGAAGAAAATTGTGTATAAATTAATATTTCATAGTTTAATTATTAGAACACAGTGTTAGTACACATTTGAGGAAGAGTAATCATAAACTACTATTCAAAGCATTTCAAATCTTTTATTTTTTCCTATTGTTATAATTTTTTTAAATTATAATATGGAAATTAATGAAATCAACCTGTAGATTTTTTATTCATATACACGATGTACGTATTTTCTGTTGACGCCAGTGGGGCTGGTCTGGGACTGGGTTGGTTGATCTATTGGGCTGTTTGGTCAGTTGTTCAGTTAGTTGAACGACAGCTGCAAAATGCAATTAGCGTTATTTTCAGCGTGCCGTAAGATTGCGCATACGCCATGTGTGCCCGCCTGGCGCGAATGAGTTGAAGGTAAAATTGTAATGGCGACGACGTAGTTTATAGCATTGAGATTGAGTCGCCGACACAAACACACACACACACACACGGTCCCCCTCTCTATACAACCCTCTACAGGCCCTACAGTAGCCTACCAACCTAGCCAACCTGCTGCGTGCGACGACCTTCAGGCAATGGCTGCCCGTGGACGCTAACTGCGATGTCAACGGCAAAGCAAACGAACATTCTGCTCTTGTTGTTGTTCTTGTTGATGCTGTTGTTGTTATTGCTGTTGCTTCCCATGCAACTTTACTGACCGAAAAGGCAGCGCACAGCAGGTACAGACAACCATTACGTATACGTGTGTGCGCTGATGCGTTGATGCCGCGCATATGTTGCAGCTGCAATGCATGGCGTCTATGAAATTGATAATTAATTATCCTGGCAGCCTGTCGCCTCACATTGCGCCTTGTTTATGTTGGCGTCCTCAGCCGCCTGGCAATCCTCTTGCGGTCCCCGCAGGCGTCCCTGGCTTGCGGCTTTTCGCGGATACGCTTCGCTTATTGTGTTTACAAGTGCGTGAAAATTTGCGCTTAACTGCTTATCACGTGCGGCATGCGGCGTGCGGCGTGAATTTTACTGCGGCCAAGCGGCCACTGGCCGCACATGGAAATACAGAGACAGGGGCAGAGACAAACACCCGCACACGCTGTGGCAGATATGCAAAATGCTAATTTAAGCCGAGTTGAATGCTGCAGGAAAAGTAATGTGCATTTTCGCATGAATTATGCCACAATATTTACAGAATTATTACAGAGAACTTCATAGTTCTCTTCCCTCCATAGTTCTGTAACTATTAAACTTATACATTTACCGTATTCCTGTCCAAACTTAACAAAAATTTCAAGAGCTTTACTTTCGCAAACTTACACAAATTTGGTAAAGCTAGAAATTAAGTTATTATTTCAACACACCGTTGAGTGGTTGGTATAGAAAACTTTCGCAAGCTTAATAGATGTCTGCGGGGATATAAAACAGTCAACACCCTGAAGATAAATATTCTGGATTCTTTTCATACTCCATGTATTTTTCTATTTTGTATGGCATCCTGTTAGTTGAGTACGAGCAAAGTTTAGTTGATTTAATAACATTATCGTGTCTATGTGTCTACATCTCAACAAGGGAAGGATTCGATATTTGTACACGAACTTATTGAGACATGTCGTGCCTGTTCTTGTCACTAAACAAACAATGCCAAATAATCAACTTTAATGCCATAGTCAGAAATTAATATATCATTTCTTAATCAACTCTAACACGATATGGAATGGCAGCAGACAGAGATTCATATAGACTTTATTGGTAAATCAAGAATAAGTTAATCATGTGTAAGGTTGTTCTCTTCACATACATGAAAGCTGCTGATTTAATTGTTTTCATTAGCATATTTTATAGAAACACATACATTGAGATACGCTTGAAATATCCGAATATATATAAAGCAAGCATTTGGTTACATTGCCAGCTTATTCCAATCCCAGCGGCCCCATCACGCCTACATAAATAGTTAATGATATTGATGAAATCCGAAATTAATTCCATTTGACGTGCACTAAAAGTGCTTAATTATAAGCAAGGCATCAAGAGAAAGTTGCCAAAGGATTAACCGTTTAATGCACCTACGAGAAAGCAGCTCAATGAGATTTAAGTCAAACTTTATTCCCTCGTATCGCTTGGGTTGCACGGGGCAATGGCATTACTTACTTGTTGGCATTGATATTGTTACCTATGGCTTTGTGAAAGTAGTCAGTCACTGGCTGAGCTGGCAAATCCCGAACAAAGCCAATACGCTACAAAAGCGCCGCTGACCGCACTGAAAGAAAGGCAGCTAACAAAAAAATAAAAAGGAAAAAAGTTGAACTAGCCAACTGAGAAAAGGACACGAACATGACGACCAGCCAGCCACAGCACACCCCACCCAACGCAATTACATTAAATCTTAGCTATTATTCTTGTTCTTTTACTTTGTATTTGTGTGCACACAACTTTTGCCAGTAGCTCGGATCGGACTTTGGCCAGCTGTGGTTAATCGCGCACGATGTGATTGAATTCTATCGAACGCAGGTTGTGAGCTTTGGAAACTGGGGCAGCAACAGGGGAGCGGATGCGGATTCGCGTAATAAATGAAATAGAGGCGACTTCGCTGCTTGACTTGGCTGCATTTGGCTTTGGCCTGTTTCTGAGAGGCTGATTTGGTTTATGGCCACCACTGGCCACTGGTCGCTGGCCACAAGCCACTGGCCACTGGCCACTTAACTAATTGCGTCTTTGTGTGCGCCTGACACGCGCCATAAAATTAATTTGAATGCCCTTTTCCACAGGGTATAATGGCCATGTGTGAGCCACTTGACAGGTCCTGAAGCAAGTACCAAAAATATGATTGCGTCTGATCAGGCAGAGATCCTGCATCTAAAGAAGAGTTTACCGGTTTAGTTAATAATAATTTATCGTTTAGTTAATAATAATGATAAAGTGACCCCTTATTTGAGGCTATAGAACAGCGAGGAGAATATCAATAGAGGCTTTTGCGTATACGTATAAGTAAAGTCATTATAAATTAAAATGTAGAGCTTAATTTTACTATATATGAACATGATTCGGAGTTAATTCAAAATAAGCCTAAATTAAACTAAAGTTAACCTTTAATAATGATAATTATAAAGCATAAACTTAATTTCAGTATGCCCTATATTCACAGTATAGAAGGTCATGTGTAACGCGTCCTATAAAATGTTGTTTTCTTCTTTTGGTTTTGCCAACCTTGCAGTTCCTTTGTGCGCCATGCACGACTCAACCGGAAAGCCGTCCCCTGTAACCACGCCCACACAGTCACCGATGGCGGCGGCAGATCCCGGAGCCGTGCCAGCTGACGATGAGGATGAGACCGATGTGATTGGCGATCTGATGGGCCACTATGGCAAATGGCAGCTGGTCATGACGGTGCTCCTGTCACTGTTTCAGGTGCCAAACACCTTTCACATATCCTCATCCATATACCAGGCGGCCAACAAGGAGTTCTGGTGTCAGCGACCATCGCATCTGCAGCAGTTGCCCGTCGATGTTTGGCGCAATCTGAGCGGATCCAACGACAATTGCCATGTGCTCGCCGGTATCGATTGGAACCAGCTGAGGAACGATACGTTACCCGCCCAGATGCAGGTAAGGAGCGTGGGGTGACCGTGCATGAAATCCCGTTCAAAGCCACAAGCCAGCCACGAGTAAACTAACGCTCTTATCGCGCCTTGCAGCAACAGGCGGCGGCGGCGGCGGCTGCGGCTGCGGCAGCGGCTGGCGACGAGGGGAAGCTGGTTGCCTGCAAAAGCTGGGAGTACGAGACGAACGACAATGTCGGCAACACTTGGACCTCGCAGTGGGACCTGGTGTGCGACAAGGAGCATTTAAAGAACGTGGCTGAGATGTTCTTTCTGCTGGGCGTCGCAACAGGTGGCATCATTTCCGGCTACCTCTCTGACAAGTTTGGCCGCAAAACAATGCTCTTCATATCTGCCGTGCTGCAGACCATATTCGGTAAGTGGGCCGCCGCGTTGGGTGGCAACATTAACAATGTGCCACATCCCCTTCACTATTATCGTCATCATCATCGTCGCTACATAATTATCATGCTGCAGTGACCTTTACTGTCAGCTCTCCACACAACACACTCACACATGCGGAAGTGGCATTGGCAAATGCCGCCAGTGTCCCCTTTTGACTTTGAACTTGGCATTGGCGGCGGGGTCAACGTTGAGTGGGCAATGCATCAGTGGATGTTGCTGCTGCTGCTGCTGCTGCTGCTGCCGCTGCATTTGCCTGCCTTGTTGTCCTTGTTGATTAAATCGCGTTTAATGTAATTGGAATTTGCATTCAAAAGGACACTACTAATAAGGGATCGCCGCAGGGCGGACCACAAACGTGCAGCCTTACAATGTGTTGTGTGTGCACTTTTGTGGCTTGTCGATACCTTACTGAGGCAGATATTTTGAATTGAATTTGGTTTTTATGTCTTTACCTGTTGCTAAAAATAATTATTGTGACAATTTCATTTCATTTCCTCTAAGAAAGTATGTAATTTTCAAATATAAATAACTTTTATTAAATCATGTAAAGTATAGAAAAATGTATTTTATTAAATAAATTCATTTTTATACTCGTTCACAAAGTGAAAAGAGTATATATAATCCGTCGGTCTGTCTGTGTGAATGCAATTTTTTTCGCCGCTATTGAAGCTAGAGACTTGAAACTTAGAATATACACTCGTGTATATACCCGCGTCAGACAAAGTGTTACGATTTTTGTGCCACTGGTCGCCTGGTAGATCGATAAAGTGACGGTCGCAAATCGAAAAAGGTGAATATTTCCCACAATTTTAAAGCTAGAGTTACCAAATTTGGTATGAAGATTGCAGGTGAGCCCCTCAAAATTGCGACCTTAATATATGAATTTTAAACATCACATTTTTACTGGTAACCTTATAACTCAAAAAATTCAAAATCTATATAATTCAGAAAATATATCCTATAAATAGTATATACTTGTTCTGATAAACAACACATTTATATGAAAGAAAAACCCTAGTTAACTCCGCCTCAAAACTATTAAATAATACGCAGTATCTAAATATTTTTAGTATCATAATTATATAAATATAGCAATATTTTATTTCATTTAGCCGTCTGTATGATCTCTGGTTTTTAAATCACATATCTATTGATTATTTTTCTATCGGCAGGTCTTTGGCTGTACTTCTGCAGTTCCTTTGAGCTATATTTGACGCTGCGGGCACTTTTGGGGCTCGTCTCCGTTTCGGTCACGTATTCGGGCCTCATTTTGGCCATCGAGTATGTGGATGGCAAGTGGCGCACCATCGCCGGCATGTACAATCTGTTTCCACTGCCAATCTCGTATATGATTATCTCTGGCCTGGCCTATTTGACGCAAGACTATCAACGTCTGCAGCTGTGCATTGGGATTCCGGGAATTTTCCTCTGTTTTCTATGGTAAGGCCAATTAATTTCCCAATATTTTGGCTGGATCCAAAGGTGTTCGTAAAGGTTAAGTTAAACAAAATTAAGGCGTTAATCGTGGCGCGTGCAACGTGTAAATTTTCAATAAAATATCATGTGTGTTTACATACAAACACACTCACATACGTGGTATGGATCTGTGTCTGTAGCGCGTACATCATGAGTCGGCTGAGCAATAAACGGCAAATAAATTGCGAACTGCGCGTGGGTGTCCCAATTATAAACACAAGACGCCTCCGACCAGACGAGGAGGTGTCTAATTTATGAGTGTGTCTGAGACTCTGGCTGAAACTGTGTCTGGTATCTGGTTCTCGTTGACAGGTTTGTGGTGCCGGAATCACCACGCTGGTTGCTGGTCAAGGGTCGCATCGAGGAAGTGAAACGCATCATTGAGGCGGCGGCCGTTTTCAATGGGCGCCAACTGCCCGCGGACTATCAACTGACGCCGCCCACGCAGGAGAGCAGCTCGCAGGACTTTACGTATCTGTTTCGGTCCAGCTATTTGAGGCGCATCTCCATCTGTTTTCTGTGCATTTGGTTCACCATGAATCTGGTCTACTATGGCATTATCTTGAATATGAGCTCGTTCGGTGGCAATGTCTACTTGAATTCGGTAAGTTGACAATTTACATTAACATTAAGTGCGAATTTATGCGATGGGGCGCCGCCAATTTCACTTGATTTCAGCGCATTAAGAAAATCTGTTCCATCCCGGAAATTTCCTCTGTTATTTGCTTCATTTCACTTGTTTCCATCAAAAATCAAGTCTCAATCTTCGGTTGACAAGTACGTTGCGTATACGCATTCAACATTAAACAAGTGCTAAGTGCCCGCCCAGTCGAGATCTGTCCGCTAATTGGATCTGTCATACCCTCCACTATGTGTACATCTGTGTGTGAGTGTGTGTGTGTGTGTGTGAGAGTGCCATGTCAACGCGCCATGTCCAAGGCGGACAGTCGGTCAAAAGGACAGGAAAATGTGTTTACTATCGAATTATGATGTTGCTTACAAGGGCTCCAAATAAATGCTGATGCTGATGCTGCTGTTGATGCCCCCGCCCTCCCCTAACCAGCTGAACAGAATCATGTGCGGAATTTGGCTAGAAGCCAATGGCAAATGCTGCATGAAACAGATTTTTGAAAAACTGAAACTAAACTTTTTTAGCTGTCTGTTGTTTGGTAAAATGAATAAATTAATTATTATTTCAAAAATTCTTTATAATAAAATAAGTTCAAAATTATGATCTGAATAACGAAACATTTTTTTGAAAGGCATATGTACTGCATTTCAATAATGACGATCTAAATTAATCGGAGGCAAAAGTCAGACATTTTTAAGATTTATAACTGGACAGAGAAAGAGAATAAAATTTGGAATTCCTTATAGAATATAAAATTTTAATGAGTTATGTTTAATAGCTTTATGATTTATGTTTCTTATTTTTTATTATTGCAAAATTATCGTTTTGAATTTGTTTAAGTGATGAGATAAATTTTTCAATTCTTTTAATAATATAATATAATATATTAGATTAATTCTCCATTAAATTTTTTTGATAAAAACATATGGTTTTAAAATTTTGTAGTTTCCTACAGTGCTCCATATTAAAACAATTTTTTGCCTTGCTGAAATTTATGTACTGAACAATTTAGCTGAAAATCGGCTAAATACGCATCACTTCCAGCTAAACAATGAACCAAGCGCTTTCCTGAACAAATTTATTGCATAATTTATTTTGACATGGCATGGCGCACCTTTGATGCTTTGATGCCGCGTTGATTTAATGTGGCCCGCCGACATCCGAGTACAAGTGTTTCTCATATGACGTCTCTGTCCGTCTTTGACTAATCTTGCAGGCGCTAGCTGGCCTAGTCGAAATACCAGCCATTGCGGTGGCTATGTACATTATCACCAAGGTGGGCAAGAAGTGGCTTTTCTGTGCCACTTTGATCTGTGCCGGCGTCGCCTGCTGCTGTGCTGCGATCACCGAGGGGCGCGAGGACATGCTCTGGCTGAAGATCACATTCCTGATGATGGGCAAGTTTACGATCAGCGCTGGCAACACCATTATGCCCGTTTATACCGCTGAACTGTATCCGACACCCATACGCAATGTGGGCGTGGGCGCGTGCAATGTGGCCGCCGGATTAGCGCTTATATTAACGCCCTACTTGTCGCTTCTGGTAAGAAATGGAGTAGTCAGTAAAGGCAGTGCATAAAAACTCAATACTGTTTTTTTCTAACTTGCAGAACAAAATCGAAGGCCACCTGTTGATGACGCTGCTAACCGCCTGGAGCATTTTTGGCGGTTTCGTGGTTCTCTTCCTACCGGAGACGGCGGTGCGGAAAAATGCATCGACTGCAGCCAGTCGCCAGAATGCAGCTAAACAGGTGTAATAAATTACAGAGACGATACTATGATACGCCTCCCTACGCCCTCCACCTCCCCGCCACCTTGGTCACCTAGAAAATATTTTGGCTGGTCCAAAGTATGTAAATGAGCACACAGGCTACCAGAAAACTACTTACTTACAAGCTAACAATACCAACAATAATCGATGCCCAGCCCCGATTTGACATATCCACCGCCTCAGCCACCGCCACCTTCTTCTTACCAGGAACTCAAGTAAATAGCGCAATTTATCGAATGTCCATTAAATGCCATAAAGCGAAAAGTCAGGCAGGACCTTATATGTGTAGCAAGTAGTGAGTATTAAAAAAAGAGAAAATAAATAATAAAAGAAAGTACTCATAAAGTAACAACGGCTTATAGCTTATAATAGAGTAAGAACAAAAGAATACATATTGTTAACGAAGTCACAATTCGGAGTAGGTAAACTAACTTCGGTATTATCGGGGACAATAAATTTCACACAAATATGCCACGGGGAAATTGATGAGAAAGCTACTAATTTTTTTAAATAAGAATTAAAATGTTCGGATTTGCTCTTTTTACACCTAGCAAAGAAAAACGCCGTTCTTAAGTCAAGTTCGAGCAGAATATAATTCGTACCGTTAAGATATTAATATTGTAACTATCTTTCATTCTTGAAAGTACTTAAATGAAGTACGAATATTTCTTAATTTCAAATTGTTGCATTGAGAAAAAGAAAATTCTTGAGTTAAGTACAAAATACTCTTCACAGAATTTGCATACTTGAAATAAGCGTAAAGCTTTTAATACGGAAGCAGAAGTTAATTAAATTAACTACTATATTTGAGTCTTAAATTAAGGAATTTTGAGATTGTGAAAAATATTGTAGAAATACACATTTTATTCTCAAGCTAGAAAATTTCGTCCTTGGCCTGACTTTAAAAATGCTTTTATTTGATAACAACATTTATCTACTATTTTCTTCTTATAAAATTGCAAACCGGTTATAATATCATTCTTGTCTCTTTCCCAAAGCAATTTATGTGAGATAGGCTAACCGAATAACTAGAAATGATTATTAAAAATATGTATGTTAAAGTATTGCTAAAGTATTTACTCTATTAACATCGCAATTGAACAGCCAAAATATAAATCAAAATAAATATCAAATCAAAAATTCTTGTCGATATGTCTTGTCAATATGTCAACGTATACATAATCTCGTTGTTGTTGCCGTCTTCGTTGTGCTCGTCTATTACTAAATGATTTATAAAATAAAATAAAACAAAGCAAATATTAATATATATTAAATTGAAGTGAAAATGTAATCTCTGGTATATGTAGTCAATTAATCATTAGTATAAAATATACAGAAACTAAAGATCGGTCAATTATGCATACATACATATTAACTATATATGTGTATGTATTTGTATATAAGCACATACATACATATTGAGAGAGCAGCCAATACTTTTTGTTGTTTTTACTCATCTCACATTAAAAGTTGTTTTTGTTATTTGGTCTTTATTACGCTTGCTAACGAAAAACCATCAAAATAATTTAGAAATTTCCCACAATAATGCATTTAAATAAATGAATGTATTTGTATTTGTATGTAGTCGAAAATAATAAATCCAAAAACAAAATAGCAACAATTGTGGTGAATTTATAGTATCAAGGAACGGACATAAATTATTAGGATTTTAAAATTGTTGCTATATTCAACCGTCAAAATGCTTGTTGTACTTACATATAATATTATTGTTCTTAATTGTAAGCTTTTGTTTGTTTATGTTTTATTTTTTATGGTACTTACACGTTAAGTAGAACTTTATGTTGTCTAGATCGTATGCTTATTTGACGCGAACACTGCTTATGTTATTTAAATGATTTATATGCAATTTGTATATTTAAGAAAAATCAAAAAATGCACTTGTATGTAAAGAATGAGAATATAGGAAAATACGTACAAGAATATACATGTGTATGTATATGCAGCTATATGAAAGATGAATTTTTAATGTTATATAATAAAATAAAATTATCAAATTATGTTTACATGATGATACAAATGCAAAAATGTAAGTGTAAACTTTTAGATATTCCATCTTGGTGAAGTGCGCCCAATCTAAATCGTGTTTTAAAGCTCATGTTAAATGCTCAATGTGCAACTGGATCTAAGGAAAAATAATGTTAATAATAGCATATATATATATGAAATTGTTGTAAATCAAAATTACCAAAGCAACGTAAATCAATTAGTGTCAAAACAAATATACTTAAAATAATAAATAAATATGTGGAAATGAATATCACAAGCACTTTCAACTCTAGAGTCTAGAACCGAAACTTACGGCGAAAGCTTCGCAACCTACGACAACTTCCAAGTCGTTGACTTAGGCGAAGTTTAGCGTTTAGGTATTATTTTTCTTTCAGCTGGCAACGCCGCCGCATAGAGCTTTGAGCTTTTTTGCCATTTATAATAGCTTGGCCGAACTTTTAACGGATTTAGATCGTCGCCAAAAGCAAAGCAAGCAATCAACGGCGCGACTCCGAGCAATACAATCGATCAGAAAATAAATATTTAAACGGAATTGTTTTCGTTAAGTGATATTTATTAAGTAGTTATTGTTGTTCTTTACTTCCTCTATATCGATATGAGCGGCGTGCTGCGACGCGGTTCCCTGAATTTCGATTGTGTTGGCAGCTCACGGGGCAGCCTTGATTCGAACCTTTATGGCGGTTACCGCGAGACAAAGCCAGCACCAGGCACACCGGAAATTAGTGTAATTGCAATGGACTTTCGTCGACACTCGGATGACTTGAAGAAGGTCGGCCTCATGGCTGTGGCCGCACCAGCACCGAGTTCCGCCAAGGATCTTAGCCAAGATGTCGATAGCGATGTTTTGTCAAATTTTTTAGGACATTATCGCAAATGGAGCTTCATGTGGACATTTCTACTGTGTCTATTTCAGATACCCACCACATTTCATTTGTTTATGTTTGTGTTTCAGGTGAGTTCCACTTTATGGATTGGCAAATATTTGCACAGTTGATTGCGTCGCAATTTCAAAGCCGTGTTGTGTTGTGTTGCATTGTATTTTGTGAAGTAAATCAGATTGAGGGCAATTTTGCCATGCAATAGTTTGATAATTGATTGATTGGGTTATAGTTTGATAATTGATTGATTGGGTATTTGCAGCAGATGATAAAAAGAGAAAGTTTTACTTGAGCATACCAAATGAAAATTGTCAATTTTCGATTTATTATTTTGATGTACACACTATATAATAGTACACGCATAAGATTATCAAACATATTATTAAATTGAAAGTGGTGCAATACACACAAATAATATTTACAGGTGTGTTTAATGTGTGTCAAATGCCTTGCTGATAATTATTAAATACAAATTGGTGTAATCAAAATATTACAGCAATCTCCAGACCTTAAAAATAACCGAATGTGAGAAACAGTATGTGGCGCCATGCTAAAAACAATATCAAACTCGGTAATCTCACAAAAAACAAAAAAATTTGTGATAACATGAAAGACTTGACGATGTCGACTGGTGAGACAGCGACATTGACATTGTTGTTATTTTTATTATTGTTGTCAGATAGTCAGCAATTCGTCGAAATCAAAAAAGTGTCAATGAAAGTGCAAGTATTAATCAAAAGCCCATTATATCTCTAATTTGCCAATATTTCAGGCCTTAAAGGCATTAGCGATGTCGCGTGTGGCGTGAAAACCACTCGTGAGCGACCTTCGAGCAATTTGCATTGGCATCGTATTCCGTACGCACCTAATGGGCCTTAGAATTTGCGATCTGCCATCATTTGTCACTGCGCGTATCTGTCAGATACTTGGATTGTTTTGCGTGCCAGTCAATTCGAAGCCCCGATTTAACTACTTCGACTGTTCGATACTGCATATGATAATCACGATAATCATCTAGCGTGCTAATGTGCAATTGGGAAGGAAACCGAAAAATGAACAAGTCAAATAAAACCAACCACAAAGTACCTTGACATACACGATTTATCATATGGCTTAGTAAACACAGAAGAAAATTGCAGCATCAAAAAGTCAAGAACTTGAGAGTTACCTAAGTACAGCTTTTTACCAGTTGATAATTGCATGTTTACAACACACAATGAGTTGGTCATTCTTACATAAGCAGCAGTAGTATTGGGTATCCAACTACCATTTATAAGTCAAGCTTGACCAAATCATAATTTGGTTGTATATGATGAAAGAATAGAATAGTTGCAATCATGGCGTAATATTACAGATACATAAGCTTATAAAAAAATTGAAGAACATTTTAAAACGATTCTAATAGTATATATGTAAATAGAAGTATTATTTGAAAATGTCCTCATTATAAAGTCGGATGTTAATGTTAAGTTCATTCCCTACTCTGTATCCAAGTGTTTCATACACAAATATTGTCTGTTTCATTTGTAATGAATTGTATGATTGTAGCTAAAGTTTTATTTTTCTTGTTTCAATAAGATAAATTACGATTACAAAGCCCATCCCAACGAATTCTTTATATATCCCGAAGTTTCCTTATCCTACTCACATTTTTAACGACTTTATTTCTTTATAATTTCGGGATCAACAAAATTTTTGGGTTCGTCAAATTAATTTCACGACAGTGACTTGACCCTGCCCATCGTGAAACGAGCCCAATTAAAGTTGAAATTAAAAAATATGCAAAATATCAGATTTAGACATAAGCTAAGATAAAACAGCCTTAATTTTGTGTAACATTTCTTTAACATTTGTATAAGCCATACGAATATTTCAAACTGGAAAGTATTAAAAGAACTGTGGCATTTAAAAATATCAAATAAATACGTTTAAAAATGCAAAGTGAGTGCTTAAACGTTAAACTCTCTCTTCCTCTCACCTGTGTCCACGTTGCAGTTTTCAGATCAACGACTCGTGAGCCTAACTAAGATCCACGTTCAGGTTGGTTAATATATGCTCAAACATCGACTGATCAGTTAAGCGCAGCTCTTTTGATCGTCACTCCGACGTGTTGAACTTTATCTTAATGCCCCCTTTGGAAATCTTGTATGTTGGCGCACCTGTGCAACTGTGCTTCCACTTCGTTGTCAACACCTGCCTGTCTAACGACTCAGTTGTAAGAGTAAAGTGCGCGCTTGAGGTCCGAAACTCTCAGCAAATGCACATGTAAATCATAAATACGCACAAAAATTCAAAACTTTGTATATGTTTAAGGAATCTGTGTGCGTTGATTAAGTGAAATATTTTTTTGCAAACATTCTAAATCAGTTGATTTGCGTCACCAGCCGCAATCGGTTGACGTTTTCGAAACGAATTCAAATCGTGCGTTCAGTATGCAAACGGTTGAAGCAAATACGGGCGAATTGTCGCCTATGATGCTGGCCACGCCCATCAGCGACGACCAGTTGGAGCTACTCCAAATGAAGACGTTGCAAAAGCTGTTGGGCTCCGTGAGCCGCTGGCAGTGCATGTGGTGCGTTCTGCTATCGATCCACCAGGCAATTTGTACGTTCCACATATTCGTCTATGTGTTTCAGGTGAGTGATCGCTAGAGGCAAGACCTTAGACTGGCCATATTAGTTTCCCACCTACAACGCCAGTCGACGTCGTTGCACTTCAACGCTTCAACAACGACATGAACAAGCCACAGCAACTTAGAATACAAATTGGCCCGCTTTGATGTTTGCAACAGAGACATAAATATTAAGACTGGGTTCGGTATACGTGGTTCTGTGTATCACTTGCCTAATGCCAGCTGATAAGTCATATTGGTGATAAGAACCAATTATGTCACTGTCATTGTGTTTATATAGTTAGGTGCCGAAAACCTTTTTGCGCTTAATTAAATTTTGTTTTGTTTCTGGGCTGGTTGAGTGACTTCGCTTTAAAAAAAAGCCAAAAGCGCATTTTAGAACGATAAGTTAATGAATTTGTTATTCATCGCTCAATACTAAACACGATTGCTGAACTCCCAAAACTCTCATTCCAGTCTAACCAGATAACTTGAGGCATGTGAATTAAAAGCTGACAGAATTCGCAAATGCGTTTATAAATATTTTTAACATTAACCTAAGTAGGTTAATTTTATATTAATTGTTCAACTGAGTCTCTTATTTATTTATTTATTTATTTATAAGAATCATAAACTTGTCTTCGAATTGTATTGCCTGCAAGAGTTTTCAATTAATTTCCACTCCCACTGATCTATATCAGGTGGCGGCTAGAGGTTGCGCTTACCAAGGTTAACTTCGAAAGGTTACTCTCGTGCCTCGGGCCAATAGCGACCGCTAAAATGTCTAAATATATTAATTAAGCTACAATAATAAAATAAGCAAACATTTCTGGGCCACACTGTCTGCCAACTAGGCACACTGGTTTCACTTCACTCGGGAAATTTGTACTTATATAAATACCAGCCAAAGCCAAGTAAATGAAAATAGATACGTGTTTATATATTTGTTATTTATAAGCTACTGCTACAGGTAAGTTATCATACAATGACCCTGCACAATTAAACACAGTTAATAATAGGCTATCAAATATACAAATCAATAGGTTGAGATTTTATATCGAGAGATGATTGGGCATTTTGAGCCGTTAGTAATAATCTAAAATTACATTTATAGTTGGAGCATTTGGCTTTAAGCAAATAGGTTTCCCAGTTGTTAGAATTCAATACAGATTCAATAATAACCCTAACACCAGTTTTATGATAAATATAATATAAGTGAAGATACGGAACTTTAATTTAAATTTATAAATTGCTAAATTCCCCAGTCTTTTGGGATTTTCTTCCGAATAATGTGTACACTTCACGGCCTTTGAAAAACAATATAATGGTATTGTCAGTTTGTTTTCTTAGCCAAATGCAATACTAATAGCCAGTTAATTAATAAATTAAAAATTCTTAACAATAGCTTAAAACAGTTGCTCAAACTAAAATGCAGCATTGTGCGACTGCTGACCAGTGTGTCAGATGTCGTCATTACAATAAATTGCAATCAGGTGCAAAAAAAATATAAATAAAAGGAGAGAAAAACACACATGTAGACAACAATCGGCTCGAACTCGTGCAAATGTATCTGCAAACCAATTCATCAAAACTGCGCAACTAATGCCTCATGCGCGGTGCGGCGAGGTGGGTCAGTGGTTGCAACCCGGTGGTGATCATGCGGCTAAGCCCACGCTATAAAATTCCATTGTTGGTTCTTTATGCAAATGCCTGAAACGTGACAAGTAAGTGCCGCAGCACTCAAAACCACAGACAAACGGACATGGGCAAACATTTTATGGCATGAGAGCACGGCATAGACAGATAACAGCAGCACAACAACAACAACAACAACAATAGCAGCAACCGCAGAGACATGTTTTATGTCCACATATCGGTAATCAAGGAACGAGACTAGTCGGCAGTTTTGAAGAACGTTAACTTTTACTTGTTGTTTCATTAAAGCAACTAATTCACTTTCCACGTGCGTGGCTGCTGCTGTTGTTGTGCGAACTTCAACTTGAACTTGAAACCATTTCCTCACATACACACACATACAATCGCTACAGCAACGCCTAATGGAAACACGTACGAAACGGAGCCGAGTCAACCTGTTGAGGCCTAACTGGCCGCATAGCGTATACGCCCCATGCGCCGTAGCCCGAGTCCGAACTCTCGAGTCCGGTGAATAACCTTTCCGTCGCCGTTATGCCATATTATTTATGATGGCATCCATCAATCCGCCTAGCTTGCAATCCCAACTAACCAGGCGCCCATGTTGCCAGACAGCTAAAAACTTTTGCAATTTCCCGTTTGCTCCCAAGTCATTGGCCTGCATTTTATATATTTTACATGCTATCGTTTGTGTATTGCTAGTAGCCATAGGCCACATAACATTTGCCATTGACCAACCATTGGCCGTAAAAAACTAAAACACAAATGCATGCAGCGATAATTAATCAGTTTCGAAGTGCCATCATAAACGGCAGTTGCTATTAGCTAATTACATGTGTCTATCGTGAATTCATCGACTTGTGAACATAAAAAAATACCGAACATAGTTTATACACTTCAAATATGATTGTTATCGCTGAACAATTAAAAGCTGCTTGTGTTGGATTTTTTTATATCTTACTCTAGAAGTGTTTTGATTGCGATAAATAGTTTATTCAAACAGTGAGAAACGTTAATTTCTAATTACAAAATTATCAACTTAGTTTTTTACACATTGTTGTATCCGTAATAGTCAGTTAAAAAATAAAACTTTATTGGCCCATTTTTAGAGTGAAATGAGCAAATAATAAAGAGTGCTTTCGTAATATTTTTTCCTTTTTTTTCTTTGAACTTCGTTTATGAAATGTACCCTTTAGTCATAGATAATGGAAAACGAGATAAAAATTGTGCAACAATGTGCAAATGTTTTATTTACCCTCATCAACAGTCGAAACAACTTAGTCACGGGTTAATGAACGCCTTTTCGCCTTTCCGCCCTTGTTCGCTTCTATGAGCGCCACGATTTCAAAAAACTATAACACAGCTCTACAAAATAACATGTTTTTGCTACCTTTGGTATCGTACTGAAGTTATTAACTATATTAAAAGCTTTAAAGGAAATGGGTCATTACTGTAACAAATTGGCTCTAGTTTCTTAAATATTAATGATTAAAATTTGAATTAGTGTTCGAAGTTCCGTTATTTGTAATGATGACTGACCTCAGAGGTACCGTTTGTTGTTTATGTGTAATTAAAATGAGTGAATCAATACTTTTAATTGAAATAATTTTTCAATAAGAATGCCCGACAAAATCTAGTATTTTTTACGAGCTCATATATTTACATTGTTGAATTGCCTTGCAATATCAACGTGGAAAAAAAATGATCATGGGTCACCGAATATTAAATACCCTTGCAGACTCATGGAATATGTTTGATTTATATCTAAAATTACCCGAATTCTTAAAAAAAAAAACACACAATCAGCATAGAAGCATAAAAGCTTAGAGAAGCTTATCTTAAGAAACAGAAGAGAAAATAATAAATATTATATTCATTTTTTTATTGCTCGATATGTTAGGAGTATAGTGAGAGACTTTTAATTGTTAATTGTGGTCAGGGTATTTTAAAGACCAATTAATTAATAAATTATTGTCTATGGGACAGTGAAAAGACAGCTTTAAAAATGAAAGACAAGTTGGATAGGAATACAATATAATTTTAATACTTCATTTTCCCTATAATTTGAATTCTGAAACAGAAATAATGCAACGTTAACTTGAAGATCGCAAAAAAAACATTGCCATAATTTATGCACGCTTTAAAAAAAGTTAAACCCGTTTACAGTTTCCTTGATTACTGAACTCTTTGTATAAATAACTAAATTAATATTCACAATTTCAAGAATATATTTCAAATGTAAGCTTCCTTCTTGCATTCATTCTGACACACCCTTGATCTCATATTGCAGACCGCTCCGAAAGACTATTGGTGTGCGAGACCAGCAAATCTGCAGGAACTTAGCGTCGACGAATGGCGTAATATTAGTCAGAGCCCAGATGGCTGTCGGCTGCTCGATATTGACTACAGCCAGGTGGCCCTGGAGAATGGTCAGCTGATCAATTGGCCCAGCAATGGCAGCGATCTGTACTACAGACAGTGCCAGCAGTTCGAGTTCTCCGACATCGACGGCGATGCCAAGACGCTGGTGCAGGAGTTTGGTCTGGTTTGTGGCAACAACATTACCAACTATGTGGAAATGTGTTTTCTGATGGGCGCAGCAGCGGGTGCGGTGCTCTCGGGATGGATCTCGGACCGTTTTGGGCGCCGACACACTTTGATGGCCTTCGTCTGCACACAAACCGTTTTCGGTAAGTCCAATAAATAGTTGATGGAGCAATCACGGGGAAAATTGCATGTCCGTGTGCAGCCATGACAATTTGAGCTACGTTTATTTTCTAATTGTCATTTATTTGAAACTTTTGCACCTCATGCAACCTCTGATGCGATGTGTGTGTGTGTGTGTGTGAGTGGGCATGTGTGTGTGTGTGTGTGCGGCAAAGGGTTTAACACATTTGCATTTGTCCGTTGCAGAGATTTTAATTGACTTTACATTCTTATTTACGTGCCTGGCCTTGCACCTGGCATTCCCATGCGACCCTCTCACTCTCACACGCTGTCTCATATGTCCGCTCTCTTTCCATCCCGCTGTGGTGGCACAGGTGGAATTTTGGCCTTCTCAACATCGGTGGCCATGTTCATGTCGCTACGTGTTATAATTGGATTCGCATCAATGACCGTGACTGTTGTTAGCTTCGTGTTGGTCGTCGAGCTGGTATCCGGCAAGTGGCGCACAATAATCGGCATATTAAACATTTTGCCAGTTGCCATCTCCTATGTCCTATCATCTGGCATTGCCTACCTCATCCGAGACTGGCGCACACTGCAGCTGGTCATATCCTGGCCATGGTTGGCCCTGTTGTCCATCTGGTAGGTACCGCAAAATGATTTAATGATTAAAAAACTTATAAATTTAAAAAGCTTGGTAATAACTCATTGTTAACCATATTTGAAGTTAGATAGGCAGACTTAGTTGACAATATGGGACAGTATAATAATAAACGGATACGACTATATTAGTTCACTTATAATTATAATTCCATTTGGTTAATCTATAAAACCGCTTTGATAAAATTACATTGTTTTAAAACAAGTTTATAAATCATGAAAAGCCCAGATATTGTTTTGATTAAAATGTATTTACTTATTGTTTAATGATTAAATAATAATATATAAAATAAACGTTTTAATCTTAACTCAGTATGTGTTATATTAATGATACATTGTCAACTGACATAATATCGCTTCTGATAGCGAGTGAAATATTTGTTTACTTTTTAAAGCATGCGTGTCACGAATATTTTCATTCAGCACGCAATGTTTTTAATTTCGGCCATACATTTCATTGCTTGTAATAAAGGGTTTTTTTCTTCTTTATCTTTAAGTTATTAAACAATTAATGCCAGAAAACACCCTAATTAAGTCTTTGACGTAATTTGATAGCAATTCAATCACTTTGACGTGTTGTTGAGAGCATGTCAATTTGTCTAATATGTCACTTGTCACATTTTTTAAGTAACATACTGCTAAATAAAGAAGATACAATACAAATTCCAAGAGGGGTTGACTAGAAAATACCCTGTGCATTACTCATATTTGTGTGTACGACAAACATCGTGTTTACTAAAATTTAAAATTACTAAAATTTATTTAAATCAGGAAAGCATTGTCTGCTAATCTAATTAATATTAATAAATAAAAACGTAATGTTTTTTGCTCAAAAATAAATTAAGTAAATGTTTTTTGCGTTGGTATACAGGAGCGTTGATAACAAATTTTAACTGAATAGTGCATAAAGTTTTTGAGATCAGACAGACACAAAATCTGATAAATAAATTGACTCGGATTATTAAAAATTTACGATTAATAATCAAATAAATAAAAATTCAAATGATATCTAAAGTACCCTATTCGAATTAATTCAAGTAAGTAATACGTGAATACTTATTATAAAAATGGCCTGAAAGCGTAACAAATATTTAAACCTTAATAATAAAAAAGAATTTACAAAAGTGTATTTTTAGAATGAACAAATGTAATTTGTGTAAAGCATTTTTTATTATGTCACCAGCTGGACGTAAAGTTATATACGCGTCCATAAAACTATATAATATAGCTATAGGAAAATTAAAATAAGTGAAACTAAATGTTAGCGACACACTTAAATGACCGTATTATATTATTTTGTTGTATTTTGAGTATGTGACTCGTAGCCACATTTAGTGCGTCGAGTAACAGAACAAAATGCTTAACTCACCGTTTTATTGTTATTTTCACGTTCGCATTTTACATCAAAGTAAAAAGCGAAATGTCTAATAAATTCCTGACAACCACTGACCAACGATTGACAGCATTTTGTTGCGTGGGATCAATTAGATTTCAATCGGACAAAGCAACGTTCCACACATTCCTCAGTGTTTATCCCAGAAGCTGAGCGCAAACCCTTCAGATTAGCCGCATTGCGTGTGGCGAGGACTTGGACTCAAATGAAAATGAAAAATTCCAAAGTGTCATTGGTCAGGCAATAAATACAATTTCATGACATTGATTTTATTTTTCTTTTCGCTCTACCTCAACAGGTACTGGCTGCCGGAATCGCCACGTTGGCTCCTGGCCCAGGGTCGCCTCGAGGAGCTGAGTCGGCTGATTGAGGGCGCGGCCAAGATGAATGGCACCACGCTGCCCAGCAACTATCAAAAGACGCTTGAGGCTGCCGTCCCAATGGCTGCCCAGCTCAAGGAGCCATCCCAGACAGAAGCTATCGGCACTCCAGCTGAAGAGCCCAAGTCGCAAACGGATTCACACGACTTGGATCTGCATGTAAATCCGCTCTTTGTCGTCTTTGGCAGCAAATACTGGCGCACCACAGTCCTCACTTTGGTCATTTGGCTAACACTCATCATCATCTATTTCGGACTGACGCTGCATCTGAGCAACTTGGGTGGCAATATCTACATTAATAGCGCTCTAGCGGGCGGTGTGGAGGCAATTTCCATATGTATCAGCATTTTCGTAGTGCTCAAGGCGGGCATAAGACGCAGCCTTCTGGGCTACATGCTGCTGCCGGGCCTCTGCTGTCTGGCCACCAATTTAGTGCCCCAGGGCGAGAATAACCAGACAGGCGTCATTGCTTTGGCCATTATAGGTGGGTGTTGAGAGATCTGATTTTTCTGTATGCAGCCTGTCATGTGGTCTCTTTACCTTCCAGCAAAATGTTTGATAGGCGCCAACAATGCCATTATACCCACCTATACGGCCATGCAGTACCCGACAATTGTGCGAAATTTTGGCGTCGGAATGGGAAACTTGGCATCGGGAATCGCGCTCATTCTCGTTCCGTCCTTGTGGCAGCTGGTAAGTCATCGAGTTCGCCTACTCTTTGTGACCTAAAACTTATTTTTTTATAATTTCCAGGAACATTATGACGCTTTGTTACCTCTTAATATCATGGGAGTTTGTGGTTTGATTGGCGCCGTTGCGATAACTCTGATGAAGGACGTTGAATAATTGATATCTTCGTTTATAGTTGTTTTATGTTCGTTTCTAACTGTGATATATTGGAAATATCGGTCAATGGGCCCGCACAAAATCATTTTCTCAGCCTCTATCTAGCATACTCTGTTTTGTATACATTATATTTATATTTCATGTCAATTAAAAATTACTTTCATAGACTTTAAATATAGATAATATTTCTATAAATTTGTTTTATCCTCTTTATGTATTTTGGCATGCTTGTATAAAGTACAAAAGTCCTTTTACAAACATTTCCATGTTTAAAAAAGGCGTAAAAATAAAAGGTGTGCAAAATAAATATTTGAGCCTTGGACATAGAAGTGTTGAGAATATAGAAAGTTCTTAAGTTAAGTTCGGGTAACAAAATGTCGAAATTGGCTGGAGTTTAGTAGGAATACTTATTATTCCTCTGCCATCCAATCCTTTCTGCTTACTAGCATTACAGTCTAGATAGATAAACTTTTAGGCAACAACGTTTATAGCCATGAACTTAGTTAAGTATACGAATTATTCCGATTATGAAGAGAACAATGTCTACTATATAATTGCCTCCTCTTCTCTTCTCTGCTGTGCTTAGCCAATGCACTAACCGCTTGCCAAGCAATACGTATCGCGCATACGCCCTGTTGTGCTTTAAAGCTCAGCTTGGGCTTTATTTATTCGTCCAATTTTCGTAATATTTTACACACAGCTTTAAGCTCGTGCAACAACCAACTCCTAAAGCTCAATTTGTAGCGTTGCCATCCGTTTGTATTTTAGCTTGTGAGTCGCGGTAAAAGTAATTTAAAAATTAAAGCACGTTCCCGGATCACATACAATTCTCAGCGCAGGCAATATCTGAAAACCGTCGAAAATTTGCAAAAATCATCGCGTTCACTTTCATTTCAAGATGCGTTAACAACGTTTACTGTTTTAACGTTCACATGGCAGCCGTAACACGCCTCACATAAATTTCCAGGTGTGTGCTGGGCATGAGAGCCGCAAAGCTGCGACGTGGCTATAAAACCGTCTGCGCAACTCGGGCGCCCAGCATTTCAACGTTTATCGGCTGGGCAAAAGTAACCAATCCACGGCGGTCTCGAGAAAATAAAAAACACTACAAGTTTTCAGTACTTAAAGTTTGGGTGTAGCCACTAAGTTAGAGATTGGAGTTTTGCGGAAGTGTTGCACAAACGATTCGAGCTAGAAACAACAAAATGAAACTGCAACTAATTGCGGTAAGTTTGAAAGGATCAACTACATCACAAGTGTAATCCACAAGCGTAAATATATAAATATTCATACAAATTCATTGAATTCATAAAAGTCACTCATAAGTGCGCATAATAAATGCAATAGTCCGGCTCGTATGCGTATGAGAGCTGCCAAGGCCGTTTGGTTCACAGCTTAAGATCTCTCGATCTCGATCTCAGAGCACCAATTGAGACATTGTGTTGTGTATTTGCATTTAATAGAAAGTCTATGAGTGTACTTGTATATCTCAATGCTCAATGCAATTAGCAATTAAATATGGCCAATTGACATTTTGTTGCCGATCGTAAAAAAAAAACCAAACAAAACAAATCGCCGATATCATAAATATGCGATTCAATCATTAACAATGTATACCAAAGAATTTCAATTGAAAAATTGGTTAACCAAGCCCTCGGGTCACAAATTTTTAACGAGCAGTTTTTTCGGCTTAGCCTCCGCCCCTTTCAATCTTGGCAATGTGCCAACAATTTTCGAACTAAGCCAATATTGTTGAACATAAGTACTTGGCATTATCTGTGGAATGTGCTTCTGATCTTTATGCATTAAAGTGCAGAGTAATAAATAGTTGTTAGTACAGCCATAAGCATTTATATATATTGTTTACGAAAATATAAAACTATATATTGAGAATTAAGAATTAACTTGTTAGCTTTAATTTTTAAGAAATGCCAGAAACATTTTTTATTTTAAATATATATTCTGAAACATTTGTGTGGTTTGTCAAGAGAATAGTAATGAAGTGTATAAATATTATTTTTATGGGAACTATAGTAGAATTTAATCTAAAGAAATGTATCACATTTTTAATAAATTTATATAAAATTTTGTATAAAATACAAGAGACTAAAAAATATCTTCAAGTTAATATATCAATCCAAAAAAAACCTTAATTATTAGTATTTTTAAGGTATGCTAAAATTTGAAGTCTTTAAATCCATATTGAAAAAAAATTATTTAAGTCCCTGGCAAAAACCATAAATAACCGTCTCTAATAGCATTTTAATGTTACTGATTGATTGCTTGATTTGTGGGGTTTGTCCAAAATATTGGCATAGCCTTTAGCCTAATGAGTTTTCACATAATAAATAAAACGTAATAATAGTGAAATCAGAGCAATAGGTGTCGGCAATTTGTTGAGCATTTTAA
The DNA here is from genome assembly GCA_035043565.1 of Drosophila robusta. Lineage (NCBI taxonomy): Eukaryota > Metazoa > Arthropoda > Insecta > Diptera > Drosophilidae > Drosophila > Drosophila robusta. The sequence continues at coordinate 3,229,664 of JAWNMW010000235.1, forward strand.
GAGCAGTTATATATGAATTAACTCAAAATTGGTCACGGCAAGTTATTGTGCTTGGCTTATGTGTCTCAAGGTCGTTGTCGCTAGTTGGCCCGGCTCACTTACACTGGCCACCAGCCGCTGACCAAGTTACTTGGGATTCAAGAAACGCACCCAATTCAACACATCAGCTGCACACTCATAGCCATGTAATGCAAATTCTCAACGCGCGCTCACACGCATAGTACTTGTAGTAGATGCAGATGCAGATGCAGATGCAGATGCAGACGCAGTTACACCAACACAACTGAAAATGCATTACCGACAGTGCTGCTCCATAACGCGATTGGGCGTAGTGTGTTGCGACATTACGTAATGCTCGAGTACACGGTACATACAGACTGCTACATATATACATATATATGTATATACGCTTAAACATAAATAAAGCGTTACATATTTGAGCTCTGAAAGTGCACTGACAACTATTTCCAGTCGGTGGAGCAGAGAGACGCGCAATCGGTAGGGAGGCTGTTTCATGCGGGAGCATAAGATCTCTGTTGGGTGCATTGGAGTTTTCGGATCTTGTTCCCTTTTCGGTCGTTAACCAGCCAAGTTAACACTCAAGGCCAAGAGTCCTTAACCAAGTTATTGTTGTTAATGAGATATCAACTGATCACCATAACCATCCTCAACGCAGTTCCAGTCAATGCACTCCAATCAGACTACAGACTGCGCCCACATTGAAGACTGCTCGCTGGCTCAGGGCTTGGCCTGGCATTACTTGAAGTTTTTTGTTTTGTTTTCGGTTTCCTTGAACCACGCCGACAAGGCGCAGTCAGTAAAAACTAATTAAATCAAATCAAGTTCCGAAATACTCGCATAGTTGCAAGTGTTTGCCAAGGCGTGCAGACCCGCTTTTCAATCGCTCTTTTTTGTTTTTTGATCATATTTTAACGGCTGGCCAAATAGTTCAGTTGACCAGGTAGAGTTGGGCAGCTAGCCAAGCTGCTGTTAAGTTGTGCGGCCACTGGAATGCTTGGCTTGAATGGCCACAACACAAAGCCAAGAGGAATACCGGCCAAGAAAGCAATGAAAATCGGGCTAAAAAACCACTTACTTATATATTTGTGGAGTGAATGCATAATACAAATTTGCATAATCTTGAGCCACAGCGCACAGAAAATATTTGCTCAGCAATACATTTAATAGCTTTAGCTGCATAGAAATGTGGATAAAATGCATGATCCACGAGTGCAATTCATGTGTGCTAATGGCCTATTTATTTGTATTTATATACAAACTCGTTTTAAAAAGTGCCGGTAAACGATTTAATTAAAAACTTAAGATGCAATTTTGAACAGAAATTCTTTTTTACGTTTTTACTTCCGCAGTAAATATTAAAAAAAGTATATGAGAATACTAAAAGAAAATCCTTGTTGCCAGGTGCCTGGGGTAGATTTCTGAATTCAATTTTAAAAAATATATGTTTAACTTTAAAAAAATGTATTTAACTTTATGTACAAAATCTGAATTTTCTTCTAAAGAACTGCTTAATTGATACCTTCGACTCCACAGCTTTGGTATTAAAATTATTATTTTGTCGTGAATAAATAAAATCCTATGAATGTGTGACATCAGAAGAACTGTGAAGAACAAAAATTTTTAAATAAAAATTGAATAGAAATAAAAAGAATTTGAATTCAAAAAAGAATGAAAAAATAACACATGATATAATTTAACGACATGAAAATAAACTGGTTTTAAGTTGAGTTTCAGGTCGGCTTAAAGTCAAACATGTTTATATAATTTTATATAATTGTAAATTTTTTAATGATTTCAAGAAACATTAAAGCTGTAGGTGAAAGGTATATGTTAAAAATTTGCCCAATTATAATTTGCCGACCCTAAATCGGGCTTACCAAAATGCGTTTTCTTGGATTATCTCTTGCATTATGAATCTGATGTATCAGATATCTCGTAGTACCGACCAGTTCTATCCACGCATCAGTTTCACTTTGTTAAAATCTTCTGGGCCTTAACACTCCTACCTAACCTTACCAAACGTAAATGAAATAAAGAGCTTCCACACAAATTTGATATGTAATCAAATTGTACAAATAGTATAAATACGATTACATCCAGCTGAGCATGTTACACCTGGTTTTTAACACAATTTTCCAATCTCTCGATGTAACGGATCTTTGACATTGTGTTGACCTATAGCCCAGAAATGTGGCACAAAAATACTACTCTTAAGCCACGTTAAGACCAAGAGCGCTGCAGCTGCTGGCCCATAAAGCTGGGGCGCTGGCCATAAGCCCGTGTCACTGATCTCGATCGCAATTAAAGCGGCACCTAATTAAAAAGTGGCTCGAATTTAAAAATCTACAACTGGTATTTTGGAAAGCATTTGAGTTCGTATAAACAAGCCCACCATTGGCTTGGCGGCCACTTGTCCTAGACACTGACTTCTTTTGTTTTGTTGGTGGCTTGAACCGGAAACTCGGCGTGCTTGAGCTCAAATGGTTTCCACATGCCACGGAAAAATTCGCATAACTAACTGAACGGGGTTTTTCTTTTTCGACTGTGCCACTTTAGGCTGCCGCCAACTGCTGAGGCATGCAAATTACGCAATCCGGCCGAGACGGCGATAACAACAGCAACGGATTTACAAAAGCCGATATTTGTTGTTGCTCTTGGTGGTGGTGGTGGTGCTGGTGGTTGGTGGTGCTGCTGCTGGTGCTGGTGGTGGCTGTTATGATCGATCGCCAGCGAGGCGGGCGAGCAATTTTTGCGATTTGCTTTATGTTCCACATTTATTGCTATTGCAGTTACTTACTCTTGCTGCTGTTATTGTTGTTGTTGTAGTTGCCGTCACAGCGTTACAATTACAAATTGTTGTTGTAATACTTAAGCGGCGTATAAATTTAAACCAGTTTGTTTATGGGGACAGCCGCTCAAGAAGCACAACGCCAACTTATTTACACTTGTGGAACGCATGTGGAACTCAAATTCAAAAAAGCCGTTGCGTCCAAATTACGTTTAAGTGCACGCTGCTAATTAGAAGTGCGTCCAAAATTGCCCCAACTAATCACGTGTTGCATGCCACACTTGGCCAACTGTTGCAACACGCCGCCACATAATCCAGTCCATGCCTTTTATAGCCCTGCCTTAATGCACATTCCAACTCCCTCCATTTGCAGCTGCTGTGCGGCGTCGTCGTCTTGGCCCAGGCCCAGAACTATCCGCCCCGGCTGAGCATTCCCGGCGCAGTGGCCGTGCCACCGCAGATACCTCATCGCCAGCCGGTGCTGCGCGTGCGTCGTCCCGGCGCGCCACTGCGCCAGCAGCAGGCGATCCTGCCGGCGGTCACGCAACGCGTTGCACTGGAGGAGCGACCCGTCACCGAGCCCGCTGAGGATGAGCAGCCGGATGCGTTCCTGCCCAACCTGCTGCGCGAGCAGCAGCTGGCCCAGGCACAGCAATCGCAGTTCCAGCAGGCAGCCGCCGCCTTCCTAAACGGCCAGCAGTCCATTGAGTCGGCCACGCCGGTGCAGCAGCTGCTCCAGCACGAGGACAGCCAGCCAACGGCAATATTGCCAGCGCCGCCACGTTTCGCCGAGCGTCCCGCCCCTGCCGCGCCCATCAACCGACCGGCCTTCAATGACTTCGGCATCGGACGCTTCGAGAACACTCAGCGCTTCGATCTGGCGCGTCCAACGCCCACGGCTGCGGCGCCACCACAGCAACAGCGTGTGGCGGTCATTCGCACGCGACCCTCGGCGGCAGTGCGTCCCGAGCCACCAGCACCAGTGGTCGTGTCGCGACCCAGGCCCAAGCCCGTGCAGCCGCGTCCCATCATCGATCAGAACCAACTGCACGATGAGCAGCAGACGCAGCAGCAGCAACGCCGCCAACGGCCAGTCGCGCAGACCCTACGCAAGTGGCGCGATGAGAACGAGGATGGCAGCATCACCTGGGGCTATGAGAACGACGACGGCTCCTTCAAGGAGGAGTTCATTGGCACCGACTGCATAACCAAGTGAGTGCGAGCCCCTAAAATATTAAATGCAATATACAAAACCCCCCACTTCTTTAGGGGCACCTATGGCTACATCGATCCCGATGGCAACAAGCGCGAGTACAACTATGAGACGGGCATCAAATGCGATCCCAATGCGCGCAACAATGAGGAGGAGCTGCAGGAGAACGGCTTCATCAACTACGAGGAGAACCGCGCTGTGCTGCCCAATGGCCTGGAGATAGACATGACGCAGCTGGGGAAGAAGAAGTCCAAGCGTCCCAACAGCATCTACAGGAACTAATCCACCCATCCAAACCATCCAGTTAGCAGTTTAAGTGAATCAGCTCTTAAGAAGTCGCCTTATTTGTACTAATCTGTAATTACGTCTGTACTTTATTATTATTTTGTATTTTGCGTAAAGTTTAAAGTGAGAAAATTATATGAATAGCCTGTAAATTCGCCGACTTAATAGGGACGCTGGCGCCGCGTGGGCGGCATCCGATTTGGTGGCGTTATGGATATGTCCAGGAAATCGCCAATACTGAACTTGGCCTGCGCCAATGTCTTGTTGTCGTCGATGCCCTTCTGACCCGTACAGGTAACTCCGATCTCGCGCATTTGAAAGTGATTGTTGCGATAATTCGGGAACACAATGGCGAAGTCAAAGTAAGTGCCCTTCTTGCGCGTATCCGGATTGACGTCGCGCACCAGCGAGGTCAGCTCGTGGAGCGTTGCATCCTGCCAGGTGTAGATCTGCAGCTCATTGGTGGGCACGTTGCCGTACATGTACTCGGAGACAGAGTGGTGGCGACCCGTGGAGCAAAACACGCGCAACAGCAGCGGACAGGTCTGCAAATGCAGCGAGAAGAGGAAGCAAGTGAGCGCAATTAGTTGCCGGTCAAATGCCAAATGCCGAATGCCGGTGCTAACAAACCTTCTCGCGATCTATTTGCTTGACTTGCGCCTTTTCCTCCACAATCATTGACTCGACATTGGCCATGTTGTTGTCTAAGAATTTACTTTAAACTGGTTTTTATTTGAAGAAACCTCAACTAAAAACAAATATGAATTCAACGCACCACCAAATAACAACAACTAGTGATGGGCAAATACTATGTAACCACAACTTTGTAACTGTGATTGGCACTTTCTCATCACGCAGTGCACCTAAACTTTCCAATAAAATTTGTGTTGACACATATGCTGTGACAATACAATACAAATTTTAATAGGTGCAGATTATAATTTCTTTTTTATCTGTTAATCCATTCGAGTGACTTTTTACATAAAATTGTGCCCATCTCTAACCAGAGGCTACTCAATGAAGTTGGCTGCGCTAAATCAGCTGTGCTGAATTCAGTGTTGTCAAACCAAAATTTGTGCTATGTAAAGTATTTCCAGACAAATGTAAACCAACCCACACATTATCAGTATATTTGCAATGTGTGCTCTCGGCCACACCGAACTTAATGAAAATAATGTTGAAGCAAAATTCGTGGTGAACGGTTGAGTCGCGCGCGTCTGGCGCAAAATCCGGAACACTTTCTACCAACTTCTGCTACACAAATGCCAAACGGCCAAGCAACAACAATTGTCAATTATACATAGCGGCCAGTATATTACCCAGTAATAATATCAACTGCAAACCAGCTCGCGATCGTTTTCGAGCAATACGTTTGCCATAGCCCAGCGGAAAACGAACAACAAATTTTTGCCGTGTTCGGCGTAAATTCGTTTAAATAGCTTGGAAACGGTAAGTAAATGGTTTATAGGCAAAAATGCTTATCAACATTTTTGTTTAATTTGGCATTGCAATTACAAGCGCCTTATATAATGCATTTGTGGCGGTCACAGCGGCAGCTAAAGATGCAGGTATTTTATATACACATGCATACGTGTACCTGTATAAATATGTGTGAATCTTTGTGTACGGTTTGTTGTTGTTTTCGCCGCTGCTATTTATTTTTGTTTGCGGGCTCTCATTTGCTCACGTTTTGTTTATAAATATTAAACTTGCCTCTGCCAGAGTGCGGCAAATGGAATTTATTGCATTCGCATTAAAACATACGGATACATTTTGCGCTGCAACTTAATTGTTTCCATAAACCCCTCCCCCACTACTTTTCGTCTATTTGCATCAATTTTGCCCCCGCCAAAAGTATCACATCGAAAGGCATATAAAATAGGTCGTGGCGTTTGTGATAAAATGCGCATTTTTATTTTAAGCATATTTCCAGCAGCAGCAGCCAACGCGATTACACTGCACTACACAACATAGAATTTATATTCTACTGATGTACCGTTCCAATTATTTTCCTATTATAATTAAAAGTCAGTTTTATATAGTTGTCTAAATATATTAACATATTTTTGTTAAAAGTGGCAAGTGTATAAAAACTTCGGCTTGCGATTTTCGCACTTCAACTCTGCATCTTCGTTGGCGTCGCAGCTATTTGCGTGGGTGCGAATACGTTTTTTATACCCTACACTCACTCAAATGCGTATAATGGGCATAATATTTGCGTTTCTGATAGTTTATTTTGCAATATCATCAATTAAACACTTAAAACGATTTTAAATGGGAATTCTATAGAAAACATGTTTTTATATACATATAAGTTTTAATTACACATTTTTGGTATTTGTTATCTATAAAAAAAACTATTTATTATTATTTTTTTATTTATAGTAAACAGTTGACAAAGCAAGTGTCAATCTTAAAAATTAAAGCCTAAACGAATTATACAAATTTCTAATAACAACACCGATATGATGCGGGTATTTTATCTGCCTGTCTGCGCAGATAAACCCCTATTCACATCTTTTTGATGTCAGTCACGATATTAGAATAAATAGGAAGGTATACAGTATATATTCTTAAATGTAAAGCCAAAAACTAAAAAATAAAGATATATATACTCTTTTTATTAACAATTTTAATTTATTCACTTACTGTCGCAAATCAGTTAAAAGCATTTCATATTCTATTAATATATTTATTATTTACAATATTAACAGCTCTTTCCTTTTGATCAATTTGAAATAATTGCAACTATACTTTAATATACTTGTTTGTATACATTAATATTTTGGTTTATTCTGTATATTAAACTATTAAAGGATATGTTGTAGTTTTTATTAAACCATTTTATATTTTGTTTTCGGATGTGGATACACATACATATGTACCCACATATGGCTGCATTATTGAATTTTCTCATGATGTTCTCGCCACCGTCTGGCCATCAGCTGTGTCCATCTCGCAACTGTGTGTGTGTTCAGGAAGGGGTTCCTTCAGTCGTGACCGTGACTGACAGCCTGTTACCCCAACACCAATCACAATGGCTGCTTTTGTTGCTGCCTGAATTTTAAATATAAAGGCGTCCTTGTGTAAAGATGTTTTGCTGCTGTTGCGTCTGTTGTTACGGTGTTGTTGTTGTTGTTGGTTCTGCTGCTGCTGTTTGAAAATTTTAATTGCTTTGGGTTGCGCCCTTTGCCGCTCGGTCTTCGAACTTTTTGCACGCAAAAACAAATTCCCTTGGAAGCACAAGAATCGGAAAATGGAAAATAGCTCAGACGAAACCGAAAGCAGAGAAGCCAAAAGCAATAAATTCACAAATGCAAAATAAAATCGGCTCTTTTGCGAATGTTTTTCTATATTGTTGCTCTTCTCTCCTCCCACTCTCGATCTCTCCCACTGCGAGTGTGAGACTCCTGGGCGTTGTCGTAGTCTCTGCTTCCAAACACACACACAATGGCGGCACGTCTTCTAAAGCTCAACCTTGGTATCCATATCGACCTTTGGCTGGCCACAGGGCAGTGCCCAAATGGAAGCCTTTGACTGACGCCAATTTGTCTCCAGACATCGCCGAAACTAGTTGTCCTAGTTATCAATTAAAAATCTTTTTAATATATGTACCTAGATATTTAAAATGGTGTGCACAGTTGCGCATGATACTCAAACCTTAACCAGCATTAGTTTAAATACCTAGGGAATACAAAATTATTAATAATACAAATATTCTACTTGTTTTTAGACATTTTCTACCAGTGTCATTAAACTATTTTTGACTATTTTACACCCTAATGTTTGAAATGTTCCAAAAACGTTTTTTTTTGGTGGTGGTCTACACAAAAAAGCAAATTACTTTGTCACTATTCATTTACAGTCTGTTTCTAGATATCCATCTATATATTTACATAACCCTATTTTGTAAAGTAAAGCATTACTATGCCACGTTGCCGATGATTTACCTCGAAGCATGCAGATAAAATCTGTCACCAGCCAGTGTTTTTGACGTGTATATCAATTGAGCATTACGGGGGGAAATTGCATGAGCCAACAGAAACGTGGGTATTTTGATTGAGGTGGCGTATGTATGTATATGTTTTTGTCTACATAAATTCCATACATACGTATCATTCGCTCAGTTTGCGTCGTTGCTGACGTAAAAAATATGAAGAGTTTTAAAATAAATTCAACTCATCGTTTTTATTATTATATCAGTTGGTTTTGTCCGTTTGAACGCATCTTATGCTATTTTTATTTTTCGTTCGCTTTTGTTTTAGTATGCTGCTGTTCTTTTTTTTCAAATACCCTGTAAACTTTAGCTCTTTGAAGTGGTCAATGTAAAGAAGGTTGCGCATGAACTTGATTTTTTCTTGAAAGTCTTATATAGGACTTATTTATGTTTTCTATACAAATTAGTTTTCTATATAGTTAAAAGAGTTGCAAAACTAATCAAAGTAGCCTTGTAGTTTCAATATGGTAGTTTTTAATCCGTAAGGGTATATAATATATCCTTAATGACAAATGAATCAAACTTTATGGTAACTAGTTCTGGAAAACGATCTATAGACGTTTTACTTTAGAGATTCTATATGTCATAAAAGCCAGTGTTTAAAATGTTTAGTACCAAAATCCAGGGTACAGGGCATTGCCCAGTCGACCATTCGCAGCGCGAGTATTTTTACTTGTTTTGTCTGCGCTTGGCAATTGACGAATTGACGGGTGGGCTATTTCGTCAATCGGTTAGTCTTGAGTCTAGGGCCGAATGACGGTATTGCAATTGAAAAGACGTCAGAGCGATTGGGGCTGCTCGTTGAGCACAATGGAATCAGGGTACTGATTGCCATTGTCGACGCTTTGACTTAAAACATGCCTAGTTTGGGCATAAATACTAACAATACAATGCCGTTATGTATGTACGTCTCAATTAACGATAATAACAACTGTTAATTGTTATCAGCGTAGTCAGTAACTGGGGAGAACTTTTCGCCGACGGCTGCAGTCGGGTTCATTTGGTGCGTCAGCGTTATTCTGTCAATGATAAGCGCCGGGCAGTAACGACTACCATGGCAATGATTTACGATTGAGCAGAGCAGAAAGTATTGAACAAGCGATCTCACATATAGTTCGTACTATTCATAATACCCTCTCAAAAGGGCATAACGAAATTTTAACGCTTAGAAATATATATAAATATTGCTGATTAATACTAACGGTCGAGTTGATTCCATCGTCATAATAAAATTAAAATTTTGGCTCAAAAGTTACGATTTGTAGCAGCAAAAATTAGTTAGAAATTTCTTATAAATCAGCAAAACATATATATATTATTGCAAAATATTATTGAAACCCGAAATTTTTTCTTCAATCAACTTTTGTATCTATTTTTTAAGATATTGGTCCTTAATTAAGTCATATAAACAGGTACGTTGTATAGCTAAAATCAAAATACTATATGGTGTTGGATTTGTGTAAGAGTATTTCCCATTCGAAATTATTGATTCCTGTTACGGATAATCCGTCTTGCGGTTCACGTCTTGCTCGGTTTTTGGCAACACATGTCTCATTTAGATACATTTTGCATAAAGTTGATGAAACTATTTTTGCGCCAGCTCTGACATGTCACCAGTTGTTACTGACAAGCAGCAACAAAGGGGCCTGTCTGCAAAAATATGTCAAAAGAGACCCAAGGCTGCTCGATAACCATCGAAACTTATGAGCATAACTAGTAGTTAGTTGGGGTAGTGAGGGAAGGCGGCCGTCAGTCAAGTACGCCCCCACAGTTCGCCCCGAAAGTTTGCGTCTGACATTGAGCGTTGCGACAGATAAAAATGCAATTTCTCAACAAGCGTCTCCTTTTAGATAGAAATATTTGATGAGTGCAACGTAGTTACACCATAGAATTCATAAGAACTATTTAATAATTTATACCCATTTGTGAATAATTGCCTCCCCAATTATACAATTCAGCGTAACAGTCCAAAAAGAACTTTCCAGGAACTAATTATAGTAAATAATATATGGTAAAACAATGAATGATATCTACCGCGGCGCTTTGCTTTCCACGAAAAACACAACAGTCGCGAAAATATAAATACGTAAAATAATCTCTGTGAAGGATTCATAGTTTGTATATAGTATGTAGAATCCTGCAGCCGTGCTCGAAGATGAAGATTAAAGTTATGCATGTCATGCACGCCAATATGGGCAATAACGCAATAATTATCAATATACATTTGTTGCAGCATAAGTTTTTATTCCAGTGTCGACTGGTTGTCTCTTAAACAGTTAGACAAATATGTTGTTTTCATATCAGCAGATTCCCCGTTATGTTTGTTCTCCATGTTGAGTCAAGGAAACTCGTCTCGACAGAAGTTTTCAGCATTTTCTTGTGCACAAATTGCACTGCGCAGAATTTGCATAAATTTTGTAAACAGTTTTTAAGTGGCTTATATATTATTCTGTAGTGTTCAGGTACAAAAAAAGTTAGTTCATTAAATCTACTTAAATGAACAAGCTTAAAATGTACTTAGCTATGTAACTAAAATTGAAATTAATATTTAAACGATTCCGACGAAAAGTGCGAGATGGAAAGTTAATCAATGTAATCTAATCAATTACGGTCTAAATACATTAAATTAAATTGCACTAAGTAGTAATGGAATATTTATCACTGTTTTTTTACCATAAGCTGTTGCGGTAAGCAAAGGCCTGTTAGCACTTCTATTGTTTAGCTATAATTTATCTTGAGAGCTGATTAGAATTTTTGTATGGCTCTAGACAAATGTTGAAGATGTAGTTTGAGCTTGGAGTTTGCTATGTTTCCACCTGCTGACTCCTTATTATCTTCGAGATATTACATATTATTTTTACAACAATCAAAGCTGCTTGTATATAATCATAATGCTGCAAACGTTTTATAATAGCTATTTATAGCAAGCGTAGTTGATGTTATGCACTAACAACATGTGACTCTGCTGTAAGTAGCTGGAAAAGCACTCAAAAATATCAGATGTCAAATTCATAATGCACAAGATGCTGTCCCCATACACCTACACGCTTATTCAATCGAAAGGTTCTGCAGTGTTTCTCGTACGTTCAATTAACTTAGATAATCAAGAATTTTCTTATTTTATTTTTCCCAGAATAGCGTTTGTCATTAAATGTGTAATCGAAGCTTTCGGGGGAAAACTATGTCATTACGCCATTGATTTGATTCTGCTGCAGTGAAGACAAAGTTTTAAAAATAGTCATAACATAAAACAGTTACTATCGTATTACCTATCACGTGCTTCCATGTATTCTCTAATTATAAATTTAGCGTTAAGAACTTCCCCTTACTATTGTTTATATTCCGATTACATCAAATTGTGATTGCATACATTTGTCGTAATTATAAATATAATAAGTTTTGAGTTTTATGAATATACGGAATGTATACAATTTTAGTTGGGCTGTATGCTTATCGGCGTGTAAACGATTTTATTAACAGCTCATGCCTGAAAGTGTCGGGTAATTACAAAACCTGCCATTGTCATGACGTGCAAGGCATTGGGCCAGCAGAAATTGAAGCTGAGGCAGCTTTGTAACAGCAGCAACGGCAGCTCGGAGGCAATGCCAAAGGTCAAAATGCCGCAACAATCCAAGCAACGGCTATTCTATTACACGCACACCTCCACATGCTTACACTCAATTTACTCATATGCGGGTAACACAGATATACTACGCTATAGCTACGTTTGTTTGTACATATATACATATGTATTGTTCAAGTTTATATAGGTGAACTATGTGTCTATTCCGGCGTCTCGTTAATGAGTGGGCAGCGCGGACTGGAGCTGCAATTATTGACGATGCGGGAAGCAAGTGTCAAATGGATTACGGGATTACGTTTAATGAGCTAACCAAATACGAATGAGCGCAAAAAACAAAAAACAATCAAATATTTGTAAATAAATTGGCAACAACAACAACAGTAGCCACAGTTCCAGCAACTAGACTGGCATTTGGGTTAACAAACCACATTTGCTAATTTAGCTGAATGCTTGAATATTGCAGCGATTCCGGTGATAGCATTTGGCATTGCCAATCTGTGACATTTGTTGCGTGCGACATGCCCACGCGGCAGTGCCCGCATGCCCCGCCGCCCCGCAGCGAGGTTGTATATAATGAATATTGCGCATACGCCGTCTGTACATACACATTCCATGTACTACAGTGTGCATTATGCCAGGGTATTCGGTTCACCTTTTTTTAACAATTACCTAACCAACACACGCCAACACATGCAACCAGCTGGCTGCCTGCACGCGTCACATGATGCTCAATTATATATAGAACCTTTTAAAAAAAGTTGCCAACTTTTATCAAGGCGCCGCTAGCTGTATAAATAACTCGAGTTGTGGGCGTTTTGCTAGATTATGAATTTAAAGCTCAAGAAGTTACTTATTTTGTACATCTAAAGTGAAAAATTGCTTACAATATAGATGCTGTACTTTGGTAGCTCTTTTCAGCTCTTTGATTATAACAAACTTTTGTGTTAACTTCTAATCCGTCGTAGTTTTAAAATAATGGAAAGTAAATTGCTATATGAGATTGTTTATTAATTTAGCCAATTTAGTTTTTTACGTGTATAATATATTGGCACTCTTACAACACCCAGTTAGGCAACTACTGTAGAAAAAGCTTGTTTTTTACTACACAAATTTTTAATACACAAATATTTAATGAACATGAACATTTCACGATATTTAAGAACGTTACTAAATTAAACGCAAACCATCACAACTTTTAACAAAAAAATTTCGGAACATGATGTATTCTTATATAGAAAAACCAATTCCGTTTTTTGTCAGCTGTTACTGCAAAAAAAAATTAATTTGATTATATATTTAAAAATAGTCCATCGCAATGAGAATGCTTATTTGACCTTTATTTACCTTTTTAATAATTCACTTTATTTTATTAAACCACTAATTGTTGCCACAGTTTTTTTTACCTTATTGGTATTTAAAAAATTTGGCAATTCTCTGCAATTAATTTGACAAATTTGTTAATTGCAATGCTACGAATATGTCAATTGCATTACTGTTACGTATACCCTATACTAGATTGGATACATAGGCTTTGTATCCAAATATAAAACTGTCCACGCGCCTTGCACCGTCCCCAAATGGAGACACACGATGACCTTTAGGTTGACAGGTAAAACAAGGCATGTGAGCATCCACAGTGGCTGCAGCAGTTATGGCAATGTGTGTGGCATAAATGTGCTGACAACGTTGCATATGGGTTGCACGAGTGTAAGACTTTAAATCTCGAATGGGACTGACAGATGCAACCGCAATAGAGGATACATATGGCCCACATGGGCCAGCGCTCACTGAATCCTGTGTAAACTGTTGGCCCAGGCTGCTGGCAGTAACTTTTAATTAAATTTCGAACTGTGCATGCTTCAATCGCGAAAACCAACTCTCGTTTGTATCACGTCGCTTATATAAGTATATATGTAAGTGCCGTGTGCAATATCAGTTTCGGATTTCTTCGAAAAATCAAATTAGATTATCCCACGCATTGGCATTGAAACATGTTATGTTCGATTTCTGTCATGAACATCGGGCAGGCGCAGTTGGCACTGAGAAAGGAGCGCACAATTGTCGGAAGTGTAAGACTGCTATTTGTAGTTGCAAGCAGTTAGTTAGTTGCAGTTGCAGTTGCACTTTGTCTGATTAACTGTTGTCCGACACGCTCTAAGCAAAAGGCACGATTACATTTTGCACTCGAATCTAATTAATTTAGTTTAAAGAATTCTTTGAACCATTAAGCTTTTGCCATAGTTACAGGAACCACCTGCCAAAAAAAAAATGTAGGCAGCGTTGACAAAAGGCAAAGTTAATGGCCAAATGAGAATTGCAAAGCTCTCACCTGCAGCTCTGTTACCTGATGTCCTTTATACCTAGAGACTATCTTTGATCTTTTTACAGACACTGGGCGGGTTTTTTAAAGTTTTTTTTTAGAATTTCTTTCTCTTTGTGCTGCTTACAGTTTTTTGCATCAAATTGTGGAGCCAAGATTTGCTAGCTAAACGCCCACCAAACACTAAGGGGCGGAGCTTGGGGCTTCTTGTAATGTGCCCGAGACCCACTTGATATAATGATGACAGCAATTATGAATGAGTGAAGGTCGCAGGATAACGGCCGTCAGGCAATTCATCATCATGTTGAGCCGCACTGGACGTTGCTTTGTCTACATCCGTACATATGTATATATATGTATGTGAATCGTCAGTGTATGTGTGAATATATTTTAAAGCAGGCTTCCTTCATTTTGCTTTTATGGCGTCTTTCATAACAGTACATTGCCATTATTTTGGCATGCAAACAAATGATGACGTCACGTTGTAGCCACACAATTTGCATGCAAGCCGGTCGTTTACTGAGGAGTCCTCCCATCACTTTCCCTGCTTACTTGCAGTTTTTTTGTTTCAGTCTTATTACGCTACCTCCAGACTATAGCTGGAACGTATTTCAACAACCCATTCAGTGAGAGGCCCCTCAACGAAACTAACAAAATGCATACGTCATGCGACCTCAGAGCTTAACTTCCGCACGAGTATCAATTGTGTGTGTGTGTGCGTGTGTGTGTGTGTGTGTGTCTGTGTGTGTGTGCGTGTGTGAGGAGGGTTTTCAAGGAAATCAATCATCCAGAAATAGATCAACTCGTCGTAGTTTCCATCGCTATCACCATCACCATCGACGTTGTCCTCGTTCTTGTGGACACGTTCAGGTCTGCTGCGTCGTTGTCGTCATTTGGTGGCTCTGTTTGAATTCGGCCATTGTTTTTATTGTACTTGCTATCGCTCTCGTACTTTGCATCTGTTCGCCATGCTAGGCCAACAAAGAGTGGATACAAAAAACAACGCGAAAACAACCAGGGCCTTCACTACAGGCGGTCGCCGTATCCTGCCCGGTAACGATGATATAAGTCCGCGCTGAGCACCCACGGGCACTGGCAACGTGTATTCGAACCCCGCGTCACGCGCTTTAAAGTCTGTGCTTGACAGTTGCCTTTGACCCCAGGCAAGGGAATGTGTCAATTTGGTATAATAGCCATATTGATAGCCCATCGCCCATGTTCGTAATTGCATTTAAATTTAATGAAAAGCAAACCACAAAAATACAAAACTTCAGCACACATTTTCATCCATTTCGAATTGCTAAAAATCAATCAATGGAAATTATCGATAATAAAATGATGAAAAAAACTAAAAAGTGTTGCACATATGTACATTTGCTACTTATTGCAATCCATTATTATATGAGGATTAAAAAAGAAAAATTAAAGAATAGGTAGAGCACAAATATTTACATAAACTTTATGATAGCGAAAATCCGTTTACGCATTGCTACGAAATTGGTAAACTTTTGTACTGCATATTTAGTGCTGATTTTATGTGCGCTGTTGCACACATAATGCTGTTTTTTTCTGTGAAAATGACTGATAAACAGCTCGTTCAGTTGAAATAAAGCCAGCCTATTAGATAATAAATAGAAAAAAGAAAACTGTATGTTGTACTATGATAAGGATTAAAACAGCAAAAATATGAACACTGTGTTTATATTGTCTTTGATATAACATATACTATATTACATATAACAAAGATTTTAATTTAATTGAAATAGATTTTAAAGGGAGCAGCAAGATGCAAATGTTATTGCGGGGCTGGTATTCAGCCAACATTCATAAAGTTAGTAAGATTGGGATTTAAGTAGCACTCGATATAGCTTTAGTATATAGAAAATAGCTTTTTGATTCCCCATTCAAATCAATACACATTTGTAGCGCCCTCTTTCTATATTAGACAAGCTTGTTGTATAGAGAGTAAATATTCATTCAATCATTCACTTGATGCCTGTTATATAGCATGTATTAATCCAAGTATAATCAACACAATGCATACTCGCTGAATTCTGAATTATTTGCGCACTACTGCGACGCTATAAAAATAGCTGGCACACAGCCCGAAGGGAAGGAAGTATTTTTATAGCATACAATTGAGCGCTAATCTAAAACTACGAGTATGCTTAGCCCAAAATAGTAATCATCATAATAAAACTGGCTAAAAGTTTTTGGCCTCGTGTCGACAAATTGAACTCAGTCACAGGTGCTGCCGTTAACAGCACCAGCAGCTGCAACAACAACAACATCAACAACAATGGCAGCAGCAAGGACGATGGCAAAGGCGACAACAACGACGACGTCATTGTCCTGACGCCAAAGCGTTGTCGCGCCGGTTTTGCTCATTTTCATTCATTCACAAAAATTCGCCAATGCTATTAATCACCCAGCTCTCCCTCTCCCCCAGAAAAGCATATACATACTTATATATATATAGAAGGTATATATAGCCAAGCATAACAATAAAATCAAGAGCAGTTGTGAATCAACAGTGCGTCACCAAAGCTGAACCAAACCAAGTTGCTGCCGGCGGACCCTATTGATTGCCTTCACGTGCCGATACTTAAGTTTTCTTCGGTTCCCCACAGCCATCTTCAGCCCCCTTTGGGCCATTGTTTTGCTCTTTTCTAAACTGAACTCACAACCCGTCTCGTAATATTGTCAGACACGTCTGTAGTTTTTCGGCTTTGCCGCACTCGTAAATATTTTGGGCCGCAATTTATATTTGAAATTTGTCCTTAACGTGTTACGTCAATGAATAGCGTCGGGTTTTTGGCCAATGCTAATGTGGGTGGCAAACAATTAAGCAAATGTTGTTGGTAACGCGAATATTCAAAGGATGTGTTTTTTGAGGGGTAGTCGTTAAGGGATGGAAGGCCTTTAAATTTTGTAAAGGTGTAAACGTAAATATTTCATTAAAGGTAATTTAATATTTGGGCGCGTTTATTGGGTAGCTTTGAGCTGAAGATAATTATAGAAAAATCATAAATATTATTGAATTACATATATAATCGTATTTCTCTCTATTTAAAGAGCTTATCTGTTTATATTGTTCAATCGTTATCCACATGTGGAAAAGCGCAAGGCATAGTTCCAACAATTTTGGTGTGGTATTCAAAATGTGAAATATTATTGATTTTTGCATATTGAACAACAACCACCAAAGCAAACTTGGTGATACGATATTCTACGAAATATATATCGGAATCTGTGGATATTTATTTATATTAATGGGAAAAAGCTTAATCTATGCGTGCAATAGAACAATATCCCAACAACTGCGACTCATCATGAGGAGTATGTGTCCTGCGTGAAACATCATATATTTTCCGGAACTGCACATTCCGGCTGTGAGGCACAGTCTTTGTCAGCGAGATTCCTGGTTGCCAACGGATTCCACCCTCTCAAACTGATATGTAAAGAGAAAGTTTAAAATTACGCAGCCAGATTACGCAGAGAGTGCTCCAAAGTGCTTGCCAGAAATCCGAGTCGAAAGTACTCTAATGCACATCTTTAGCAAGGCACACCTATTTACTAAAGCCCCCCACAGACACACACATACACAATCTATAAGCAGCTTACTTGAAGTAGTTTTACCGATACCTCTCCCCACTCTCGAAAATAGTTTGTCGAATTATTTGACGCCCCTTCTTAACCACTTTTACGGGTGGCCTTACAAGTTCTTAAAATTTCTTCGTTTTCTCTCTCCTTTCTCACACGCACTCATCTAATATTCACTTCTCTCTTTCGCTTGCAGCCCAGCCATGTCCGACGCGGCCAAGTCGAATAACAATGCCGCCAGCTCGGCGGGCGTTGATGGAAATGCAGGGGACGTCACACCGACGACGACGATACCGCGCGGCAATCACAACAACAACAACAGCAACGGCAAGTTGAAATCAACGCAGAACAGCAGCGGCGGCGGCAGCATAGACAAACTGTCCCCGGATCAGGATATTTACATAAATGCCGCCGACGGTTTGCCCAGCCAGCATCCAACGTTGCCGCCGGAGGGCGATGTGGATACCGATACGGAGCCGGAGGTGGATGCCGATTCGTTTGATGATTTGCCCACATCGATCATTGTGACCAACATACACTCGGAGGTGTTTGCCAGTCCCGAGCTGAAGCATGCCATGGAGGAGCTATTCCGGACTTTCAGCGAGTCGGCAACATTCCAGTGGCTGCGCAGCTTTCGCCGGCTGCGGGTGAACTATGACAACGCGGTTGCGGCGGCCAATGCACGCATCAAGCTGCACCAGTACGAGTTTAACAAGAAGACAGTGATCACCTGTTATTTTGCACAGCCGGTGACACCCGTTAGTAACAAGAATCTTCAGCCACCGGCGCCGGTCAAACAGTTCCTTATCTCACCGCCCGCTTCGCCGCCAGCTGGCTGGGAGCCGCGCGAGGAAGCTGAACCGTTGGTCAATCACGATCTTCTCGCCGCGTTGGCCAGCCTAACGCCCGGCGAATCGCACGAGCTGCATCCACAGAGCGAGGATCAGCCAGCCATCATTGTGCACACGGCCATGGTGCCCGAGGGCGGAGGCCTGGGCGTACCCATGGGCACAGCTGCACAGCCCAAGGCACCTATTGTACAAACCAAATGTCCGGAGCGCGCATAAGCGCCAAGATCAAAGCATAACTCTGAATGTTTGGCGGCATATGGAAGAGCCAGCGCCAGCGCCCCACGCCCGGCATTGAGAGAGGGAGGGAGAGGGAAAAATTGAGCGAGGGAAGCATTACCACCAGATGAATGAGTATATGGCCAGTGGCAACCTGGTGGCTGAGAGTATTTTTTGTAAATAATTTCTGAACAAAAAAAACAATTCGATTGTGATTAATTTACACGTAGCTATGTTTTGTATTAAGTACTTGTACTCTCTCGTTTGGAGCGTTTTAAGATTCGGTTTTCCATTACCGTTTTCTTTCCCGTTTGATTTGCCTCATGTGTAGCCGTCGAGCATGAACCGAACATTATCTTAACTTAATGTGCGCCAAGTGGAGCTGCTAATTCTAATTAATTCTAGATGTGTTTGTCGTTTGCATTCGAAGTCGCGTTGTCTCTCTCTTGGTGTCTGTTTGTATTTGTATCGATGTCACTCGTGGCTATCCACGCCAATATCTAAATGTACCTTCATGCTAAACCAGAAAACACACAAAATGATAAACAACAAAAAAGTTCTACTCTATATGTTTGTAAGTAGCTGCAAGTGCTTCGCATCAAGAAAACAAAACCGAAATTGAAAACGCAAAACCAAAACCAAAAGTCAGATATGAATATATGTACATGTTCAATTGTATCTGTGTATATGTAAATGTTGATCTAATTGTAAGCCAGAGAGAACTCAGATTTATCTGAAATATCTGAATATACGTATATATATGTATACATTATTAGTTACAATTTAAAAACGAGTAAATGGAAAACGAAATTATATTCAAATTCAAAATGAATGTTCTCAAATGTACCAAAAACCAGAAACAAAAACCATTTTAAACAAAAACTCACCTGATTCCTTTTAATTAACATGAGGAAATGCTAACCATTCAACAGTTGGCCGGCCTTTGTTGACACTTTTGAAACCGTTACCTGGAATTTGTTGAAAAGGCTTAAATGTAACTGTGGTTACCTTCCAGGGAGCCCCCGGATAATTACGTATGTATACATTCACCTGAACAACTTTTAATTTTCATCAGAAATACAACTGAGTGTTCTTTGCTATAATGGTTGGTATATATTTTAAATATGAACCTACGTCATGGCAGTTTTTTAGATTATGGTATTAAAGAGCGGATAAAAGGGCGAAAGTTATAACAAATCAAGCATAAATATATTAGCATAAAGTGGAAGCTTTTTAAAAAATATTCTCACCATTCAGTTTTATTACGCTTATGAAAACATATACAGTGAGAATAAATTGGCTTGATTTTGTGCCACCGTCTCCATGTTTGAACCCATCCTTTTGTACACAACTTTCAACTTTTATGGCGAATATTTATTTTTTTTGCTTCGATAAATATGTTGTGCTTTCTTTAAAACTTTTTCCAATTCCTGGAAAAACTTGTTCGATTTCTTTTGTACCCCGTACCTATTGAAAATAGGTATAATAGGGTAAAGAGGAATTGTGCAAAAGTATGAAAGACGCAGAAAGAGAAGTGTCTATCTCTATTATATTCTTTTATATTCTTAATCAGCGACAACAGCCAAATATATTAACTTGTCGCTTTCAGAGAATATAAAAGCCAAAAGCAGAAAATGTGATATGTGGATTATGTTGCGGAGTTGGTTACAGAGTATTTTCTGGACGGACATCCGCAATTCGAGCGCCCATTTCTTGCTTATTTTAATCTACGCTTTGAATTGTAATTTGAATCGAACTTTAGCAAAATTAAATTATAACTGGCGGCTAATAGGAAAAAGCAGAGCTTTAAATTACTGTTTTTAAAGCATACTTTTAAGCTGGCTTTAAAAGTACAGTTGGTTCAGTTATTGGCTAAACTGGTAGTTAGATTGGCTAGTTGTCATCATTATGCCATAGAATATTATGAAATATAATTTGAAACATAATTTTTAAACAGAACTGAGAGGCTGTGAGTTCGGTCCACAGTGTCTCAAAGACGAATTTCTCAATTTATTAACATGAAACTTACTTAACTAAAGACGCACTGCAAAAGCAGCTGCGGAACGTGTATGCGTGTGGGTGTGTGTGTGTGTGTTTTTTTTATGAGAATGCTTAATAACAAAAACAAAAACTTTGGCATCTCCTATTTCCTTTCAATGGTTTTGAGCGGCACCATTTGCTCGGGATCGTCGGGATAGACACTGTCCTGGCGCTGTTTGCGACCAGCACATTGGCTGAACCAGGTGTCGCCTTTGCCAAAATTCTCGCCATCCTCAATCGACTCTGGCATGGGCTTGTTCATTGTCTCCGGCAGGAACATGACCCAGAAGCCCGAGACCAGGGCAACCACACCGAATAGCACAGCCGGAATCTTGGGATCAAACGAATCGCCGAGCAGAGTAATCAACGGCGTCAGTGCGCCGGAGAGACGCGCACACATGGAACCCAAGCCCATCGCCGAATTGCGCACCACTGTGGGAAACAGCTCGGCGGAGTAGTTGTAGATGACAGCAAAGGAGCCGGCGATGAGCAGCTTGCCCAGCATAACAACGCTGGTGGAGAGGGTGGTACCCTGCGCTATAAACGCGGCCACAATGCAGCAGAGGCCGCCGCCCAGCATCAGGGTGGAGGTGATGGAGCGACGTCCCAGTCGATCCAAGACAAACACAATGGTTATATAGCTAGGGAACTCCACTAGCCCCATGAGAAACAGTATGAGATAGGGATTGCCGTACAGCTTGCCCGCGCTCAGCGACAATCCGTAGTAAACAATCGAGTTGGCGAACCAGCAGAGGCAAACATTCAGCGTCTTCATGCGCAAATTTGGCGTACGGAAAAGGTCGCTGAGGCCGGCACTGGCCTTCTCCTCGATGGCTGCCTGCTGCTTGGCCTGCTGCACAAAGTAGTCCTTGTCGACGGGTATGCCAGAGCCGTTAATGCGCAGTCCTTTGGCCACAATGTCGACAGCCTCGGCGGCGCGTCCCTGCATCCAAAGCCAGCGCGGCGACTCGTCCAGCAGCCACCAGTGGGCGAGAAAGAGACAGCCGTGCAGGCCATACACCACCTGCAGCATTTGACGATCCTTGATGATGGCACCCCATCCAGCCACCAGCATAATGCCGCCAGCAAACACAGCCTGCAGATCCAAATTAGTTTGTCACGATTAATGAGCATTAAATCGAACCCTGCTCACCTGAAAAGTAATGCCGCAAACGGTGCGCTTGCTGGGACCCACCAGCTCCATGGTCAGCACAAAGCCGCATATATATGCGCCAGCAGAGCCAACAATGCCCAGCATAAAGCGTGCTACCATGACCGAGAAGTATTCCGGTATGAAGGCCACGCCCACGCCGACAAACAGCTGGAGCAGCGCTGACCAGCAGAAGACCGTCTTGCGACCCACCTTGTCCGCCAAGCCGCCCAGCGTCACAGCGCCTGTGAACGTGCCCAACATGAACACGGTCTGGATTATGGCGCCCATCCAGCGGCGATCGCAGACAAAGTCCCAGTCCATGGTGCGGGAGGTCTTGTAATAGGTCGTATCGTAGACGTACTTCTCGCAGGGAATCTGACTTTGATCCCCAGCGCTCACATTGAACATATGGCAAGAGTCCAGTTCGCCAGTCTCCTTTAATGGAATGGCGCCTAGGATGTCGCTGGAGTTCCATGGCAGCTGTGACAGGCTGCTGTTGTCCACGCCGGGAATAAAGCAGCGATGCTCGGGCACAGCGGCAACGGTCACCAGCGACAGCATGTGGAGACCGGCTGTCAGCGCGGACAGCACTTGCAGGAAGAATTGGGCGAATTGGTATTTGCCAAATTCACCTGGAGGAAAAACATTTCAAAATTAGTAGATAAATGCAAATTTACTTATAAATTAAATACGAATGTAATTCCGACTAGACTAGCAAAATTATCCTGCCTAACTTTACATGAGCCACAGTTTCTTAATCATAAGTACTCATATTCATTTAAATAAAATTTTAAAAATATTACAAGAATAAAATTATAATTTTATTTATTTTGAACGCAACTTTTTTTGGCGCTATTGGAGATATACTTGAAATTTTGGGTTTTTACTTGTACTTATCTGCTTCAGACAAAGTGTAAAGATTTTTATGCAAATCAATAAAATAAAATGGATACACCTCAAATCGCAAATCGATAAAAGGTGAATATTTAAATATTAAAGTTTGGTACGAAGATTGCAGGTGAGCTCCCCAAAAACTGCGACCTTAATATCCCGGACACGCCCTCCAGAATGACACAGCGCTCCCGCCTTAAAAAATGTTCGAAATAACGTAAGTAAGCAATACGTGATATTTATCAAAAAATCTAAAATATTTTATTTTCAATAATGAATATATTTGAAATGCAGAATCAATCTAGAGGACAAACCATGAAAAAATGCCATCACACATGAAAATCGGTTCACTTTTCACAAAGTTACGGGCGTTTGAAATATGGGAGCTATGGATCCGAGAGCTTTGCATATCAAAATTTTTGTCAATTTTTGCATGATTTTTGTCAAAAAATTTGACCCCCTCAGAATCGTTTTTAATGTTGTTTTTTATAATAATTGTGACCACCACAATCGATTAAAAATGTAAAATTGCATTTCTAAATTTTGAAAAAAAAATTTTTCGATAATGTGTAAGGGGGGGGTACATGCTTTTTTGACAAAAAATGGCAAAAATTTTATTTTCAATAATAGAAATATTTTAAATGCAGAATCAATCTAGAAGACAAACCATGAAAAAAGTGCCATCAAACATAAAAATCGATTCAGTTTTGACAAAGTTATGGGCGTTTGAAATATGGGAGCTATGGATCCGAGAGCTTTACATGTCAAAATTTTTGTCAATTTTTGCATGATTTTTGACAAAAAATTTGACCCCCTCAGAATCGTTTTTAGTGTTGTTTTTTATACTAATTGTGACCTCCACAATCGATTAAAAATGTAAAATTGCATTTCTAAATTTTGAAAAAAAAATTTTTCGATAATGTGTAAGGGGGGGTACATGCTTTTTTGACAAAAAATGCCAAAAATTTTATTTTCAATAATGGAAATATTTTAAATGCAGAATCGATATAGAAGACAAACCATGAAAAAAGTGCCATCAAACATAAAAATCGATTCAGTTTTGACAAAGTTATGGGCGTTTGAAATATGGGAGCTATGGATCCGAGAGCTTTACATGTCAAAATTTTTGTCAATTTTGGCATGATTTTGGACAAAAAATTGTATCCCCTCAGAATCGTTTCGCCACGCCCACCTGCGCCCGTACGAAATATAAAAATTCTAAATTTATCCAAAATAACAATAGTAACTATTGTGTACTGTGAACAAGTTTTACGCAGTCGGCTACGTCTGACTGCAACGTTCTTAGTTGTTTTAAATGATTGTTTTGAGAGAGACTTAGATAAAAATTTCCCTGAATCTGCAAAACATTACTGTTTAAATTGGCTTCTAGCTATATATATGACATTTGAAAAAGTTTAAATAAGCACAATAATAAACGTAATATTAATTATTATATATTATCATTACATTATTTAGAAGACCGTATATTTTTTAATTTAATGAATAATTATTAAAACGATTTTAATATTACTGTGAGTCCAAAACCATTATAGCTGATAAGGTAAGTAAGCTCATTCCATTTTGTTTTTAGAAAGTGAACTATGTCCTAACATAGTTATTAGCTATCAATCCTTTTTTAAATGACACTGGCTACTATAAATACACGTATTACGATCAGTCTGTAAACCGGTTAATGCCCAGACTCACAACATTATAAACATCATGGTTTATGATGTTTGCCCAAAAAAATTACCCGAACCGAACCATTTTTCTTTTAAAATTTATTTTCAGAATAGAGCAAAACATTTATTTTCCCTGATCTATACCGTAAGTCATTCTTCCTCTAATTGAAAAATAAATAAACAACAAGAAAAAGGAAATGACATATATTTTTAAATTTTATTTAAAGAATCTGACTGACGGTTTGAATCACGGTTTGTACGAAAACCTGGGTTCAGTAGTGTCGAACACCAGTGTACGAAACTAAAGGTGGATTGAAACCAATTATATCAATATCAATTTCTAGATAGAATTAAAATGATAATTTAACTACTTTCACATGTCGCGTGTATGATTTAATGGGTTATCAAAGCTATATAGCCATTCAAGTTGCCAAATTGGGTTATCAGATACTCGTTGATGGGCGTAACTCGGCACAGTTAACGGCGCCGCCAGAATTGTCATCACTCCGTAGACATTGCAATTAAATCAAGTGGAATTTATTCAATTTGATTTCAATTGAAAAGCATACAAATGCACGGTAAACTATTTGCCAACAGGGTTTATACACAGTTTTTTTTGTTTTTTTTTTTGTTCTGCTTTGTTTTTTTTTTATTTTCATTGTTTTTCTAGAAACTATTGACGTGGTGAGGAGCTGAAATGCCATGAGACTGTTATATTTTTGCATGGACTGTGCTGTGATCTCGTTGCTCGAGGGCAGGCACTGTGTAAATTTCGTTGGACGTAGCCTAGATGTTTGACACATGAACGGTCCAATGTGCAATCGGCAATTACAATTGATTTGCGGTACAACTGTAACAATATTGATTTATTCAGCTCGTTGTATGGACATACTTGAGCATCAAATAAGAAGCGTTACAAAGCATTTCCACACATGAAGCATTGTCTAAGAATTCGAGAAAAATTACTTGGCTGATCACACAATAAGCGTGAAATTATGTCAGCAGATCTCTCGTCGTCACGGCAGTTTCTAATTAATTCCAATTCGACACTGGGACAATCTTTAATTAAATTCAATTACGACTTATACACGTAATCGTAGTGACGGGCCAGCGATCGATAAGTGACGATAATGAAATCGAAAATAAAATCTACTAAATAACTGACAGCATATCATAACGGATTATCAGAAAATCAACCCAACGGCGTCCATGCCATAATCAAATAAACATATAGTACATCAGTTTATGGCTTGTTACTGGGCTAGAGTATTAGCCCAGTTCGTTACCGAACGGCCCTTGAACGCAATAACGCACATAAATTGTTTGTATCACTGATCAAACATGACATAAAACGTGTATTTGCGATACACTGCGACCATAAATTGAGCATATTGATTAATTGTTGCATTTTATACCTCAGCAAAATGCTTCATTAAAATGATAAAAGTTATTAAATAACTCTTTGCCCGTCAACAAAATTGTGAATGGGTCGTTATTCGAATTAAGAGCTTAACAGGCACAAAACCCATCGTGAGAGCCGAAACGTTGGGGAATCCGCCAGATTATGTTGACAATGTTAACTATGACTCAAACTAAGATGTGTGTTAGTTTTACAATTAGTCGTCCACACCTCAATATTATGATTGACATGACATACTTATAAATCAGAGCTTCAGTACATAAAAAAATAAAACAATTTGCTTAACACAATTACAAAGCGTATCTTTTTTATATACCCTTTAATCATCTTGTATCTCTCAACACTTTTAGCATAAGTAAAGCAATTGTAATTTTTTTTGCTGTTTATAATTCAAAACTATAAAGTTTATTTCAATAGCTTTTATATTGCTAAACATATATAGTAAAATTTAAGCCCCCTTATAGAATTCATATTGGTGTTGGCTTCCCAAGTGTAGATAGATGGCCATTTTGAGTATTGCGGCTTTTTTGGCATTGATTTATAATTTATATATTTGCAATCGATGTGCATTATGAAGTTTTTAATTACACACATAGGCAGTGCAAAACTGTAAGCCACAAAATGAACAAAGCCGAATGTTGCGCAAAGGAATTAGTAGAACAAATTTTGTTGTCAAGGCTGCGGTGGGCGGATGAGTGGCTTTTGTTTGATGGTAAAATTGTAGTTTTTCATATGAATATTCAAAAGCCCGTCAATTGCTTTATAATTATTAAATTATGAAATTATTTAACTACAACTCGACAGCTGAAAACGATTAGTGGATGCTTTTTGTTCTAGGTCAGTACCTAAACTATTCAAAATGAGGAAGAGAGAACTGTGTTACGCATACACATAGATTAAGTACACACATGTATGTATTTAATCTTGAACTAGACGCCCTGACAACACGTAAATCCATATTGGCTTACCGTATCATAGAAACGATCGTCATCTGATTTTTTATAAAAATTTTGATCAACCCCTAAGCAGTACAGTTGTTTACATTATGTTGTTTCAATTTGTAAATATGTATATATATATATTATTGTATATTCCATTTTAAATATAACTCATTCACGACATCAACCTTTTGGCCCAGCCTAAAAGCGCTCTTATCGACTGGGCCTCAATATATATATATATATATGTTTTTCGTCACTAAGCCTGAAGGTCATCTGACGTTGCTCAAGAAATTTTGGTAATTGTTGTATTTATTTATTCAGTCTTGCGGCATGTTTTAAAGAAAGAACTAACAACACCTCTGAAGTCACGAATCGTACGAGAACTTGCAGTTTGCGAATAATTAAGCCGGCACCTTGAATACCAGACAGCGCTCAGATGTTAGCAAACGTCAGCAAAAGTAAAATAAAATAAGAGTGTAAATATTAGATAGATATAAAGTAGAGGCAAAACCTGTTTTTGGACTTTCGAATTTCTTGGCGTCATATTCATATGTACAGACTGCGGATATATATTAACATATACTTAAAAATGTTGTTACTCTGAGTAAAAGTCGCTAATGCGGTCAATACTCTCTTACCGGTTGCGGATTGAACCGATCGTGGGTTGTCTTTGATTGATAAAAAACTTGTTTTCCACATACATGTGTAGGCTTTAATTTAATAATTCATGAGTTTGCGCAAATGCAGTTCTCACAATTGTGCTATAGAAATTAACCGATAAGTTCGGCAATAAAAAAATATAAGTGATTGACACCTTAACTTGATACCCATATCTTTTTATAGTTTTAGAACTTTACAGAGCAAAGCAAAACACTTTTCTAAGTCATAAACAGATACATAAATGTATATAAGCCAATTAAATAGAGCTGAGTACTCGGCAGTCATTGAAATATTTGTTATGAATTTGCATTAGTTTACAATACAATAACTTAGCATACAGGGAAATCTCTAATAGCTTTCGAGCTGCTCGTATTTAATTACAGACGTGTGAATTACCTGAATCAACCACAATCCCATTCTAAAGTCTTACAAGCAGCTCATCTGCAACCGCGTGACAACGCGGCTTGTGTTTTTCATTAGGTTAGTTTCTAAAGATATTTTCTCAAATGCATTCCGTATGTTTGGCTAGAAGGTTCAGCGTTTGTCGCGCGATCAGTGATCCGTTTTCCAATTGTAACGACCACGTCTGTCAAACTGTCATTCACGTCTGTCAACCTTGAGATATATTAAATTAGAAAAGGCCGTAATTAAAATTGTATTAGCACTCGGCGCTTTTGAACGCGTTAGCGGCAAAACTTGACTGACCGGCCACGGCGATTAAAGTTAAGAGCCGAAGCTTCTATAAATTAAATTGATAACAATTTTTAACATATGAGACATATAAGCAGCCAGCCGGATAACTGAATTAAATATGTACTTTATGCAGTTTTTGCTTAAATAATCACAGCTGCGGCCGCCTGATAAGCGAAAGGCATTGCTGATAAGCGCCTTTGATAAGAGCACGCACACACTTGGTACAGATCATTATGTCTTTAACCTGCTGCACTGCGCCCACACACTTACCCAATTTGCCCATGAGGTCCTCTAAAACATAATCCACAGCCATTTTAAGTTAAAAGATTTTTGCAGCACTTAAAAAACAACTTTTGTTCCAGGTGGAATTCTTTCCTTTGAAATAAAACTGATTCAAATGCTAGCAATTTTCATTTTCCGTGTGATTGTACTTTATGGAAGTTGATGTAACATGCGAGTTCAGTGATAGATGTCTCTTAGATTGTAAGTGCCGCTGGGACGACTGGGTATTGAGAATCGGATTGAAGCTCCAGGCCGTTAAACTTGCGCTGGAGATTGGCAAGCGCCGCCGAACGGGCAAAAAGCTGAATGCGAACTGAATGGGCTTTGAGTGTGCGAAATGTTTCGAGTCGTTACTGAATAACACTCACATATAACAGAGAAACAAACACACACTCACAGAAATGGCGATAACGTCGCGCTCCCGCTGACAATTGGACGAGCTTCTCTATTGAGAGTGGATCGCGGTTTGAGCATGTGGCTGAATTCGTTGGTGTTGCCAACGTTGTTGTTGTTCTTGTTGGGCTTCAATACTGTGACATAATTCTAAACCGATAAGCCCAGGTATCAGTAGAGCGTATATAACTACTCAGCATCACATGTGTGTTTCCAAGCAGCATGTGGATCGTAAGATTAGATTGTGTACCGTACAGGAAATACGGTCAAAATCAGTGTGCAAAGTATTTCCGATCTTGATAGACATTTCTGAGTGCAATCAGGTAAATAACTCAAGTAATTGGCGTGGACAATATGGACCTGCAAATGGTAAAAATAATTAATCACATTTTTTTCATCTTTTCATTTCTCCAGTTACGGGGAATAGTCCGGGGAAGAAGAAGTATTTAACTCATATATTGATGATCCATATTTTCAGTTGATTCTTTCAGATGATTGTTTTTCTTATATCGTTATGTTATGACTTATTTTGAACTGATCAACACAAAAACCATATTGCGAACTGCTTTCAAATGTATTTGTATATTAAGTAAAACTTTTTCTTCAATATCTATAAATATAGATATAGATAAACGTATATATACAGATATAAATATAGATGTAGATATTGTTATAGATACAGATAAACAAAAGATATAGGTGCAGATATATTTATACATACAGATATACATTTCGATATAGATATGGATACAAATATATTTTGTATAGTTTTAGTTCATTCAAACAGTTTGCTGCTAATTATAGAAATTATAGTTTTATGCACAAAAAACTAAAAAATGTACTACATTATGGAAAATATACATAATGTAGTACATTTTTTACATTATGGAAAATATACATAATGTAGTACATTTTTTAGTCAGAAAATATACATAATGTGAAATTTTGCGAAAATTCAAATCATTATAAATATATTTTAATTGAGCGACTTCTATAAATTTTACTTTATCATTTCAGGTCTATCCGAAATCCCATTTTTTGTTGTTTAAAACAGATTTTTGATTTTGAAAAATTCAAAAAATTCTTTTCTTCTGATACATTTTTTGTACATGCTTCAATGTTTAACTAAATCTGTGATCTAAGCAACCTGCTATCAATACCAGTGCCTATTTCTTTAACATTTGTTAAAATTTGCCACATAACAAACTTAGCATTTACTATATGCATACATACATATGTATTATTTAATAAATCTACAATTTCTATAAATTTACAAAATTATAACGACTTTGGATTAATTGAAGATATACAAATTTTAAATTTGGATTTGTTGCAAGATGTGTGAATCATCCATATCGGATCCAATGGCCTTTTTATATCTGGACATGCTATCAAACATTTTAATAGAAGACGCCAATGAAGCCGGAAAACAATTTGATATCAAAATGAACTTTATACGCGAACAGGAACGAACCTGTTTGGAAAATGCGAAACAAGTGAGAATCCAATCAGCAAAAATCTAATAGTATTAACACAACCCAACATTGAACCCGCCTGCAGCTTGTTTCCATCGATCAGTTTGTGGAAGCGATGAAGGAATGTGTCTTTCGAACCGAGCTGGAGTTACAGGAGAACGAAGCTAATTTGCTCGAAGTGGAAAAATATATATCGCGATATGAGGCATCTTACATAGATTTTGCGAAGGGCCCAGATCTTATACGTCTAAGACCTAGCAGCTATCTTGTATTTTTGAAGCTACTTTTATCGGCGGATCGTTCAGCAGCACAGTGCAACAATCTAAGAGCAGAGATCGAGCTATATAACCATGAGGCCTCCGAGCGTTTGGAGTCGCCCAAATTGGTAAGAACTTGCAAAGGCAGCTCACCGAGCCACATTCAACGTACACTTGTAGATCACCAGGATTATAGATTATCATGTAAAAGCGCTTAACGCACTGGAGAAGCAGTTGGATCAGCTGCAATTCAAGGCCGATAATGTGACCAGAAGTTATGATGATATAATCAAAAAACTAAAGATAGGCAGCCTCAGCACCAAGTGCACGTGCGAAATGGTTGGTATTATGAAAAATATATGAATGTGTTAAGCCTGGTCGCAGCATAATTTTAGTGTTTGGCAATTAACTGTTTATATTATGAATATGATACATATGTATGTGGGTATATAAATGCAACGCAAGTTCAACTTTTCCTTAACATTAAAATTGGGATGATTATTGGTCTTTGTAGTCACACTACGTTAGTTGGAATCGCGGAAGAAGAGTACATCGTCGGCTATGATGCTTGTGCTTGTCTTTTGATTGCCCTGCTGATCGGTGATCTCGCCATAGGTAATCTTTCCCTGAATCATGGTGCGTTGTCCTTTCTTCAGGTACTCCAGCACCGTGTCGCGCAAGTTCGGCTTGAAGACAACCACGCGATGCCAGTCGGTGCGTTGCGCCCAGTCCCCATTTTCATATCTGCGCGAGATTGAATGATAAAATGGAGCTTAGGGAATTACTTGGTAATTAACTAACTTGTAGTTGGTGTGTGTGGCCACGGAGAACGTGACCACCGGATGCTCCTGCGAGCCGCGCAGCTGCGGATCGGCACCCACGCGACCCAGAATAGTCACAGTATTGACAGCTGCGTTGTAAATAAACAAAAATAAACAAAGTTATACGGTTATAATAATTAGGTACTATTGTGAATTTCCAATGTTAACCACGCACTTTTTTCAATTTTGGCGGGCGCTGCGGCCGGCGTACTTGCAGCACCTCGTGCCGCCGAATTCCAAAGTCCATTTAAGACTGGCTTAAGCTACAAATACAGGAAGTGTTGCTAATTTGTTATCATTGTGTGCAGTAGTTGTAGAAGCATTTAACTTACAATGCGTTTACTTTGTTGCATCATATTTTCGGCGTGTTTTATTTCGCGACTTTGCGATTTTAATTCGTCTGAACAGCTGTTTTGGATGCAGCCAACTTAACTTTACTTGCTTATGCTTGTGGCGCGCTCTGTTGTTAATTTGCACGGTTTTTCGACCAATCGATAAATTATTGGCTTTCAAACAAAATCAGATTTCATATCTGTTAATTACTTTGCTATAAGAAAAAGTAGCACCGAATATATTTAAGCATAATTTGTACAAGTTTAAATACCTATACTTAACTTTCAACTTAACTTTAAATGTTTGTACATACTTTGTACCAGCAGCTGTACCAACTCCATTTATTTTTGCTACCACTGTACACTACGAAACGGTCTGATGAGAATAAGACGCTGGCCTGCCCTCTGTTGGCTATTTTTGTAACTAAGTGATGCAGATGAACAAAAGCTACGTGTCATTACACTGTCAATGCGGAAAGTTATTGTGTACTTAAATAATTGATTGTGATTAGAGCGCGCTCTATTGGATGTTTTTGTGATATTAGTTTTTTAAGCAAACAAAAGCAGCTTGTTTCGAATATTTGCCTTAGTACAATTCGCAGACGGCAGAGGCGCTAGAGTTAATTTTGTTTTTACACAATTAGGCTGAGTTCATTTTGTTCAGCTTGAAATGGAACACAATATAGATCCACTAGAACACCCACGTCGTCCGCAAACAGGGTTTGTTCTTGAAAAGATTTTAAACTTATCAATCAGAGCGCCTTTACGTTTGTTGGGGTATATTGTTATCTGGATATCTTTAAGTTTTTCATACTTTTAAAGTCAAAAAGAATAAAATATGTTTTTATTTCTTTGTTGGAACAGAATCTTTAATTTTTAGTAGAAGAAAGCCGCTTCTTATTGTTTGTGCTGCATAAACAAAATATCCATTAAATAATCAGAGTGAAGAAATTCGAATTATGTAAAGTGCTTGAGTTATTAAATTTAACCAATATTATACAACTTCAATATTTCTTAAGGCAACTCACATAAACAGTAAAACACGGCCAGTGTGGCCGCCCACATTTCGCAAGCAAATAAACGAACGCTGCTCGTCACATTGCGGAACAGGATGTACGATCGCCGATTGCCTTCGTTTGTTGCCGAAGCCTCCGCTACGAGCCGCCATTATGTGGCTCCATTTTGTTTGTGAAACAATTGATAAGTTGTCTAGGCCCATGAGATGTCAGCATAGATTTCGAGCAGGCAAGGAAAGGAATGGCGACCGGCTGCAGTGAACCTGAAACAAAACGGACGAATAAAAACACTAGTTTTATATATTTTCATTTCTCTTGTATTAATGCAACAGCAGCATCAGCCAGCAATGCGGCACAAGAGCAATAACAACAACCAAAACAACAACGGCAACAGCAGCAGCAACAACAACAACAAGCTCTCACAACTCTACGACTTTGCATTCAAATTCAGGCGATGACGACAGCCAACCGACAACGACGGGCAGGCGGCCAGGCGGACAGGCGACCAGGCGGGCTAGCGGCTAGCGGCGTCATCGACGTCGATGTCGCTGTCGGTGTCGGTGCCGGGCTGGTGCCCAAAGAATATTGCCAGCCCTAGCCCCAGTCAGAGTCTTGGAGCTATTTCAATTTGGCGTCACAACAGCCATTTCGTAGGGTACTACGGCAGCTGCAGAAAGCTCGGCCATAAACCGAGTGCAAGGCATTTAAACTTGGTATTTGAAACGGTGTCAGTGTTGGAAATTGAAAAAAAAACATTTTTTTGTTTTAATATATTGTATTGTTGTTAATGCTTACTTCTTTTTAGAAAAGATATTTGCTATATTTGTATAGCGACAATTGAAAAATATTAAAAATCTTAGATTTCTAATATTTAAACAAATTATCACAAAAATGCCATTGTGAGAACTAAATAAACTATCTAGTGTATATGAATCTATATATAGCCTAAAAAGATCTCACAAATTTGTTGTATGTCTAATTGTAAATAACACAAATAATATTTCTACTTAGCTACAAATAATTATTTTGCAAGCTCCTATGAAGAAAGGCCAGTAAGATACTTTTACATGACTCCCAGATGAATGTAAGATCAATCGAAAGAATTACTAAGCTATTATGATAATCACATTTTTAGTATTTAGTTTCTAAACCAGTATTAAGCCTTATAAAAATTCCTGTTTCCCATTTTCCCTATTTCTTCCTATATATTGTAGCGCATACTTATCCCCAGTGTAGCCCCAATCTACGGCATTATTCATGCTGTCGTTTTCGAGTGCTGTCGTCGTCGTCGGTCGCCTTTTCTCTTCTCTCCTCTCCTCTCCTCGCCTCTCTTCTCCACTGCCGTCGTTTGCTGGCGTTGTTTCCAGCGCGCGTGTAGCTGAACATTAATATGTGTGTGTGTATGTGTGTAGATGTGTGTGCATGTGTGTGTGTATCTGTGTGGGCTGCGTATCTGTATCTGGTGTGCATGAGGCTATGGCTATGGCTGCGGCTCCGGCTGTTCGCTGTTGCGATACTAACGAACGAACGTCCCAAATGTCGACGTTGCTTTTGCTGTTGTTGCTGCTCTTGTTGTTGCTTTTTGTATATTTTCAGTTTGTATGGCGAAGAGCGCGGCACGGCGCTTGAGGAGGGAGCTGGCTGGTTGCTGGTTGCTGAAGTGGTTGCTGCTGGCTGGGCTTCTCGAGGACGTCCGTTCGTTCGTTCGTTTCGTTTCGTTTCGTTTTTGTCTGTTGGTTCGTTTGTGCGTTTGCGTGCCAAACCAACAGCAAAAGCAACGAAAACTCATATTCATTTTATAGTGAAACTCAACTCAACGCAGCTTAAGCTTAATGTACACCAGCAACAGCAGCAGCACCAGCAACATTCCGGCAACTGGCAGCTCGAATGTTGTTGCTGTTACTGCTTGGTTCGCTGCTTCAATTGCTTCGCCTTCGCCTGCGCGAAGGTTTTTGAAAAACGCGCGCAGCTGTTACAGCGATTGGGTAACAGAAGCCTCAGTGACCCATCTAAACTAAGGCAATGCTTTCTGCTTAGCCAGACCCATTCAAATCGCAGAGCTTGAAAACTTAAAGAGAAGCCCACAAACCCTTTGAACTCAATGTAGGGACCAATAGACGCTTTTAACCCTTAGGTCTATTGGTAAAAAATTGCATACAAAATCAAAGAGACTTGTGCCTGCATCTAAATCTGAAGCTGACTGCGCACATTTTAGCAAATTTAACAGAGCAACAGAAACAGAAACTGAAACTCAACCAAACGAATGTTCGCATTAAAGTTTATTTCGAAACCAACTCACTGGCAGCAGCAGCAGCAGCAGCAGCGGCAGCGGCTGCGGCAGCAGTGGCAGCAGCAGCAAAAAAAGCCCCAACAGCAACGCAAATGAAAAACGCCAACGAACGACGAACGAGCCAACAGCCAACGAGCGCACAGAAAGCAGCACACAACGGCAACAACAACAACAAAGAAGCAAAAAGAAGAAGAAAAAAATCAAGTAAAATTACGACAAGCAAAGAGGAGGCAGCAGAGGCGCGCGGCGGCAGCGGCAGCGGCAGCAGCAGCAGCAACGTTGAAAGAAAACAAGAAACTTCGTCGCAGCAGCAACGAATGTGGGGAGCAGAGCGTCAGAATGGCAGCGAGAGTGGGAGCGGAGGCAGTGGGAGAGAGAGGGAAGCAGCCGCACAAAGTGTGTGACTGTTTGAGTGCCTGTCCGTGTGCGCGCGCGTGTGTGTGTGCGTGTGTGTGTGTGTGCGGTGGGGCGAAGGTGAAGCATGCGATGGCGTTGGCTGGTATAACGTCAGGCAAGACGACGACGACAACGACGACAACGATGAAAAAAGCCAGCAACGAACGAACGCCAGCGAACCAGCCAGCAAAAATTTATAATAAAAGCAGCAACAACAACGTTGAAGGCAACAACGATGGCGATGCTTGCAACTGCGACCAGTGGCACTGCCAGTGCCAGCACCATGCCAAGCCACGCCAACCAACCAGTCAACTATCCAACAACCAACACAGGCACTAGCTAAGGCTCTCAAGCCGAAGCTATGGGAGCTGCTTTTGAAAAGAGAAGCGCACAGCTTATATACCCTTTATCCTTGTCGAAGAATCTTAGGAGCATTCTTAGCCAGATTTCTGTTGAGACTATATGTGTGCTTAAGCACGAGTTCACTAAAACAGTTCAATCCATAAATCATTTTTTTAAATACAATGAGAAACTTGTACTATTTAGGTGTGAGTAAATCCACATATAACACTCAGAGAAAACAAAAATATTGTACTTAAATCAAGTACAAACACCGTCGAAAGCCCATAAATGTTAAAATTAATTAGTTTAAACATTTGTACATTTTATTTACTTCAAGAAAGGTTTTTTATGTGCCTCAAACTTCTATATATAAGACTTAATTACAATACTAAGTCTAAGAAACTTTTTAAGTTTGTTTCAGGTACGAATGTGTGGTACTTTATTCCAGAATTTGGTTTCTGATTATGCAACATTAACGGTCGTTTATAGAATGAAAAATATTTCAGACTTAATTTAAGAAATCGGAAGAACAAATCGTTCTTAAATTCGTAAGAACTAAATTTTTTTAATGTATTTCCTTCCACAAATATAAGCATCTCTTATTTAAAGTATTAGCTCGGAAATTGGAATATCCAGATATTGGAAAATATTCATTTTCGTACGAATTTGCTAATCTTTATTTTCAAGTATTTCCAAAAAACCTGAATACTTGTATCTGT
Source organism: Drosophila robusta (assembly GCA_035043565.1). Taxonomy (NCBI): domain Eukaryota; kingdom Metazoa; phylum Arthropoda; class Insecta; order Diptera; family Drosophilidae; genus Drosophila; species Drosophila robusta. The sequence continues at coordinate 3,266,344 of JAWNMW010000235.1, forward strand.
GTTACAAACATAATCGTTAGTTTATGTGATAAACTCTCGGCGAGGGTATACAAAATAAAAAAACGAACATCGTCAGAGTCAGAAACGTCGTATTCGTATTCAGAGTCGTCGTGAATGCGAACTCTGGGCACACAGAGAACGCAGTACCGACAGTGACCGAACATTAAAGTTGAAGTAAAGTTGGAATTTGTGCCTGGGCCCCCGCTCCGCCTTACCGCCCATGTCCGCCTTTTGTAATCAGAATAAACGAATATTCGCTTAAGCGCTGCACAGTGGTACCAATCGCAATTGCGGTGGGAATTGGGGATTAACGAATGACTCGAACTTTGTAGATGAATTGGTCCTCATAAGGCTTAATTCTTAAAATTGAATGATTATGAAATTTTATTTATATAAAACTAGCGCAACACTAAAATCTAAAAGCTAACTGTTTTGTGGGCTAGCTATGGTTGGCAGGGCCTTAAGCACGCCAAGTGGATATTTTGTAGTACAAGATTTTTAAAGTCAAAATGTATAATTCAGTTTGGCTTTATTAAGTCATTAAATATTTCAAAGACTTTGTGAAACAATTGCTGAAAATCATTTTTAATTAACAATCTTCTTAATAAAAGTTTAGTTAATTTCAAATTTGAAAAAAATATTTAAGTAATAATTTACAAAAATAATAATAATAATAAAATGAAGACTAATAATAATACAAAATTATAATCACAATATGGTCATATTGTAAATAATTGAATACTAGCCCGATACCTTTCTGCAACTCTGCCCCTTTCTAATCACATGGTGCCACTGTTCTCTCCAATCATTCAACCTCACCAAACAGCAGGGCAAAACGCAAATGTCAAGACGAACGAGGGAACCCAACGAACGCAACTCTGGCGACGGCGACGGCGACGGCGACGATGAAAACGCCAAGGAGTGGGCGGCATCCCAAGTGCTGGAGCGCTAGTGCCGGTTTGCCGACCAGGAGTTGAGTGCGAGACCAAAAATATTCCCTGCAGCCACCCAAACCGCCCCCATCCCCCCACACCGCATTTCAGTGCGATAAAGGAAATGCCACACCACTGTGACAATACATTTGGTGGAGCTGGCCCCCAAAGCCAGAGCGCACCGTAGCCGTGGATAGTCGTCCTCGGTCGTCGTTGTTGTCTTCGTTCTAGGCGTCGCACATGGCCACATACCACAGAGCGGGGCACACTGTGCTGGAGCCCTGAGTCAGAACCTGCAAGTCGACAACGACAACGAGAACAACAGCAACAACAGCAACAAGAACAACAGAAGCAACAACAACGTTGTCGATTGTCGGTCCGCTCTTATTCATTCGATTTTGTGCCGCGACGCGACGGCTGCTTCATGTGCCTTAGTGCCGACCCAACACTGGCACCAGCACCAGCACCATCCGCCACTGCCACTGACTCTGGGCTCTGGGCTCTGGCTCTGGGCTCTGACTCCGCTGTCTGAATTTGGTTGCCGCTGCCTTTGCCTTTGCCTTCGCCTTGCTTCGTTCCCATTTACAGCGTCAGCTCTGAAGCTCTTGGGCTTGGGGCCCTGGCTCTGGCTCGGGCTTTGGCTCGGGCTCGGGCTCTGGCTCTGCGGCTAGTGCCGTCTGCTGCTGGCTGGTTTGTTGGTTCTGGTTCTCAAGCGAGCACATGGCTAACGACGACAACGACGTTGACGTCGACGACGCCGACGACGACGACGACGACCAGTTGCCATTTGCGCAACGCAGCCAAGAAAACAAAAAAACAAAAAAATACTCAACAGCAACATCGATCGATGTGTGTGTACAAAAATAGTAGTAGCCTTAGTATTAGCCGGTCACATGACTAAGTGGGTGGGTGGTACGGGAATAATTACCATATTTGGGGTCAAAATATATCTAGAGCACATGAAGGATAAAAGTACAAATATAATATAATATATTCTTTATTCTAAATGGCTTGGGGTTAAATAAATATATGAATGCGCTGATCGGGTGAGGTAATGGGGATCCCCACTTAAGCACCTATGTGGGTTGCCATTTTTAATATAACACCAATTTAATAATACCAATTGCAGCTAAGAGACCTTTTAACTGTTGGTATAAATTTAAGAAGTATGGCTTGTATTTTTTAAACAATATATCTTTTATATTATTCATTTTTAATCATAGAATAAAAATTCGACCATCATTTAAGATCGAAAGTTGATTAATATTGAGTCAAATGTAAGGATTTCAAGTATTGATTTTATTTTCTGATATATATTTTAGTAAAACTTACACTTAAGTCCGATTACAAACTAACATTAAAAAATGTATATAAATATATATATTGAAATTACATAGATATACAACTATTCCGAATATAGAGCTTTTATAAAGCTAACACAAGTCGCAAAGTGATCGGCTATTGTTATTATAACCTATTTAACCCCATAGCTTCCAGAAATAGGACAGAGTCTAAGCCCAATTTAAGTGAGTTGTATTCCCACAGTTTTGAGCACTCTTCAGGCGTACGTGCGTCCCATTTAAGAGAGAATTTGAATGGGGGCCCCTCGATTTCTGTTGAAACAATGCCAAGTCAACGGCGCACAGCTTTTGGGACCTTCCCAGCGGCTTCAGCTCCGGCTTCAGTCGTTGTGTGTCATCAAAACAAACAACAACGGCGCAAAAATGCTTTTTGAACATTGGCGAATGGGAAACAACTGATAAAACCTGAAAACCGAATGCGTCATGCGCCCCAAAAAAAAAAAAAAACTGAACTTGTGGCGATTTTATTTTGCATTTTGGTTTTTTCGTTTTGGGTTATGCGAATAACAGCATTGGCAAAAAGTTATCGATTACACTCGGAGCAACGCTGGCGGCTCATTTTGAAAACATAACTGGTGCCCAGCCACATTTCAAGGATATCGTTTGCAACGGACCAACTAATAGGTCTGCATGGCATCCATTCAGGCCGGGCCAGGACGGGCCAGACCTGACCCGACGAGCTCTAACAATGCCAATGCGCCGCCGTCGATGTCGCAGATATCCTTCAGCCAGCACCAGAGCCTGAGCCAGCAGCTGGGACCCATTGCTAGCCATTGGCGCCTGCAGCCACGCTGGCCAATTCGGCGCACTTTGAGACAAGAGCAACACACACACACGCGTGCACAACAGGCGCACACACGTACACATGCCCACATCCACAGGCCAAAACCTCATTCATTTAGTTTTCGCAGAGCGACAGCAACAATAGTTTGTTTCAGGGGGGCTCTTTACCGGCTGTCCTGGCTGTTAGGCAGCCTCAACTCATGGCCCAATGCATAAAAATCCAAGGGAAGCGACGGACGCATAAAGGGTGTCGCCGCCAACAGGGAGCCGCGTGCTACTCTGCCGCACGAATGGAACACCCTCTAAAACGGCACACATTTCAGGCCGTGCTCGCCTGTCAGTCGGTCGGGCGCTCACTTTGCTATTCAACGAGCCCAACGTGAAGCGGGCGCGGACGCGGGCGCGAATGAGCGCGAGGGAGCGCGGGGCGGGGTGCATTCGTTTAGGGTGAATGCCGCACTCCCACTCGTCCGCCCGCCCGCCCGTTCGCCTGACAGCCAGCAACCACCCAAACTGGCAGCCACCCACCCACCCACTCGTTCGTCCTCGTCCTCGCCGTTGTCGTTTGTTTGTCACAATAGGGCAAAAGTTTCACTGTAACCGTTATGCGACCCACAGACACCACCGCCCCAGCTCCGAGTGTAACCCAAATGTCTGCCAGCGAAGCCAGCTACCACCCAACCACCCAGCCACCCACCACACGATCTGCCAGCAACGTTGTCGGCATCGGCAAAACGAACACCAACACAGCAACAAACAACTGCAAAGTTGCAACTAGCAAACTGAGAGATACCCTAAAATCGAATAAATAATTAGACGAATAACATCGTAAAATCTTATAAATAAGAACACTACCATTCTCTATGTTTTTAATGGATTTTAATATTTTATTTGAGTGGTAGTTCAGCGCAAATATTGATTAATTATATGACATATGTATATTCATATACATATTTTGATTTACGGACTTTTAAATTTTATTATATACACGTAAAATAGATAATCAATTTATTTATGATTTATGATAAAACATGATTTTACCCAATCAATGTAGAAATGTAAAACTTTGTTAATTGAAATAAACAATATCTTAGAATGACTATATTTGAGTCTTAAAGTAAGTTGATAGTAGTATAAAATTGAAAACTTTTTTAATCAAATTTTATATATTTAAAGCAGGCGCCAATATTATAATAATTTAGTTCAGTATAAGATCATCTAAAAGGTAAATCATTTAACAGGATATTTCTGTTATAATCATATTTTTAATGCGTATTTTAATCTTATGCGCATAACATTTATTATTCTTTTCCTTATAATTAATTTTTAAATGCAGCAAACTTAAAGAGAATTCGTCAATATCTGTTTAACTCATTTCATTGATATAGGGTATGAAAACTTGCTCTGAAATACGATGGACTATACATACAGCTATAGTAAACACACACACACACAACATATACACTGAAAGCATTAAGCTTTCATGCATGTGTGTGTGTCTGTGCTTTTGTGTGTATATGTTTGTATGTACGATACTTTTATTGTCAGCACAAACAGACACACGCACACACACACACACACACTCGCGCACACATATATGCCCTATGTTGATTCCATGCTCGAGCGAAGGATAAAATGCTGCAAATTCACGGCAACAACAATAACAAAAACAACAATAGCAGCAACAACAGCGTACGGCAACATCGACAACGGGGCACACGGTACGTATACGTATCCATCAGATAGAAAAGGCATCGAGCAGCATGCTGAAATAATGAAGCAGCAAGGACTCGACTCGAGTCGAGCAAGGCAGCCAGGATAGCTGGCAAGCCTTGGCAGGCAGTCGACTTGGCTTTGGCTTGGCTTGGCCCGGCCAGGTCTCTGGGCCAGAATGAAAACGAAAATGGAAAATGTGTGTGCCCGTGGATGGGCGCGGGCAGGCAGCGACGGAGTTGGCAACAGAGGCGGCAGGAGACAGGAGGCAGAAGCTGTTTGGGGCTGAAAGGACCGGCTCCGACAAGGATATTGCGCACGAGGACAGGATGGCTGCCTGGCTGACTCGTGGTGTTGATGATGATTACAGAGATGCGCAGATAGAAGCTGAAGTCAGGCAAAAGCAGCTAGAGCTATCCAAACAGGCGAATGCGAATCGAGCAAAAAGCGTTTGCTTGCTTCGCTCCTCTCGATGTGGAAATGCCATGTTGTTGTTGTTGTTGCTATTATTGTTGTTGTTGTTGTTGCGAAAAGTCTAACACGCCAAGAATGTACAACGTTGTTCTTGTTGCTGTTGCCGTTGCCGTTGCTGTTGCCGTTGCTGTTGTAATGTGCTTCTCCTCACCACGCGCCTCCCGTTCGCCTCGTATTTCCACGCACAGCAGCAGAGAAGCAGCTGAAGCATCAGCATCAGCAGCAGCAGCAGCGGCAGCAGCGGCAGCTCCTAGTCAAGTCTCTGTGTTCGAGTAGCTGAAAGGTCTGCTTGAGCCTTGGTCGGCTTGTGGATGTGGGCTGGATTGGGTTGGCTTGGGTTTCGTCATGAGTTAGAATGAGTTTGGGGTTGGGGTGAATTGCGGGCTAACACAGAACCAAAGAACCCGAAAATATATTCAACTGGAAATGTTTATTAAATTTCTTGCATTTAAGCCATGAGTTGTGTTTGGAAATTAGAAACCGACTGCCACTGCCAAAGACAAAGGATTCTAGTTTGGCAGCTCAGTGTGCCATCACAATTAAAGATGTTTCGGCATTAATGATTGAATGCCTTCCAATTGTTATGAGCATTCGCCTGGCAGGCGAATATTCTATACGTTAATTCAAGTTTCAAACAAGTAATATTTGCGTTGCAAATAAAACCCCAGTAATCCATTATTGTGCGAGATGAAATGAATTTGTATGGAACTAAGTTCTTCTAAGTTTAATGTATATTGCTCAAATTACCATTAAATATAAACAAATTGAACATTGTTGCAGAAATTTCTATTACAATCTCATATAAGATAAGAAAATCTTGTTCATTACATTTGGGAGATTTGAAGACAAGAATATCTTTGAGGTTAGTACATTAAACTATAAATGTTATATTTATTAGGTTCATAAGGAGATTTGTTCAAGTTCATATTTTCCATTCCACATTTAATTTATTTACTCAATGTTTTTGGGTACTAGAAAAATGTTCTCAAAGTGAGATTAGGTATATGAATTCGTACAAACTTGTACAGATTTTTAAGGGTGTTAAAAATGCAATTAAATTTCTGTTATTTACCTAAGCGTATTTGATAGTTAAACAAAACTAACATATAAATAGTCGGTTAAGACGTTCCTTATTTTAGCCCGGACTACGAACCCGAAAACCAAACTAATTTAGCATACAACAAATCAACGGTTTTTTAAGATTTGAGGGGACCGTTAGCTACATGTAGTAAAGTGGTTTACTTAATTCATTTTAATCTGTTTATAAAATCGAAATTCTGCCCTACAGAGTCGCAAAACTCCACATTACCTAAAATACAGTTTTAGCCCGATTATGAAAAAGTTTCTAGCTGTAAATAACTATGAAGAGTATACGCAGTCGGCTGCAGTCGACAACAACGTTCTTCCGGGCTTATGGGCAGATCTTAAATAAGTCCAAAATATCACTGTCTGCTAAATAGTCTTCGGCAAGAATATTATTTCATTTCAGTTGCCTTAAGGAAGAGTTTATTATTACCTTAACGGGCTTGAATACCAGGCTAATATATGGACGAAGTGTTGCCTTAGCCAAAGGTGATTTTTAAAGAGTTCGCGTTCGCACTATAATCTTTACTGATACAATAATCATGAAATTAATGAAAGTAATAATATGTTAAAATACCTTAACGCACACTTTGTATATAAACTACTTCAAGTAAACTTTTGCAAGTGCATTTTACATTTCTTCAAGTGTGCTTATCATTTCAATCAATTACTTTCACTTGACCATTTTGATAGTTTTTGGAAGACACTTGAGAAAAAACATGTAATGTGCTCGCCAACTTTTAAGTTAACTCACCCCCGATTCTATATCCTTCCTACCCCTGCACAATATTCACGCCGCATATTCGATATCACGGCGCGTTGTTGTTGGGAAACTTAACATGACCCACTAATTGGTTTTGCATTGCCGCAAACGGCGACTTGACCTGCTGAAAGTTTTAGGCGAGCAGGTGATGGGACGACACCTCAGAGGGCAGGCGCCCCGCCCCGTCCCGCACACGCAGTGGTGTCCCCATGCCCCATGCCCCATGGCCGTTTCCCGCTGTGTAAGGTCAGCTCGGAAAACCGCAGGCAGTGTGCGCAATTTTGGTGCCCGCTTCGAGGATGTGGAGATGTGGAGCATGTCGGCGTCTGGTGCGTGTGTGACCCAAATACATACACACACACACACACACGGGCACGCACATTGAATGGCTCTGTTCATTCAGACAAACCAAAACACTTGGCTGCAAATTTCGCCAGCCACATGTCAAAGTGCGTGGAGGAGTTATGCAAATGTACGAACTGCAGGAGCAGCCACCAGGAGCGGGCGACAGGATAGGTGTCGTTGTTGTTGCTGTTGCTGTTGCTGTTGCCATTGTTGTTGCTGTTACTGTTGCTGCTATTGTTGTCTGGAGTGTCGCGTCTGCCAACGGCAACCGCAACAATGCAGCGCAGACTGTGCATGCCAACTCCTGTGGGGGCGCGTTAATAAGCGCCTGGGCAACTGGGCAACAAGGCGTGAATCCTTCAGGACGTCACGGCGACGTTTGCCGCGCAGCGAAAGTTTTTCTCTGCCAGCAATTTTGATTTTTATGTGTGCGTGTGTGTGTGTCTGTTTTTTTATGTTTCTCGCCGTGAAAAGTGAAAAAGTTTGCAACCCCTTCGACGGCGACGCGAACAGCGCAGATGGCGACGCTGCCAACGCCAGCAGCGCAGCAGCGTCGACGTTGGCGTCGACGTCGTCGTTCGCATCGGCATCGGCATCGTATTTTCAATTTATGGCTTTGTATGCACAGGGCAGGAGACGTGGCACACACATGAAGCCACAGCCGGAGCCGTAGACAGAGCCCAATGCCAATGCACCCCGTTGTGGATTGTGTTTAGAGGGACGCGATGCGGGGGCATGCAGCTGCACAGGGCTGGCGGCACGGCGTGGGTGGTTGGACGGCTGTACTGACTAAGTGACTGCGACTGTCCCCCCGCCCGCCTGGATGTCTGGCTGGCTGCTGGCTGCTGCTGCTGCTGCGTCGTCTGTTGCTTCGTGCGTTTGCTTTTAATACGTTTTTGCCAGCTGCTAAACTGAATTTTCTATATCTGAGCCCCCAGTTGAGAGGCTCCAACTAGACAGCGCACACCCACCTCAGCCCCACAGTTGCTGAACTGTGTAGCTGTGAATTCGCATCGCATGTGAATTATGACAGACTTTGTTGTTGCCGCAGCAACCGCGAATGCTGATGCTGACGCAGACGTCGCTGTCGCCGTTGTCGTCGCCGTTGCCGTCGCCGTCGCAGTCGACGTTTGTTTTGCATTTTTCATGCTGCCTGCGAAGGCAGCAGACAAGCGGCGACCTTGAACAATTTATTGTTGTTGCTGTTGCTGCCGTTGTTGTTGTTGCCTGCTTTTTATTTATTTATGGTATTTTTGTTGCTGCTTGTGGACCCTTGTAATGTATGCATGCCAGGCAGGCAGTCAAAGCCGGCAACCTGCCATTCAAAGTCATCAACAACATAAACCATCCACCGAAAAGCAGTCAGCCAGCCATCCAGCAATACACCAATACACCAATACACCAATCCATCTATCATTAGTCAATGCTGCCGACGTCGTCGTCGTCGTCGTCATCCTCAGTCGCCAGCGAAAGTGTTACGTTCAATGCTCCCGTCGCGACGACGCTTCGGCGTTGGCGCTTTCCCAAAAACAGTCGCCGCGTGGTAACAAGTGGTTATCCCCCCTTTTTTTTTAGCCCCAACCCTAAATATGCCCAATGGCTTGCGGTTAATCTGTTTATACATTACAACAAAACAAGCAAAGCAAAAAAAAAAGGGCATGCAGAAAAAAGTCCGCTCACAGCTGCTTGGGAACTGTCGTTTTTATGGCCGGAGCGCGGTTTGGGCTGTTCTTTTAATTAGGCGTGAAAAACTCTCAATGAATGTTGCTGCCGCCTCAAGTGAATGTTGTAGGTGTGTGTGTGTGTGTGTGTGAATGAGACTGAAAGGCGTTATGAGTGGACACGCTAATGAGTGAGTGAATGAGTGAGCAACTAAGTGAGTGAGTGAGCTAAGCGAAGGTCAGTTTTATGCGCTGGGCGTGCGAAAGACAACGGCATCGCTGACAACTTCATTACCCGCAACTTGTTGAATGAATGTTGTTTCGAGAGCGAATCTCAAATCGGACTGTCAACTGCTATCACCAGTTAGCCGACAGTTGTGACGAGCGACGTCCTTCGCTGGATTCGCTGTGGCCTGGCTTTGGAGGCGCCGCAAGATGCATCACTTAATTTGATGCACCATGAAATTCGGTTAATTTGCGGCTTTGAACCTGTTGCTTAAGAGGGAAATGTCCGAAAAGACCCATTTGGGAAGATTTCGTACTTTTACTTTTTTATTAAATTTATAAATTCATTTGTTTGCACAAACTCAATATCCTCTTTTTACGTTGTGAACGAGTATAAAAACAACATTAAAACCGATTCTGAGGGTGTCAAATTTTTTATCAAAAATCATGCATAAATATACAAAAATGTTGACATGTAAAGCTCTTGGATCTTTAGCTCCCATATTTCAAACGCCCATAACTTTGTCAAAACTCAACCGATTTTCATGCCTGATGGCATTCTTTTCATGGTTTGTCCTCTAGATTAAGTCTGCAATTCAAATATATTCATTATTGAAAATAATGTTTTTTGGATTTTCTGAAAAAATATCATGTACTCCCCCTTACTCATTTTCGAAAAAAAAATTTTTTCAAAATTTAGACTTGCAAATTTATATTTTTAATCGATTGTGGTTGTCAGAATTAGGATAAAAATCAACATTAAAACCGATTCTGAGGGGGTTAAATTTTTTGTCGAAAATCATGGCAAAATTGATATAAATTTTGACATGTAAAGCTCTCGCATCCACATCTCTCATATTTCAAACGCCCATAACTTTGTCAAAAGTGAACAAAATTTCATGTTTGATGGCATTTTTTCATGGTTTATCCTATAGACTGATTCAGCATTTCAAATATCCGTGGCGTGGGCGAAAAATATTTTCTCTGATATTTGGGGGAACTTTCAAGTAGTACATATTCCAAATATAAACCCTCTTGTTCAAAAACTGCGGGAGATATAGCCATTTCCAATGCGGGGGCGCTGGGGGCGTTATAGTGGGCGTGGCCGGGATATCAAAGTTGCAATCTTTGAGGGGGTCACCAGCAATTAAATACTTCACTACTTTATAATATCTGTATGAAAGCAGATACGTGGGAAGCTTGCTACCTTTTTTAAAATTTAAATTTTTATACCCTGAACCTTTGAAAATGGGTAAAAAGGGTATAATGGTTTTGTGCAAATTTGTCTCGTTTTCTTTTGAGCATATCTCAGAAACTATAGAAGTTGGAGCAGCCAAATATATTGTCGTGAAGTATACACATATTAAGAGCATTTCAGATTTCGGATACCTCCCCCACTCCCCCTACAGAGTTTTGGTTTGTAAATACATTCGAAAGGTCTTGTTAAGTCCACCCTTACTTGTTAAAATAAATTTAGGCAAGTGAATTAAAATTCTACCCAAGGATATCATTTCTATATAAATAGGTTTCAAAAGACTAAAAACTAGTATTGCTCACTTTTGTAAATAACGATCCTTTTACGCTTGCTCAAAATTTTTCCAAAACAATCGATTAAATAATGGCATAGGGTATACGTATATTTAATACCTTACACCCTTCAAAAACTCTCAATTAAATAACCCATTTTCCTCATTTCGCTTTTATCAAAGCTAACTTTTTAACTAGGTTACTTTATAATCGTTTTAAGTTGCAATCCTCACTTACCGACCTTTAAAAGATTGACAGCACTACTACCATATAAAATGCTCAACGTATATCCCCCAGACTCAGGTCAATTGGGACTCAGACCACAAACTGGCGTCCAAGTTCTCCATTGCAATGCCATGCGGCGGTCAATATTTCATATGCACATGAACATGGTTATAACTGTATCTGTACTTGTATATGCATTTGTATGTGTATCAGTATCTGTATTTGCATTTGCGTCAACACACGTTGGTGCTGGCCATCGTAGTACTACGCTACGTATACGTAACATGCAACTATTTAGTTTCATCGAGAGTCGCCACTGCGACTACTGTCCCCCATGGCATTACCTTCCATCCTGCTCCCCTTGACACCCAGTTACCCTCACTAGCGAAACCATCGTCCTGCCCCAGTTGCCCCTTTCGCACTGGTGACCATTGGGCAAACTACACAACGCATGGCATTCTACTTAGTTGGCGCCGAGCTGAGTTCAAAGCACAGACGACGCTGCCGATGGAGTTGATTTTCGTCGTAGTGCCCCCCATTTCCAACTGAACGCTCCGGCAATCAGTGCTGACCAGAGCTTTGACAGTAGCCTCAGCCATCAGAGCGCCGCCAACTAAATATATTGTATCTGGAGTTAGGATTGTGGATGGTCTAGATGCTTCTTAAACAGGGTCGCCGAGCAAGCATTCGAAATGTAATATTATTGGAGTGCTTTGTTGTATAATTGTTGCCATGGCAACATGCGTACAACTCTACACTTCTACAAAATACGTGCACAAAATTAGCAACAAATGTTGCCAATGTTAATATCAAATATGAAAATATTTTAAGTAATTCAACTTTTGAATTTAATCTATTTACCTTCTGCTTAGAAAGTCTTAGAAAGCCATATAAGCCTGTTATATCGGAAACTATACAATACAATATATTAGAATTCTTCTTTCAAATTTAAAATTACGACAGAAATTAACAGAATTTATTTAGATTAACACTAAGAATTGCAGAGTAGCTCTTAGAATATTAATAATATGTTTTATTAATATACATATAGACTCTTAGTCTTTTCTTTATTATTGCATCCTATATTATCATAGAAATGAAACTGTATTTCTCTTCCATTGTGTTTTAACTTAAAGTGTTGTGCAACGCTTGGCCACAGTGTTGCAAAGCATTTCATGCACAAATTTAAATTCACCAACTTAGATTTAATACTATTCTTCGAACCCAACCCTAAGCTCTTTATTCTGCACATATTCCTTGTCATTTTCCAACACTATTCGTATACTTATTATGTAGCATGGGCTACAATGGCTCTACCGCTACCCCGGTGCCTGTCCCGTTCCCGGTCCCGGTCCCCCGGCTCCCAGCTTACTGACAGTTCAATTGTGGCGCCGTTGACGTCGCCGGGCGCACACACAGCACAACAGGGCACACACAATGGCACACACAGGCGTTTAAACTAGACGAACGAGACGAGACGAGAAATTTATGCGGCTCCAACTCAACCCAAAAACGCCCGTCCGCACGGCACAAACTGAACCCAACCGAACCAAAACGAACCCAACCCAAAGCCCACAGCCCAAGCCCAAACCCAAACCCAAACCAAGCCGGAGCCAAAAGCAATGCGAACTAAAACCATCCAGGCCCAGAGCCACTGCCACAGCTATAGAGCATCATGCCGCTGCTCACGCTGCCACCGAGCGGCAACCACCCAAAACAGCACCCAGTCACACTGGCAGGGCCCAGGCCCACCGTACACCCCATTGCCATTTCGTTATTTGTATGGAGCGATGTTGCCGAACCGTCGGAACAGCAAACGAAACGACGAAGCGACAAAGCGACGAAGCGACAAAGCGACTGTCGGACAGTTGCCTCCGCTCAACGTACTTTGGGTGGGTTTTTGTGTTGTAGCTGCTGTGTGTATGGTGTGTGTGTGTGTGTATTTGTATGTGTGTGCGTGTGAGTGTGTTTGGCTGATGTCGTAGTCAGATAGATTAAATCGATGGAAATGTAGGACTGTATACACATACACAGTCACATACACACACAAGATACACACAGCCAGTCATCTAACGAACGAATGCGCCTTGTTTTTGTTGTTGTTGCTGTTGTTGTTGTTGCTGCGGCAAAATACAACAACGCATCACAGCAGCAGCAGCAACAGCAGCAGAGGTTTCACAATCAAGGGGGTAAATAGGAATATAAAAGCTAGGAATATAAGCAGACATCTAACGTGGAATAAAATTAAAAAATTATTTGCTTTAAGAATATAATATATATATGAATATGTATTCAGGATAAGTCGCCAAAATGTTTAAGAAAACTTAACCATCTGCTCATTTTAAGGTGACTAATTTATACACAATTTATACATATTAAAATTATTAAATTATATTTGATTTATAGATGCAAAAGAATAATATAAATAAATAAAAACACTTTTATTTTTGCTATAGACTTGCGGCGAGATCTTAACCGAATCGAAGCCCAAATTACTAAGCCCTTATCAATATCATATGTGTACACACATATATAAAGGTTTTTCAAAAAAAAACCGTTACCCTAATTTTGTCCTATATATTTATATTCTTCTATATTTTTCAACAATGGATTTACTTACATTTAAATGTGAAATTTTTTGGAATATAGTAATATATGTAAGTGTTAGTTAAAAAGATAAAAATTACTTCCTCAAAATAATAAAAAAATATATATTATCACTTTTAAAAAGCATGCTCTCAATTTACTTATACAGTAAGATAATAGAAATGCCTATAATATTTCATTTTGAAGAATGCAATCCATTTTATTCGAAATACTTTTTAGTGCTAAAAGTATCTGACACACATCGGCCCCTTTTTTATTGCTACGCCACTGCCTTACCGCATTTTCAGCTTTGTTTGCTTTCATATGCTTACTTATAGATGTATGTGTTTGTGAGTGGCGAGTGTGTGTGTGTGTGTGTGTTCATATAAATGCGCATGTACTTGAGTATATCATATAGTGTATATACAGTGAAAGCTCTCACTAATGACAGTCTCATAGTTAAAATAAAGTCCTTCTTACGGATAATGGATCGTACACCTGATTGCGAAAACTCAAGCTGGCTTTGAGCAGGGAGCATTGAGAGTGAGAATGTTATGGCGTACTCCATAATGGGATGTTTACTGTACTTGTGGGGTTGATAAGCCTTAAAATCGAAATTATCAAAGCGAATACCCAAATCGGGTGCGAGTCGAACTGATTGTGAGTTGTGGAGTATGAGAAGCGCATAGAAAGCCTACGGCTGAGTAAAATATCAATAAACGGTTAACATTTCAGAAGCTAGTTGAGAGTTGGCCCAGAAATAACAAATACTTATGCAAAGCATAATAGTAAAAGCTATTAAAATAATTTATTTGGGATCAGTTTAATATATTTAAGATATTGTATTATGTTTATGTTGATAAAAATCAAATGGGGAGAAAGATGATATGATATGATATATATTAAGAATAATTTAATAATATTTAAGATATCCTACGAGAAGACTACCCTCTATTCCACCGGATCCTATTATTCTTAGCGTTAGTGGTCTAAATCATTTATTTTGTGCCCAGACAACAAGCAGGTGTCATTCGCAACAATGAGAATCCCCAAGAGCAGCATCGGACAATTCCCAGCTTGAATCCAGTTCAAAGTTCCCGCCCAAAAAAGTCGAAATATTGTACATTTGAACTATTTGCGAAACGGCGGCTTAGCCCCTCTTAGAGCATATGAACGGAGACTGAAATAGAGACAGAGAGCAGACCACAGACTCCGGCTTCGACCTTTCGTAGACAAAGCAGAGTCCAAACTGGCAACAACAACGAGGATGATGACGCTTCAGCTGCTGCTGCTGCTGTTGGTGTTGCCGCTGTTTCTCGTTAATGTTGCTGATACCGTTGTTGCTGTTGCTGTTGCTGTTGCTGCTGCTGCTGCTGCTGATGCTGCTACTCTCGGTTCACTGCGGCGATGTTGTAAAAGTTTTGCGCACAAATCAGCAACGAACACACACACACACACGTGTGTGAAAGAATACGCAAAGTGTATGAAATAAAAATACGACAGCAGCAGCATCAACGACAGCAGCAGCACCAGCAGAGGCAACAACAAATGGCATTTTCAGTGCTCGAAGGCGAACAATGAATGCCACAGCAGCAACAGCAGCAGCGCCAGAGAGCCAACATCGTTAGGGCTTAAACCAGCAGCTACCCAATTTTTCCCCACCCCACCAGCCACACCGCAGTGCCCGACCCCCACTCATGGGGTCCCAAACATTGGCGCTGCGCTGCGTCGCACATTTTCAATGCGCTCGCCTCGAAACGGTGGAAAATGCGCGTCCGTTGTTAGTCGGAAAACGTCGTCATCCGTCGACGGTTGTTTGGCTGGCTTGGACCAGGTCTGGCTCGGCCTGCTGGCTACAGCTCTGCCTTGGCTTGGCGTTCGTTATGCGCTTACTGCAAATAACCCAGCAGCAGCAGCAGCAGCAGCAGCGCCAACAGCAACAACATGAACAGCAGCAGCACCAACAGCAACAACAACAGCAATTCTCAATTTATATTAACGCGAACGAGGCGAATGCGCTCGGCTGCTGCTCGGCTAAAACACGAGCTCCATTTTTGGGGGACGTAGAGCGTGTGCAAAACAAAGAGCCACCCAGTTACCAGCAACAACAGCAATAACAACAACAGCAACAGCAATCTCCCTCTCTGTCTATGAATGTGGCTACTCGCACACAGAGGCACACACACTATATTGTATATGTGTTTGTATGCATACATACATATGTACAGAGTGATTGTGTGTGTGTGTGAATGTTTGTGTGTGTATGTGTGTGTGTGTCTCTGTGCAATGCCATCACGTCAGCCAAGCAACCAAGCAAGCAAAGCAATCAGCAGTCAGTCGGGTCAGGGAATGGGGAATTGCTGTTGTTGTGCCTGAGTTTTTATACATATATATACATATACAAATATATATACACATATATGTGTGTGTATGTGTGTGCAGCTAAGCCGCTGCCAGCCAGCAGCCGCAGGGGCCCCCAACCCAGCGCCAGCAACCACCCACTTTTATCAGTCAGCAAAAGGTCGTTCGGCTATGTGGTCGACTCTGCTGTGCAACAACAGCGAATGATAATTGTGAATGACGATGATGATGCTGCGACTGAAGCACCTGACTTGCAATTGTTGTTTGTCAAGATCAGTTGGCACAGCTATGCGCCTGTGAAACGATCGTTTTTCAGATTACACGAGCGGTACCTAATGAAAAGTTGTAAACGAGTGTAAAAGTACTTAAAGTTTTTCGTCTCGAAATAAATTTCTCTTTTCTTTTTTAAGCTATATATATATATATATATTTCCTTTCAGAAACTTAAATTAGCATGTTTGTTTGTTCTCTATTTTTAATGGCATTTTTTCTTGATCTTAGTATTAGATCTTAGCCTTGATTTACAAATAATAAAAACCTGCAAATATTTAACTTAGAAAATATATTACTTCGCCATTGAATAAAACAACAATTCAATATGATAAATTAATAAAACTTAAACATCTTTAGTTGATTTACGCAGAAGTTCTCTAGATGTATATTTCTTTTTTAAGCTACATATCTATTGTATTTCAGAAAGCATAAATTTTCTTTATCTATATTTTTTCTTTTTCTTGAGAGATCTTAGTATTGTAACGAATAATAAAAACCTACAAATATATAACTTTGGTAAGATTCTTAGGATCGCCTTAAATACAGTCCCGGAACAATTATATGTTCGTTCAGAACTTAAACATCTTTCGTTGATTTACACAGAAACCATATATTCTCCAAGTTTTCAAATCATTTTGTATTAAGAAACATGATTATATAATTTTTGAGTTTGATTATTATTACTTTATTAGAAATAAACAAACAAAACATAAAATTAGGTTTTCTAAAAACCTATACCAATCAATACCCATCTCAAATTGATTAATTCAACAACAATCTAAATCTCTTTATATCTCTCGATATCTTTTAAATATTTTTGAGTGTAAGTGATCTTCGCGATCGCCTGCAGCTGCCCAGCAATCGATTATTGGCTCGACTATTTTGCGCCGCCAAGGCTTTTATCGATAACTTGCACTGACGCCAAGTAAATCGCATCGATTAGAGCTGTTACGCAGCAATCAGAATTATCGACTTTATGGAACGAGCAAACGACATAACCATGCCGCCGCCTTTGTTTGTCATGCACTAAAATAGTTAAACTGTCAATGTGGCAGGAGGGGCAGGAAGGGGGTGGTCGGGTATCGGCTGAGCGACCCACAATAATGTAGGAGCCGTAGCTCCATGTGACGTGTCGGGCTTGCGATTGAGTTGGGGCTTGGACTTGGGTTTGGGTTTAGTGGCTGCGTTGCCGCACGCACGCTCCCAGGCAGCTGGTGTGGCCCGCCTGGCAGCTTTCCACGGCGCAACTGAAAATGCGAATCGGAAAACTCACAGGCGGCTGCAGCAACAACAACTAATGTGCGCATGTGACAGGGTTGCCGACGAGTTTGAGGCTCGTCGCTCGCTGCTCGCCGCTCGGCTCGGCACGGCACGGCACGAGGGCAACACTGGCTGACTAGTTGGGTTGGCTGGTTGGCTGCTTGCTTGGCTGGCCGTCTGCTTGCTGGCCTGGTCCAAAGCCATTCAGTACGAACTCTGCACTTCGCACAACAAGACAACACAGCGACAACGACGACGACGCCAACGGCGCGCGGCCAAAGACAAAAACTACGTAAATTTATGATAAAGCGCCAAAGCCAACCGAATCTCAAACAGAATCTCGAACGCGCCCAGTTCCAAGTTCCGTTCTCATTTGTTGCTATTCAGTGGTTAGTCAGTTGTGCATCCAACATGTGGGGCTCGAGCCTCCAATTGCAGCAGCAGCGGCCGCACTAAGAGGCAACGGCTGCACCTGTTCCTGCAACCAGCAAACAAACAACAACAAAAAAAGGCGCCAAAAATTACAAAAGATTATTATTATTAACAAGGAGCTCCCCCGATTACACCTGCAATGAAAACAATGAAAATGTGGACCGAAGCCAACAACGTGAGTAACTTGATCCTAAAGACGCTGATCATCTATATATACTAGCATAGTGGGCACTTTAGTTCCTCGGCTGATAATGATGCGATAGCTTAGTTCTTTTGTTTTGATTATTGCGCTTCAGCAGGGTTTACGCTTTGTCTGCGCTTCTTCTTTGGCGTGTGTTTACCGGTCGAGGCAATTGAAAAGCCATTTGGGGACTGTGCATGACAGCTTAACGGGAGCGGGGGGTGGCGGGAGGGGCTGAGAGCTGGGGGCTGGGTTCGGGCACGCATCACGTAGCCACAGCAGGCAGACACGCATAGCATGCGTCGCAGTCGCAGCTGGCATCGCAGTCGCCGTCGCCGTCGCCGTCATCATCACTATCAGTTCGCATGCTCATTCCACCATTCGCCATTCCACCATTCACCCATTCTTCAGGCACAATCGAAGCAATGTAAACAAAAGCCAACGGCAAATATTTTTTTTCTTTCAACTTGTTTTTGCTGTTCTTCTCAGCAATTAAATGAAAGTTTTTCGATGAGGTGCGACCAGGCTGTGCCCCCGGGGGTTGGGCGGGGAGGGGTGCAGGCCACCACATTGCAGAAGCCGGCGAGCAAAACAAAAACTGCAAAAATGTCATACGTCGTGCATTGTGTGCGTGCAGCGCCGTGCAGTGGAGGCGGTGGTTGGGCCGTTATTCGGGTCGGGGTCAGGGGGTGTAGGCTGTGTCTACACACAGGCCGACTACACACACACTCAAAGGCTTTGAAACACAAGTTTTGCATAGCGGCATCTGATTTTGGTATGGGATCTGAAATGACATATAGTTAACGAATGTGAAATCGTATTTTATACACTGTGCAACCATTCTAACAAACTTTTAATTGAGATCCGCCTTTAACCTCGCTTACTCTTTGAGGTCACATCAATACCGACCTCTATCATTGCTCCCAGGACATTTATTTGCAGCCACATAAATTTATATGATCCAAGGATGATATTATGGGTACCTTCGACTAATGCTTCCCCTGAGACATTCAATTAGAATACCCATTTTAAAATTGGCATATGCAATTGCGCCTAACCTCTTTCGCTAGCTTATGCTTATGATTCCCTTCTTGAAGCTTGTTTTAAATTTAAGCGAAATCCTTAGACTGAGAAAAGATCCTTTTTGTTTCGTTATTGGTTCCCTCATGCTTGTAGTTTGCCGCGAACAATATTTGATTTGAAATATAATTAAACTTATTATGTTTAATAGTAGTATAAACCTTATTTCTTTAAATACCAGTAACAGGTAGGCTTAGATTAACATGTTATGCATACAATAGCCCGGTATTTAAATCCGGGCCTACATTGTCCATCAGTATTTTATTCGTATATGTATATTCAAATAAAAAAGAATAGTTACAAATACAAGCCGGAAATATTTTGCTATAATTCTGTACATACTATATCTATCACTATGGCTAAAATGTACGCCATTTTGGCTTGTGCCAAGTTTTTTAATTATTGGTTTTATATGAACACTGAATGTCTTCCAATTTTTTTAAAGGAATATTATTATTATTATTATTATTAATATTATTATTATCATTATTAATAGTAGTATTATTATTATTATTTACACGCTGGAATGTGATTTAAATCTGATTCCTTTTTGTTCAGTTGCTGAGCGACTAGTTCATTAGACAACCCCAGTGATAACTTAGAAATAAGAAAGAAAGAATAGACCCCGAAAGAGTTTATATTTATGGTGAATGCGGAATATAGCCTCAAGTCTCATATGGTTTGAAAAAAGTATATTGATCAACGATAGTTTGTTGGCTCTAGACAGTTAAAGGCCAGAATTACAAGTAAATACAATGAAAAGGGATATAAGAATTTGACCGTATATTAGGTGCATAATACAAATGCGTTTAAGTATATTTAGGCACATATGTATATTCATATATTCATTTGTAAGTACATATGGAATATAATTAATTCATATTCATATACATACATTCATATGTACAATGTACATCAACATCAACTATATGAAGAAATGATGTCATTACGATATGTAAATGTGACTTATTTGTTACTAGTCTACATACATACATACATATGTACATACTTAAGTATATATTTTGTAGCAGTTAATACAAATCGATAAAAATGATAACATTTATGATAATGCGGCCAATAGAACTGTTGCTTAGATATGGGCTCTAGCTGCTCTTATCTGGATTTGTACAAAGAATAAAAACCAAGTGTCATGAATTTATATATTTTTACATATGTATGTACATATGTTTGTACATACATACATATGGCAAAAGTTGAATGAACTTCAGCGGGCAAAGTTGATTAGGAAGTTGGCTTGGCTGATTTCTAAAGTGGTCATAAACAAAGATGCCACTTGTCCTTGACACAGTGACAGGCAACCACAACAAAAGTGCATACACACAAACACGTACATGTATGTACGTATGTATGTATATGTATGTATATTGTTACAACCATGACTTGCGCTTGGGCACTGAACAGCGACGGCGACTGCGACTGCGACGGCGACTGCGGGAGACGGCGGGAGACGGCGCGTCGTCATTTCTCACACCCCAATGGAGATGGAGCACATTTTCATTATCGGTGCCTGTGCCGGGTCGCTCATGCAAATGCCTCCCGATTTTGCATAGCTTAGGTCAGTTTCCGTGCCATAAAAAAAGCCAAACAGCTGCAGCAACGGTCGCAGCAGCAGCGCTGCCTGTGCTGGCGGCAGAAGAACCCTTTTATTTTATATTTTTTTTAGCCCGGCGCACGAATACGCACATAAAAATATATACATATAAAGGCATTTAACGGTTTTATGTGTATTTACCATTAGGCTTTCAATGGGCAATAATAATGGGGGGCAGCTCTTTGCGGCTGGCCATAATTTATTGGCCACTTGTTTCTAAGCAGCGACAGCCTCGGCCGTAGCAACCTGCCGCAACACACACACACACACACACATTATTTATATGTACACAGTAGTACAGTGAATGAGCGGCTGAGTGGAGTGAGTGATGATGTGAGGAGTGAGGACTGAATGGCACTCGCTAATAAGCATCAAGAGCAGACACAAAAGGGCAAAAGCAAAAGGCAGCAGCAATAACAACAACAACAACAGCGGCAGCAGCGGCAGTGGCTGCGGCAGCGGCAACAGCTGAGACTAGAGAGGCCGGTCAGGCAGCACGTGCTAAACACATTTAACGACAACTACAACAACAACAATAACAAGAGCAATAACGATAGCGTCAGCATTACGGTGCAGGCGGCGGGGGGCACAAAAACGATTAAATTAAAAACCAAAACAAACTAAAGAAACGAGCAGCGACGTCGACAGCGACGCCGGCAGTGCCACGCGAGACGATGACAACAACAAGGAGAGATACTCGAACAACATGTTGAGTACACCGAAAAAAAAACAGCAACAGCAGCAACAACAACAACAATAAATGCGCATAATAAACGTCAATTTAAAATGCTAAAAGCTCAACAGAGACGTCTGCGTCAACGTCAGCGCGAACAGCGCAGCCAGCGACAATAATAAAAAAAAGGCGAATCGCCAAAAGTTAAGAAGAAAATACAACACACACACAGTGGGAGACATGGCGACGGCAGCGTCGACCGACAGAGGCCAAAGTAAGCAATAAAAAATAACCCTTTTTCCGGTTTTTTGTTTTGCTTTGCAGTTTCTAATCAAGAGAAAATACATAAAAAAAAGCAAAAATGCCGTTGCGGCGGCAAACAGACTGACTGAATGACTCTGAATGACTTTGTTGTCAGGCCGCTTCGGCACTCGCTAATTCTTTTGGCATTTGCCACACGTTTATAGATACCAGTATGTATGTATGTATGTACATGCATATAAATATATATGTACGAACACACTTGAGTACATAATTCATGGCGGCTGAAGGGAATTCCCCCGATCTGTGTTTGCGTACGCCCATAATCCGTTTTCTTTTGCGGGTCGCTGTGAAAAGAAAGATGGAAAATGAAACGGTCTATTGGGGGAGATGGATACCAATTGGACAGCAAATAGGCAAATAGATTCGGTTAGTTAGCTAATTGGGACTGAGATTCGTTTGGAGCCCTTGAATTTCTTTTGAAAGCAAAATAACTAGAAATAATATAAACGCCTTATATATATTTGTATTAAAAATATACTAAGTATATGCATAGAACTTCTTTAGAAACCCTCCTTATAATCATTATTACATCTAATCTAAGTACACCAATTTAACTTTCCAATATTATCTGGCTTTGCTCAGGCCAAGTGTTTCTTTTAAAATCCTAAATCAGCATCTGGTTCCCGAAAGTGGATAGATTTAAAAAAAGCTTGTTTAATTTTATTTTTTTAAATACTAAAAAGTAAATTTAAATCCTTTTGGGCGAAAATTAAACTTTGACTCACTTCCTTTAGATGCATTTACATAATATTGAAAATTTGTTAAAAACCATATAAAACTCAAAAAATTCAATAATTTTAACTCATTATAGGAAATAAAAAGAAAAAAGAAATGCATTAAGATAAACAAAAAAAAAAACTAATAACATAACAGCAACATTTTATTCGTTTTCTGAGAATAAACGCATACGTTAGACTGCAATAACACTGTTTTCGCTTGAATAACCGTGTTCATCATTTTGGAAAATTATTTCTCCATTATTCTGTATAATGCTAAATTAAAATGTGTTATAATTTGTGACGGGTGACAAAAAAGCAATTTATAGAATTTAAAAAAAAGGTATGAAAAGAATTCATCGCTTATTAAAAATCGTGTCAAATCAAATCTACTCGTGTAAAAAAAGAAAAATATCAACTTTTTAAAGCGTGTAATTTCAAATTCAAATTAGGTGTACATTCGAAGTATACTACTGCTATTAAATAACTCCGCCTTCTAACTTATCACACCTATTTTCCGTCCATGAGCATAAAGTTTTTTATAACGAGATGCCAACAGCAATTAACAAAAAATAATCTACTATAAATGTATACGTACTACGGTCTATTTTTGTAAGTAAAAGTGGAAACAACAATCTAATTAGATCTGTTGTTCTAAGCACTCATTGACTGGTTATCCCCCAACCGACAACCGACAACAGCCCACGTCGAGTACTCGAATTTCACAGTCATAGTCAATAAAATGCCCTGATAGCCGACTACTACGACTACTAAAACTACAACAATGAGCTGCTCAAAGCTAAATACCAAGAGCAATAAAAACAATAAAAATCATCTCACAGCCATTTACATAGCGATCAAAACAAAAAAAAAGAAAATATTAAAAAAATAACAAAACAAAAACCACACACAACTGGGACCCCGTTCCGTGACCGGGTCGCCGACGTCGATACCGATGCCGGTATCATAAATAATTTCGATTTGACTTATATTATTAGCTAAATAAATAAATATGAATGAAAAAAAGGCAAACAAACAACGAGAGGCCGAGGCATGAATGAATAAAAGACAAGCCGGCGCCACGGACGTCGACGCCGACGCCAACGCAAACGTCGCTGTCACTGTCGCCGTTGACTGTGGCAGCGCTGCTTAGCGTGAGAAAAACCATTCAAATTGTCAAACGAGACCGAACCGGCGGCACATACGTAATTTTGTTTCTCTATTAAATGACAATCAAACGCCCAAGCGCCGACTGAATACAATGATAGGAAGTGATTGAGTGGAAAAGAAAACGATCAAAAAGAACTCTTCACTTGTTAGTATGTGGACGTCTACATATGTTTGAGATTTTGCTAGACTACTGAAACGTGTTCAATAAAATATACACATATCACATGCACTTTGACACTTCGAACCATATTATTTATAGGTGAGCTGATTTTATGCATGTACGCACAGAACTTTATTCTGAGAAAATCACTTTGTTCATTAAGAACAGTTCGATTGAATTGCACAACTAATTTGGGTGGACATCTCTTGAAGCCGAATAAATATGTTTTGCCCCGATCCATTTTCTTGCTTTGTTCGCTTTTATTTCGACCGCATACTGAAATTATATACACAAACTCATTATAAAACAAAAACTATTCAATTACAAAAATTTGATGCGCAAATTGGATTTACATAAATACAAATAACAGCAAGACATGTTGCAACAACATACAATTCACATTTATTAATCAATAAAATACATAGAAATAGAAAAATAGAATATGTTAAATTTGAAAAGGTTACATTTAAATAAATATGTGAATAAGCTTCTTATTTGTTAACAGAGATTTTCCTGTGTAGTAAGAGGGTGTTTCTGTGAAATCCTTTTAAGCGGAAATCACTCTTACCAAGACCAAATTCGCAGAATCGTGGGCGTACAATCCAGAGAGCTTTAACAGCACTATACTATATGCAAGTTACAATGGAATGTGTTTCTAGTTTACATTATGAGTCGGTTGTCGCTTTAGAGGTAACATGGGAATAGCTTTAACTTTAACTTATCTTAGTAATAGTGTGAACTATTATTTATATATACTTACTATAAGCTATAACTTTTTATAGCGACTTTATACCTATACTAATAATAAATAATCGGTTATAATAATAATATAATAATGATAAGGTTAATCAAAAAAGTATGCCTATTAAATTTGTTTTCTATAAAGAAGAATTTTTACATTTTAAGACAGTTATTTCTATGTCTTCTATTGCCAATTTCATATTATTCTATATTTTTAAATTTGGAGTACTTGCCCATCGATCTATTCTCGCCTTTGAGGTAAACGTAATTGTAGTTTCATTAAAATATTAGACCTTCAAAAAAACGTTATGGTATTTCTTAGCTTTTATCTGAATTGTGATGCTGTTGAGGTCAACGAAGGTTTTTAACTTTTATTGCATGTGAAGGTAACTTTTTGACATTGGCCAATCCTATCTTCGAAACGGCAATACACACACAATGCGACAACTTGGACGAATCGTACGGATCCTACTTCTCTTAACCCGCATTGTCAGATTTTTGCCATCAATGGAGGCTAACAAAGCCTCATTTGCCAGCCTCTACTTTGTGGCTGCGCGCCGCTTAACAGCTGTTGCATTGTTGTTGTTGTTGTTGCTCGTACATGATGCCCCTGCAAGGAGCTAACTGTTAATAGGCGGCTTCGCAACTGCAACTCGTTTTCAGACCCACGCCCCCTCCTTTTCCACTTACCATTCATACACTTTGGCGCACGAACTCGCGTATCAAAACAAAAAAGGCAACGGCAGCGGCATCGGCAGCGACGGCGACGTCCAAGTCGACGTCGACGTTCTGAGCACAATTAATAAATTATAGACGGCGTCGACGACGGCGTTGGCAGACATTGTCCAAAAGGCAAAGCAAAGCACAAGCAGCCACCCAACATAGCGTCACGTGTAGTGAGAGAGACAGCGAGTGAGGGAGCGGGAGAGGGAGAGGGACAGTATGGTAGTGGCGGCACGCGAAACCAGTGATCAAAACAAAAACCGAAAAAACGAATTTATCATTACAATTACAACAAGGCAAAGGCAATAAAATTAATCAGCAATTCAAAAACTGCAAGTGGCTGTCGGGCCGCTGTTGTTGTTGTTGCTGCTGCTGCTGTGGTTGGTTTAATAACCCGAAATAATCGCTGCCAGTGCTCAGAGGAGCAACGCAGGCGACGCGTGTGTCAGACAGAGATGCACATACGCATAGAGCAGACGAGAAGTAGAGCAGAGACAGACGCCGTTGTTGACGTCGCCGTCGTCATCATTAAAACAACATAAAAAGTAATAAATAAATATGAGCGTGAGCATGTTTTGTATGTTGGTGTGTGCAAGTGTAAGTGTGTGTGTGTGTGTGTGGTTGTGTGTGTGTGAGAACGAACGACCTTCAACTTCCTACCCCTGCTGAGCTGTGACGATGACGATGGCTACCTGTCTGTCAGCGTCAATGCTGACGCCGACGTCGCCGCCAGCGTCGCTGCCTGTTGACATTGATAGCTTCAACTGTAAACTTATACAAAAGCTATAAAGAGGTCTAGCAAAAGTGCGAGTGCAAGAGCAAGAGGGAGAGCGCCATATGCAAGTGCAGCGCAATCAGCATAAATTAAAGTCCAATGCAACATGTGACTCTGTCTGAGATTTTTCGGCGCTGCCGATGATGCTGCGCGGCTTCGCTGTCAGCGTCGCTGCCCTGCTAAATATTTTGCATATATGCAAATGCAGACACAAAGACACACACACACAATCGAATTGGGAATGCACCTTGCACGACGGCGACAACGACGACGACGACAACGTCGCGAATTCGAACTTGTTTGAAGTCTTTTTTGGCCCAAAGAGAGGCAAGAGCACTCGCGCACTCGTGAGTTCGCCGCAACAACAGCTACAAAAGTCGGCAGCATGTTGCATGCAATAAGGAGAAAAAGAACAACAACAGCAACAACAACAACGAACAGCAGGAGGCTGCTACCCAGCATTCACATCCCGTTGCAGGCATCTGCGGCAGCGGCAGCGCCGTAAACAAATTAAACTAATAAGCGCAAAAGGAACAACGAACGTAATCATAAAGTAAACTGCAAGAAACGGCAATGCAGCGCCAGCTGAGGCAGCGACGTCGTCGTCGCCGTCGCCGTTGTCGTCGTTGTTGGCACAGCTTGGACTGTCGAAATCCATTATAACCTCAATCGGCAATCGCATTTCTTCCTTCGAGTGGAGCGCAACATAATACGCTGCTGCACACGGACATAAACCACGACGAGAGAGAGCAACAGAAAGCCGCTAGAGTGGGTGGACATGTGTGTTTGTGAGTATGATTGTGTGAGTGCAACAAAGGAGCGGTATTGGGAGCTGGGTTGGAAACTGTAAAAGCATTAAAGCTGCTCACAACAGCAGCACAGTAAAGTTGTTACTGGGTATCAGCTTTTGCTTTTCACTAACTCTAAGCCGACTGGGATATGCAGGACAGGACATGTGCTTGGGAATAGGATAGTAGAATGGTTGAACAATTGAAAGGACTGCAAATTATAATCGCGGGCGATTGTAGAGTCTAAAGAAGATCTCCATGCTCCAAAAATAATTTTATGTTAATGGGTAATATGAAGAACTAGCAGAAATCATGTAAGGATTGAATATTTAGAATCAAAGAAAGGTCCTTTGTAGTGAACTACGAGGATCCGGTGAAAAACCCATGTTAGTAGAAGCATACAGTATTGTCTAAGGCTATAGTTAGTTAATTATTATTAGTAAGGTTCTCTAAAGTAAAACATAATTCTAATAATAATCATACTTATAAATATAATTATTATGATAAAAACAATAATTAGTATAATAATAATACAAACCTACATCTACTTAGATTAAAATGAATGTGACTCAAAATTCTAATAGTATATGTAAAAAGCCAAGTTTTGTTTTGTGTCTTCTGAAACTATAATATATTTTAGGAAACATAAAATAAGTTTTTGAAAAGCGTTTAATCTATAGAAAAATTGGAAATCATATAAGTTATACTAAATTCCGATCATTACCTTTGAATTTTTCTTAATATATTTAAATTCTATATGAGACCTTAAGACTTTTCTCCAACGAGAATTGCCCAAGCAAATTTTTAGCGACTGTTGGAATAGAAAACGTGCAGCAAAGCAACAATACAATCCAGATCGTATTATTTTTATAATTTGAATATTATAAGAAACTTGCCATGAACCTTATGATAAAAACGTTATCCATTTCCTCTTTGGTATACATCGAAATATTATTAGATTATTTGCAACGACAGGCATAATAAAATCAATTCCTTCATATGTTATTATATCATTTTATAATTACTTTTAATAAAATCGAGATCACCTTTTACTATGACCTTTCTGATAACAGAACATCTCTATCTTTTATTTATTTCTTTTATTTATTTTGTCAAAGTTTTTAAGATAATGTTGAAGGGTTTAATTCTGTTCGATCTTAATATGAACCGATTTTGATCCATATTGCGTTGTTTTATAATATAATTAAAATAGAAAAAATATGAAAACTATCTTGTATACACGAATTTCTATAACTTATCAAACTTGGTCTGCTTTAAACTATGATTTATTTGGGAAATTTTGAAAAAAATTCTGCACCTGACTGAATTCATCAATGATCTGAAATGCCTCCAACTGGAATGCTATGGGTCTTGCAGGCAAACACACGATCATTTCAACAGAGTCATAGTTCCCAAACAGTAAAGCAAAAATAGCCAGCCGCATACACATTTTGTTGTTTTGATGATTTTACTCAATAGCGTCGAGCGTCGAGAGTCGAGTCGAGTCAAGCGTTGTGTCGAGTCATCCATCAGAGGGGCAGAAACGACAACAACAGACACCGCCGCCGACGCCGATGCCGTCGCCGTAGCCAACATCTCCAAAAATAATGCCAGATACAAAGGCAGCTACTAGCTAGAGCAACTGCAAAGCATTAACAGCACAAGGCCAACAGCTGGTCGC
Source organism: Drosophila robusta (assembly GCA_035043565.1). Taxonomy (NCBI): domain Eukaryota; kingdom Metazoa; phylum Arthropoda; class Insecta; order Diptera; family Drosophilidae; genus Drosophila; species Drosophila robusta. The sequence goes on from JAWNMW010000235.1 coordinate 3,294,972, forward strand.
TCTGGTCTCTGGTTTTTGGTCTCTTGTGTCGGGTCTCGGGTCGTCCACGTCTGTTCGCTGGCGTTCCACATTCATCTGCGCTGCGAACCTGCAGCATTTTTAGTGATATTTTCGAGTAACTAGCACACAACAGCAGCCGAACATGTTCAAAGTTTCTCGGATGCGACGGCGAGCAACAACATCTACAAAGCACACACACACACACACAAAATGTAATAGCAAAATGCTGCCAAATGCTTGGCCGCCACCCCCGCGGCAGAGACCCATTACCCGAACCGGCACTCGACCAGCAGCGTCGTCGTCGTCGTCGTTCACCAATTTCATTTCAACATGTTTCCAACAGCCCGAGCCAAGAGCTAGCAGATCTCGCATCCAGAGCTGTAGCACATCCATTCAAACGAAAAAAAGTATCTTAAATTTTTGTTTGCTGCTGCCGCCACCGCCAACCCCTCCTCGCCGTCCGGCAAGCACCCCCGCAACCGTTCCAAGCCCTCGTTGTGCGCTCTGCGCCGTACTTTATAGTCTTACTTTGTTGGTTTTCTACCCACAAGTCTTTCTCTTTTTCGTTGTCGTAGCAGCAACAGCAACAGCAGCAGCAGCAAAAAACCGAGGGAAAAAAGAATTTTTTATAGGTATTATTTCGTTCCCACATACGCGCCGAGGCAAGCGTCAGTCAGTCAGGCAAGCGATGGCAAGGCATAAGGCGGAGGCAGAAGCAGAGGCAGAGGCCGTGACAGCGTCAGCGCATGTACAGACATATATAAAACTCGATAGTACGCCAGCAATAGGGTTGTCAAGTGCTCTGTTAGCTAAAAGATACTTTTCTCTTCATTTCGTTTAAGTGCAGATATAGGTGAAATTTAAATATAAAATGACAAAATTTATAAATTTATACTTTAGTCAAAGAATCAATTATAACTGATTTTAGATGGTTTTATTTTGACTTTGTTGTTAAGTATCAGTTTAAACTTTGGTTGAGTTTCTATTCAAAGCTAAATTAAAATAATGATAGATCTTTATAAATCTAATAAAAAAAGAAAACGTTTTGATTATGGTAAAAAGAGTAAGAGTACAGTCCGTTAAGGGAAATAAAAATAATGTTCTTAAATACGTAACTACTTGTCTCAACGTAAAGAGATTCTAAAATACATAATCTACACCCACAATGCGAACTCAATGCCGACGGCATTTTAGTTGCCTGACAACCCTATGCACTTGTATTGATGTTGGTGTTGTTGCTGCTGCTGCTGGCGCTGCTGATGTTATGCCGCCTGTCTGCCAGCTAGCCTGCCTGCCTCGCCCGGTCCCTGCACCGAAAGCGCCCTCACCATGCCAAACCGCCTGACAGCGCACACGATGCGCCGCACAAATATCGTATCGCATTTACTCGGCACTCGCACCAGAGCCAGAGCCACAGCCGTAGCTATATATTTTGTAGGTTATGTGTATATAACAGAGGCAGCAGTGTGAGTCAAAAGCGTTGCGATTGTGGGAGAGGCAGCCGAGCGAACGAACGAACGAACGAACAAACGAACGTCGCGACGTTCGTCGGTCTAACGAAACGAGCTCCAGCTCTTTGTATACGTGCGTGCATGTGAGTATGTGTATGTGTGTGCAGTATCTGTGCGAGGGTATGAAGTCAGTGTATATACAGTGAGGGCTGCCTGGCAGCACAGCTGCATGTTATATCAGCATTATGTGTACACTGTGGTTGCACTGTACGAGTGCTGACTGTGGCACACTGTACATAAAATGTTAAAACTCTGATTATGACGATGACGTTGAGCAAGAAGAGGCAGAGGGCAGAGAGCAGCGGCATTGGCAGCAACGACTGCGGCAGAGCGGAGCCGGAGCCGGAGCACACACACAAAAAAAGTTTCAAATGGAAATTTTGAATTAATGAACGAAACGAAATGAACTAAACTGGTTTCATTTGTGCGCTGCTGCGCTGAGCCGCGCTGAGCTCAGCTCTGAGTTGTTTTTACCCTCCTGCCCACTGCCCGTTGTTGTTGTTGCTGCCGTTGTTGCTGTCGCTGTCGCTGCTTCGCTGTTGTGCCGCTTTCTTGCGTCGCTCAGTTGAAAATATTTTCGCCCCGAACGAAAGAGGCTAATTAAGCCAAAGGAATTTCTCTGCAATTTTGTGCCGCCACACACAACAGCAATTGAGCTTTGAAAACTTGCTGTCGTCTTTGGCACAGCTGAGCGCAGCTTTTGCTAGTCAAAGTAGGAAGTCGATGCTGCGGCAGAGAGCGAGAGGCATTTATTTAGCAGCGACGTTGGCGACGCAGTTAGAACATGTTGGCTGATCGGTTTTCTGTTTGATTGCCTCGCTGTTGCCGTTGCCGTCGCGTCGCCGCAAATACGTACGTTTTTCGCCGTACATTTGATTTTGCTTTGTTTTGATTTCGGGTTTTCAAGGCAATCAGGTGTAATATTTTTTCACTTTGCTCCGATGATCGCTGTGTGCTTGCGGCTCGGTTCCGATTGGGCGCCTTTTATCTTTGTTTAAATGGCGACGTCTACGAGTATCTCTGTTATTGTTGCTGCCTGTTGTTGCCATTGTTTGGCTCGCGAAAAGCAATCTAGCAAAGCGGAAATGAACGGGATGGCTTCTCAGGCAGGCGATCGATCGAGATCGAGATCGAGTGGTTCGCTCTCGAACAAGTGCAGAAGCGTTTGGAACGTGTTCTCTATGTGTTCGATTGCCGTTCAAGCCGTGCCAATGTTTGTTTTCTTTCTCTTGCTGATTGTTCCTGGCCTCCGTGCGCTGGGGCTACCGCAACTGCTTCCTGTTTGAATGAATGCTCCTCTTATCAGTTTGTTGTGCTTTGTACAGCCGGTCAGGTCAGAGCTGCTTCAGCTGGTCGATGCGTCACTTGAATTAATTGCAGTTGGGGACAGCTTAAAGGACAATTGTAACGAGGATTATGTTGTAAATACATACATAAGTCAAATGTGTTTTCTATCTCCCTGTATATGATATGGTTATGTTCATGATTCCACTTAACACATATTCACTTAATCTTTACTTCACTTCATTTTTTATACCTAAACCCATTTAAAATGGGTAAAAAGGGTGGAATAATTTTCTGCAAATGTTTTAACAGACCCCATCACTAGCCGAGTCGACTTAGCCCTGTCCGCCTTTCTGTATGAACGCGTCGATTTCAGAAACTACAAGAACTAGAGTACTGAACTTGGACTTTTTAGACTGAAAATTTCTTAAAAATCATACTCTTAGTTTAGAAGTTATTCACGACTTTAGTTTCTATAGTGAGGGCAGCTGCTGAGTAAAGTGCACAGCGAGCGGGGTGCGTTTGTTGTGTGTGTATGTGGGTTCACGATATCCTTCAATTAGGTACTTACTCACTTGTTAATCTTAATATTAAAATCGTATTGATTTCAATATTTAAAATACATACATTCAAATATATTAAGTATGAAAAATGTAAATCTATTTGAAAGCATCATACAAATTTACGTTTTGTCTTATCAAGCCTGAAACCATCATTTATTATATACTAAACATGCAATGTAGATTGGCAATTTTTTTGTTTGTTTTTTTTTTTTGGCAACATTTAAGATAATGGGACCTACTTTCATAATCAGAAGAAACTATATTATACTATAATAAACAACAGTATACAATACAACGCTTGCTATCAGAAGAAATTATGTGTACTGTAGATAGAAAGAGTTAGTAACCTTGGGCATAGATAGTACTTGTAAAATAGATCCTAGACACTAAAATTATTTTGAAAGCTGAATACTTTTTGATAATCATTATTGGGCATAAATAAAAATAAAATATTACGTACTACAATTGTGTGTTTTCACATTTATTTTGTATAAATAAACAACTATTTTATAACTTATTTAAAAGACCAAAATACCCTTTGATTAGGATTATTAAAACAAATTGGTTGTCGAATTCTTATTTTATGTATTTGTTTAACATTTATTACAATTAGTATGATTACACTCTTTACTCTTAACTCTTGTAGAGTACGTACAATTGTTTTCAAATATAAAGTGACGGATACATATGATTGTACCAAACTAAAGTGCTGATTACTACATTATGCTTTCACAACACATGTAACTACAAGTCTATTAATCAATATATTTTATAACAAAGGGTTACGTTACTGCAAAACATTGCTTAGAAAAGTCCTTTTCTTTAACAATGCTTAGGAAAATAAGAAAGATATGTTTAATTATATATTGTATCGCAGTCATAGATGCAGTGAGAATAATCCAGTCAATTAAAAACCGATTCACGGGAATCCGGGTTGAATTTCCATCCATCCATATAATGACTAAACCAAAAAAATTTACACATTTTTTGGTTGAGTTATAGATAAATTTCAATTCAAAAGCTTTTATCACTAAATGATAAATAGAATATTCAATTTGGAAAAGTTGCATTTAAATAGTAATAGTAATCATATAAATAATTTATGTAATTATAATAAATGATTATAAAAACAATAAAGTTTTATATAGACAAGCGTATCTACAATTATAAATATCCATAATACTGACTTTTTGCTTTCAAAAGTACGCTATGATGTATGTGCTGCATTCTTTTTAGCATAACTATCTGCAAAACAAAAAACAGCAAACATCCCGCTTTCAATAGGTTTTTAGTCGCAACAAGTCCAAGTCGTGAGGTGCACAAAAAATAATATGCAGGATGGTTCCTGGTTGAACGCTGCCTTTGCCACCTGTTTTGCAACACGATCGCGCTTTTTATGCTCAAGTTTTGCCGCTGTTGTTGTTGTGGTTGAAAACCCGTCTAAATCTAAAAACGAAGCAACATGTGTGCGTTTGAGAGTGCCGGCAAAGCGGCCCGCACTCAATGAGGACAGATGTGGGCAAATCGAAATGGGCAATGGGGAGATGGAGGTGGAACGTGCGAGCTGGCAGGCACTGGGGGATTCGATGGGGTTGCCATTGCCTCTAAGTGGGTGCGAATGCTAGCAAAGCAAAAATATTTGCACGACGCAGCCTCACAAACACACATACACTGGGAGGCGTTGGGTGAACACGCGTGTGGGCGGTTGCGCAACGCAGCTGCTGCCGTCAACAGCAACGGCAACAGCAACGGCAACAGCAACGCAGCAGCAGCAGCAACAGCTACGCCGACGCCGCTTGCATTGAACTCGGAAGTAAACGCAATAGAGAATAATACGCGGGTATAAACCAAACCAGTTAGCAACATGCAACATCATAACATATTCAAATCGCCAGCGCCGACAGCGTCGGTGGCAGCGCCACCGCGCAGCATCTAGCGACGCGCCGCGACGCCAACGACAATGTTAGAGCGCCAGCGTCGCAACGCCGCTTTTACTCTCACGTGAAAAGTTTGCTGCTCAACGACGCCGTCACGAATTAAACTAAACAACCACCCGACATGGCAAGAAAAAAATAAATAAAACACGAAAAAATGGCAAGGAGTAAACCTATGCGCTCGACTGTGAGATACCTTATAAAACGGTTCGGAAATACAGCTGACGCTCAAATTTTGTATTCTATATAAAATTCAATTAATATACGCTTAATGTTATTCCTGATGCTATCCAATATTTGTAAACCTTAGGAAAAACTCTGAGTTTGTAATGTAATAATAATGTCGTGTTAGAACTTAAAGTTCTTTTAAATGTTTTTAATTGCCTTAAATATTCCCAAACAATTTAATTATTTAACATGCTATCCCAATGTCCAACATGCTATCCAAATAGTCCAATGTAATCCCAATATATTATTCCACTTAAACAATGGGTGGACTAAATACGGGGAACGCTCCCTTGAGCAGAAAGGGTTTCCATTTTATTAATCCTGCTATGAGATATGTTATAATAAGCTTAAAAGATATGTCGCAGCAACAAAAAAGATTGAGACGTAGCAGACCATTTCCTTTTTATTTTGTAAATTTAAAAAGTTGATGTGCTTTCCATCCGACCGATCTTTTTACATATTTTTTTGTGCTAACAAATACGATCGTTATATGTATGTATATAAATAAATGTATTGTTTTATAAATTTAAATGTTGGTTCTAAATTGTATCTGAAGTATAAATCGAAATATTTAAACTCCTTTCAAAAAGACAAGATTTTTAGATTTTAATTTTTTACATTTGAATACATATTTGTTAGCTACATTTTGACAGATACATGTATTTCCAGGAATAACTGAATAATAAATAAAATAAATGTTAAAATGTAAAGCAATGGGCCGAAAAAGTAAGGCTTTTGAATGTAAATGTCAACCTCTGACTTCACACAGCAAGTACGCGTACTCTCAGCTAGTTGAAAGCCTACGTTGAACAGACACTTGCCGCTTGGGGCACAGGGTACTTTAGCAGAAAAACTGAAAACCCCGTTCGCTTTTGGCTTGCCAAAAGTAATGACATCATGTGAGCCAACAAGGGGCGACAACGGCGCACGCATCGATGCCGCAGATACAACAAAAGCAATAAAAACAAGAGCGCAATACAAATGCCGAGAAATTGGTTCAGGTTCAGGCGGCACCCCGTTAAGAGTCCGCGTCGTCAGTCGTCGTTTGTCCACAGCCTGCAGAAGAAGTCAAAGTCGATGCCGTTGGCGATGTCGAAGTCAGACTGGGAGTCGGACGCTGGCGTCGCTGTTAGCGCCTTGCGCTGACCTTCAATCAAAATTCGGCAAGCGAATTAGAATTGGCGCGCGATTTGCTTTCCGATTGGGCAAATGCAATTTTTTGGGGCCAAAAGATAAACTGGTCAAACAAAAAATAATAAAAGCAGCTCACACAGAGCATATGCAGCAGTGGCAGTGGCAGCGGCAGCAGCAGCAGCAGCAAAGCGAACGGCAAAAATGTTTCAAGGCGAAATTCGCACAGCGACAGCGTCGCTGCTGCCGTTGCTGCTGCGTCATGGTAACAAAAACAACAACATTCGCCTGCCAGCCAGCCAGTCCGTCAGTCAGTTCGTCGCATAAAATAGCACAGAGCGCACACGAAGCGGGCGACGAGCTAAAAACAACAACCAAAAAGTACCTGGCACGGCTACAACAACGACGCGACGTTGACGACGACGACGTGCCCAAATGCCCAAGCACTCGCAGATACAGATACAAATGCAGCGAACAGAGATACAGCTACAGCGCTGAAATAAACAAAAATGTTGAACAAAGCAGCGACGGCGACGGCCTCAGTGCAGAAACATCAGCCGCCCAACAGCCACAGTTCGAGTTCAGTTTTAGTTTTCGCAGCGACGGCAACGGCAACAGCGGCGGCAGTTTTCAGTTTTGCTTCTGCTTCCACTTTGCGTTGCCTTCGCACATACCACAACGAAACTCACACACACACATGCATGCGTCAGTCGCTGCTCTGTGTGTGCGTGCGTATTTGTGTGCGCTGTGGAAATGTACCTTTATATAAACGACGACCCAGCACAACACTACACGAAATCCCAACTGACAAGACTGCCAACACACGAACACAATATAAATGCTTATATACACACATATACATATACATATATATACATATATATATATATATATAAATATAAATTGTTTGTGTGTGTAGACAGTTACTCAGCGCTGTTTCAGAGTTGCCACACTGTTGTGAATTGGCATAGCATGGGAATCGAAAAAGCAGACAATAGGATCGAATATTATCGGGTCATTTATGTAGCTGAACATGATTTTAAAAATTTATTTGACTTGTAAAGAAATTTTAGAAATTTAAACTTTCAGTTAGCCTTATTATATACATATATGTGTTTACAATTCGAATGTCCTTATAATGCCAGAAGAAATTAGAGAATGTTTAAAAATACTTTTTATTATAATGACATACATATATGCATTTTAAGAAATGCGTTACCTTAAGAATTCGTTGAGCTTTTTTCGAATATAATAGAGTGTTTTGTATACGTTACTAAGTTAATAGCAAATAAGATAAATTTAAATATATCAGTTACAATTAGCGTAAAGTCTATCTCCAGTTCGGGTATTACAAATACACGCCGTATAAACATATTGTTCTTAAATTGCGAAAGAGGCTAAGTCAGCTAAATAACTTAATTTACTGTATCGAATGCATTTTCAGCTGTTTCGCTAACTAGTTATACAATCCAATCAAGAGACTTTCAAATATTGCCTCTCAAGCGGCGCACCCGATCTGGCAACGCCGGCAGCATTTAAATAACAGCCGCTGCTGATGCCACTGCCACTCCTACGACCGGCTGCCGGGGCCGTTTGCACAACGTTCGCTGCGATATTGCTTTTGCTTTGGCTTTGGATTTGCTGCTGTTGCTGGTTGTCTTTATTTCACTGAAAATATTCATGCTGGCAATGCCGTCGCTTTCGCATGCAGCTGGCAATGCCAGCAGCTAAAGTGTTGCTGTCGCTACCCTCCCCGTTCTCTGGCGACCGACAAACTCGTTCAATTTCAATGCTTTTTACATAAGTGCGCGTCGTTCGCTTGCCTAGGTGCGAGCAGAGCGACCGTCTTGCTCTCTCGCTCGTGCGCTCTGCTGTTCGCGCTGTTGTGTGAGTGTACCCAGTACAGGGGTGCATTTACTAAATGTATCTGTAGCGAGAGTGCGCGTGTGTTTGTGTGCGTGTGAGTGTGTGTTTCGTTGCTGGCTTTGCCTGCTTGCTGCCTGCTGCCTGCTTCTTGAGCGCTGGCCAGTTTATTTCTGATTTTAGCATGGCAGACTAAGGTACACGTCGCTCCGCACTCGTGTCGAACGCAAAACGATACGAAAAAATTCGACGTAAATTTCTGGTCCCGTATGTGCAGCAAGCGCGCGTAATTCAAAGTTATCACAACAACCTACAAAATATATATTTAATTCAAATAACATTTCTCTTGCAAGTGTGCAATTAAAAAGTGTGTGCAAACAGCTAATTCAATTAGTAAAATTGGAGATAAAAAAATTTAAAAAAATATATTTAAATTTTAAAGTGAATCCCAAGGAACATTATAAGAAATTGTACTAAACTGTGCTCAAAAATGTCATCAGTTCATTGTGATGAGGTGGACCAAGCGGCTGGCTCCGGGCATTTACTTCTGGCTGCCCTGTGAGTTACCGCCGAGGATATTCTAGTGACTGAGATTTAAGCAAAAAAAAAAAGAAAAAACTTGCAAACGTAACATCAAGTGCCAAGTGTTAGTAGTTGCAACAGAATTTGTGTTGTTAATTTTAATAATTTTGGCCATTGGCGATCTTAGTAAATTGGATAAACGCAGTAAACGCGCATCTCTCGAAACGGCACAGCCGAAAATGTGCACAGAGGTGAGTGTTCGTAGATCATCATAGATCATGCCACAATTGGCTGGTCTAACAATAGTTGTCAACATAACCCAACAACTTATTCGCATCATGTGCCATTTTGGCTAGCAGGCACCGCGAATCCACTGCCAATTGGACCAGTAATTTGGCGGGCTTCATAAATCATTTTAGGGACTGTAGCTGAAAACTACCTGTACCCAAATACAGTTACTCGCACCGTGTGAAATGCTCGCTCGAATTAGGGGTTTCTGAGTGTGCAATAGATCACACCAATAATAAAGTTTGCTTTGAATAGTATATCATATAAAGATAGAACTGGCAGACTATAGTTACAGCTAAAGTGCATTCAACGGTTATATAACAAAGACACCATATTATAAATCCCTATATATGCCAGAAAATAAACATAAGTAAAAACCTGAGCACTATCGACAAATCTACTCACCATTATATACTGTTTTACTTATATAATTCAATCACTAATCATAAGACATTAAGACGTAAGAAATCTCACTCAGTCAGTATTAAGATCTCTGTAGGATCTAATTCTTGTGTCGACTAGTTCGAATCCAAAACTCTGGTATTTCAGACAAGCCCAACAATTAGCCAGTTTGCCAAGTAAGAAGCCAACAATAAATTACAACTAGGATTAACTTTTTGACATATGCTCAGATTTGAGGCTCATCGCCCCAAACACCTCGAGAGCTTTCAAGCTAAGTAGTTAATCATTACGTTCAAGCTGGCAATTAGTTTTTATCGAGCCAAGTCGCTTCGCAGGTTTATCAGCAGCACATGAACTTGTCTCAAGTTCAGACTACATTCAGTTGTTGCTGATAACAGATTGTGTGCCCGGGTTGCCCGACTAAACAAACCGCAGCTGACGCTTCCATTCATAAGCATATTTTTTGGTGAATCATTCAAGTGTTCCCTCCCCGTCCCATTTTTGCTCTCATATTTTCTGTGTCTGTGCGTTGCGTTGTTGCACCTTTTACTTAGAAATGCGCGTAAAAGCTGACTGAAGCTTCAACATGTGGTTTCAATACGGAATCCGCTGTGCCGCCTACACTTATTGGCATTGCCAGTGCCTCTGCCTCTGCCTCTGTCCGTGCCTCTGCCCGCGCCTGTGGTTGGTGCTCGTGCGTGGGTGGGTGGTTGGTCGGTTGGTTGGTTAGTTCGTTGGTTAGCTTTAGGTCTACGTCTCTATGAGTGTGTGTGTCTGTATGTGTGGATGATGTACATGCATATGTGCTTGTGTGCAACTTGTGTTACGTTGCATGCAGGATAATAACAGGCACAGTGCTTATCACAGCGAGCGTAACAGCAACAACAACAATAACAGCAGTTGCGCCTTCGTCATGTAAACAATGCAAAAGTTGCACGTGCTGCCGCTACCATCATGCAGCGCCATCTATTGGCACACATTTGCCTTAGCGCAATATGCTAAATAGCTGCTGCTGCTGCCGGCTAAGCTGGCGTCAACTTCGCAGTCGCCGCCGACGTCCTATTGTCTAATGCAACAATTGTTTGGACGCAGACGTCGCTGTCGCGTCGCAGACAGCTGACTTTGGGGCCGTTTAATTAATTACATACATACTCGACGGCACTCGACACACAACACTCGAAAATAACACACTTTGCGCCCGCTCGCCCAAACGCAGAAAAAAAGTAAAAAGTAAATAAATAAATGAAGAAGAATAATAAGAAAAACAGCAACAAACTTTTGGTGGACGTCGTAGCCGACGTCGCTGCCCATTACGTTTTCTCTTTCGTTAGCCGCCAAAGTCGCGTGTTGTAAAACGCCAGCGTCGTCGTCGTCGTCGTCGCTGTCGCGGCCGACTTCAGATTTGTATTAATTTCTGAGTTCTTATGCGCCGACAGCAGCAAAAAACGTTTATGGATTTGTGCACTTGCTATAAAAAAGGTATCACGAGTTGGTAAACATCTTTGCAATTCTATTGACTTGGGATAAGGATTTTCAATTATGAACGAAAACTTTATAGTTTTACTTAATAGTGTTCAACTTATATACATTTTTATGCATATACATAGTAGTATCTTTAGTAAACTCACTTTCGAGTGTGTGTAACTTAGAAACCTTGTTGGTTTTTGCTTGGGATAAAAACTTATATTCATATTGTATACTTTTCAAAAGCCTGTTGAAAATATTATATTTTTAAAAAATATTTAAAAGACGATAGTGGGTAGTTAATTAAGAGAGGGAACATATTTAACTTTATACATACTTAGTATAACTTCATTTAAGACAATTTTCAAGTTCTGTTATATTTAATGCTCTTAATTTCCAAATGCTACAACTTACACTTCTAATTTAAATAGATATATGGATAAGATAATTGAGTTTTAGATATAAGTGTTCGTACCTAACATATCGGCAATGTATATTTTAGAAATCAAACTCAATTGTTTGGCAAGCTTTCACTTCTTTTATTCCAAGATCTTTTTATAAATACATATTTATATAGGTATAGACATATTAATATTTGAAGCATGGGTTCGTTTTTGAGACATGAAACTTATAAAATTCTGATATAAGGAAGCTGTAGTTTTACAAGCCTTCCTTTATTATATTTCATACTCGAAATATAATTTTTAGCATGCATCTAGATAAGCTAAGAGTTCAGAGATTCAAGGGCCAACAAAATAATTTACTTAACTCTCATACTGCATATTCCATGCTTTCATATAGCATTTTTGAATATATTTATTGCGATAGTTAGTTAGTTTCTTTAAGGGCATTTCGGCTTCGGACACACATGCATAAATTCCGCAAAAATGTGTTATCATTATTTTCCTTGTGCTTCTTTTTAATTGCTTTTTATAGCTGTCGTGTGTGTGAGTGTGTTGTTATTGTTTTTTAGGGTGGTGCAAATTCCGGCACGAGACTTAATTCACTTAATTGAGCAAGCAGCGACAGCGACGGCGACGATGACTGTGACAGCGACTGCGGCAGCGACGCTGACAGCGCGCTGAGAGCATCGACGTCGACGTCGCTGTTGTTGTTGCTGCGGCACAAATAGTTCGAAATTGGCGCCGGTCCGGCACGGCCCCAGACCCGGACCCGGCTCCGGAATTGGCCTCGGCTCTTTCTATAGCTCTTGCTTGGTCGTGCCTCTGGCTGCTGCTGCTGCTGTTGTTGTTGTTATTGGGCATTTGATTTCACTTTCAGATACATTAACACAAGTGCGCTGCATGCGCACGCCTTTTGAGTTATTGGTAGCAGAGCCACAGCCCACAGCCAGTGCAGGAAGTAAGACCGATGGAGGGGCCAGGCGGGGCCAGGCAGCCTCCTGTGCCATTTTCTTTGCTCTTCGATTTTATGAATGAAAACGCGAAGGCGAAACGCGACTTGGTCGGTCGGTTTGCGGTGGTTTACTTGCTTTGGTTGCATTGCTTTATTTGCATGCATGTGGCAGGCAGGACACACACACACACACACACACAGAAACCCATACATACATACACTTGTGTGTACAAGTCTGCTGCCATAAAAATGCCTTTGGGGGCCCGACTTGCGACGCGTCGTCGTCGTCGTCGTCGTCATTGTCCTCTCTTTACATGTGTGTGGCTTTTGTATGCATGTGTGTGGCTGTGTGTGCGGATTCCATTAATGGCATTATTATCCTTTGCGACCCATTTGGGCTGGCTGCTGCCTTTTTAATTTTTCCCGCTTCTTAAACTTGTTGCTTGGCGGTCAAGTGCACCACTGAAAGCGAAAACCTCTCAATGATAAAGTTTAAATAATGATAAAGATAAAGGGCAAAGAGCCGTTTAAGGGTTGTTTCCCCCACCCCTTCGGTGCCTACTCCTTTTGTCCTTCATTGGCGCGCGCCAAACGTAAAAGTCTTCCTCTTGCACAGCCTTGACGCAAAAATGTAAACAAAATGCCGCATGGCCATTTGGGAAACTGACACAAACAAACACAGCTACACACAGGTAGTCATCACTAGGTGAGGAACGAGACGACTCTTCTGAGCAGGGGGAAACCAACTTGTCGCGCATGAGTAATCGACTAAAGTCACGATTTTGAACAGAAAACAGTTTTGTTCGGAGTTCGGAATCGTTAGTGGACTAAGGCCCAAGTTTTAAGTGGTTTACGCGAGAAGACCGCTTATGAAAATATTTTGACTTTAATCAAACAAATTTCTTTCTTACTTTTCTAATCGCATATTTTATTTAGCACTAATTTTATATTGCCTAACCAACTATCTACAATAACATAGAACAATCATTTTATAGGACGACTCTTCAAAAGCTATCGACATTAGTTTAATTGTATATAATTAGCTGTTGATAAGACTGTCAACTTTGAGAGTTCAAACACCTTTTGGGGTTACTCTACTTTTATCTGTTTCCCTCTATAGATATGCCAAACTTTTAACTGCATGCATTTTCGTATTAGCACATGATATGTGCCAGCTTAGTTTAGGTGGAAAAAGTTGCACTTACAGCGCTGTCAGTCATGCCCCAGTTGCAACTTGGTCTATCAAAACTATGATATTGTGTGAAATAAATGCGATGACAAGCGACATGATAATTGCTAGATATGATACTGAATTGAATAAAGGGCTTATTCACATTATGAACAAGTTTATGTTCTTTAAACCAGTTGCAACAAATTGGGCAGATAATTGTTAACTTTTCTATAGTTTCAATAACACCCATTTTGTTAGTAAACAATGTCAGTTAACTAACAACGAAAATGCTTAACTACATTATTTTGAACTTTCAGCATAATCGTAACTTCTTAACTTTTCCCAACAACCACTTTATTCATTAGCAACTTATCAAGTATTTATCTGCACTTGTACTCCAGTCAACTCTTTTAGCGTCCTTGCTTGCACAATTGCCGACACGATAAATTTGTCAAGCCATTCAAAACCAGCTGACAAATTGACAGTCGCAAGACATTGACCATCGCCGGATAGGCGGCCGATACTCGCCTGACCGATTGACTGGCTGCTTAACAGATTTACAAACTCGAAACGTGCCACATGCTTATATGGGGGATTTACTACGCGATGCGTCCGACAGCCGTTGCTGGCACAGTCATGTTGTAGTTGTAGTTGTTGTAGTTGCGGCTAATGTATGCCCAAAGCAACAGCAACAGCAACAAACAGTTGTGGCTGCAGCCAGCAGTTGCAGGCCTGTGTGTTGCACAAAATCTTATCAATGAATGCGCATCACTTGCACTTGTTTGCACTAGCTAACTAACTCGTAGGGGGATTCACCGGCGACGTAAATGGTGCGGCGTGGCTGATGACGGCAGCGATGACGTGACGCGCAATGCACGTTGCAAATACAAAAACAACAAACGACAACAGCAGCAGCACCAGCAACAACAACAAGCAGTAGCAGTTATTGCAATGCCCAGGTACAGATACAGATACATTTATGGCTCTGCCTACAGATGCACGCACACAATTAACATTATTAAATCGCTTGCCGCAAATTTGCGGTTGCGTCACCTACTTAGCACGCTGCCACGGTGCCACACTCGGACACTTGGACATTGTGTGCACTGCGCTAAAGGATAACCCAGCAAAGCCAACAACAACAACAACAACAATAATAATAATAAAGTGAACCGTTGCGCTGCGAAAATTTCCATTAAGCTAAATTAAAGTTATCGTGCGGCGGCAGCGCAGTAACACCAAGGCTAACAGTCTCGTCTCTGGTCCCCTCCCCGCTCTTGAAGCTGTCCAAGCTCTTCCATTTTCATTTCTCATGCGTTGCGAACCACCCGCCCCCATCCGCCCGCCCGCCCTCATCCGCCTGCGCCACGCTTGACAATCAACGAGGACGTCTCTCGCTCTGCCCACGTACGACGTGCAATTCGAAAAGTGGTTTTCATGGCATCATGGCCCAAAACCACCACCACCATCAGCCCAATCACCCACCCAGAGCCAGAGTAAGAGCCGGAGCCAGCGCCGGAGCCGGAGCCAGAACCAGCGCCAGAGCCGAAGCCCGAGCCGTAGTCCGTACCATCCTGGCTGGTTGGTGGTAGGCTTTATTATGTCAGCCCAACGAGAGGGCGAGAGCGCATTTCACCCAATTTCATTATATTTGCCAACGTTTTTAGCTTTTATACGTCATGGCATATTTCACCACACACACACACTCGCATAGAATCCACCACCACCGGACCACCCCCGGCAAAGCCAGGCGTAGTACTAGACGGGGCGGCGGTGTAAGAGGGTGGCTCGGCACGGCTCGGGTTTGGGTTCGGGCATAAAAGCCGGTTCGACTCGCTCGCCCGACGCCAGTGCGCAGGGTCGCACACAAATTTGGGTGGTTGGGTGGCAGCGGGCGGTGGTGTAGGTGGTTTTTGGCTGCCGGTGCTGCCAACCCATTATATTATAAGGAATATAATATTATAATAATGTCAGGCATAAAGTACGAGAGCGAGAGATGCAGAGAACAGGCAGGATACGGCAGGGGGAGTCGTGGCAAACCCGTGGGCGTTGGAGCTCTAGCGGCTAACACACGCACACACACACCCACACACACACACAGTACATACATATACGTTTTGTATGTGCGAAATAAGGTTATTTTATAAACAGTTCGGAGTGTTGGGGGTTGTCTATCTCTGTCTCTCTTTTTCTCTCTCTCTCTCTGTGTCTATCTCGCTCTTTCCTTCGCACTCGCACTTGGCATTTGCTTGTGCGTGTGTGTGTGTGGGTGGGCGGCTTTTGGCATAGCGGGAGTCAAAGTCGTCATAGTCATGGCTGGGCGCGCTCCTAGTGGGCGGTTATGGTTAAAGCAACAGCAACGACTACGCTCAGCATTGTTGTTCTTGTTGTTGTTGATGTGCTTTACTTTATTGAATGTGGACTCGAACGAGGGGGTGGGGGAATTCGGCTCTCGGTCCGTGCTTTCGTATAGTACCGTTAAACCAATGGGCAACTTCACGTTGACGATGACACGCCGCTTAAAGGGCCAGAAGGATGGAAAGCTATGTCAACATTTTTAAACCTTGGCGCTGAGGATCGATGTTGAATTATATGGGATGTGAGTAATCTGTGGAAGCTCTATCTATGTCTCAAACTGATCGAAATTGTAGTTAATTATGAGTTTTCTTAGAATATTCCTTTTGTATGTGTAGACTGATCTCTGACCAGTTTTACTCGGAAATGTACAGGCCGCTACGTAATCTCTATAGTGTTTTTCCCAGAACCATATAAGAAGATCGCTCCAAATCGACAACATTCGAATTGAGAATATATAGCGGGATCTATTGTGCTAAACACATTTAGATTCGTTCATTCAAAAAGACGTCAATTTACGCGCGCTGCTCCTCAATAATAATCCACCACAAGAGGCAACCTTTGGCAAATCAGCAAACATGCGAGGCCAGCATACGTACGTGCAAACGTACACACATACATAACAAACAAACATACGTACGTACATGTATGCATGATTACGACTGCCAGTGCGAGTACTCGAGCTCACCACGATACGAGCGAGGAGCAGAACGTTCACGGCAAAGCAAGCAAGCACCCTCCAATAAAAGTCTGACCAACCGTTTTTGCCATTCTAAGCGAAATGCACTAGAAAACGCCGTTTGCTGCTACTGCTGCTTCTTCTTCCTGCGCTTTAAAGTGTTTTCGAAACCCAAAGGCAGCAACAACAACGACAATTTGAAACAAAAATCGGAACGCAACACTGCCAAGTCAGTCGCAGAGGCAGTCGCCGTTGCCGTTGCTGTTGTCGTTGTCGTTGCCGCCATCATTTATTTTTCGTCGTTGTTGTTGCCTCTTTTTCTGCTACGTACTACAAAATTAAACTCAAGTCTCGGAACGAACGTTCGTTCGCTCGTTTGAACGGGCAACGTTGCGATATTACGTCCCTCGCTATCAACAGCAGCAGCAGTATATACACATGTATACACACACATATACATATATAAATATATATACATACTCGCATACACACAGAGGCAGCAGCAGCGTTGTGTTGTTGTTCCATCATCATTATTTACCAGCAGCAGCAGCGTCGCTGTCGTTGCTTTGTTGTTTTTACCCTCACTCACTCACACACACACGCACGCATACACGCTCACTCTTCTTCTGCTACTCAGCAGTTCGCCCCGCTCTCCGCTACGACCCACACTTTATTTTTAACTGTGCGACTGTACTCGCTCGTTCGCTCTCGCTGTATAGCTGCGCGTGTGTATATGTGTGTGTGTGTGTGTGTATTTTTATATGGCATTCTCTCATTCCACACCGACGCCGAGTCAGCATTGCGCGGCCCGGCTGCGATGTGGAAATTGTGTGTAGAGCGACGTCAACGTTGTTGTTGCTGCTGTTGTTGGCTGACTGGCCTGGCCGGGCCTGGCTGTATATTTCAGTGTGTGTAGCATACACACACACACACACATACATATTTACAGACATTTTTTCCATAGTATTTGTTGTATTTTTGTGTTTACCAAGCGGTCCGCTGTGCGGCGCGGCGAGGCTTGGTGAACGTACGCCTTGATAGCTTTGGCTGTTTCTGTTGCCATTGTTGTTGTTGCCGCTGTTTCTGTTGTTGTTTGTGGCACTGGCACGGCCGCGTTTCATAGCCGCTGTGCAATTTGCGCAGTGTACGAAAATGACGATGACGATTGTTAACGGCAATTGTCGTTTTTTGCTGTGTGCTGTGCTGTTTCTTTTCGGCCAGCCCTGGTTCGCAACGATTAGCGCACTTGCCGCTACCCGATGTCGACTCGCCTTCGCTTATCAGTTGCTCGTGATAAGCGACAACAGCAGCAATAACAGCCGTTACCTTTTCACGCTCCCAGAAATTTGCATGTTGATGTATTGATATGCTGATCACTGAGCTCAGCTGCTCAGCTATCACTCAGCCAGCTAGTTAAACTTGTCGGCGAGTCCTCAGGGCTGGGGCACAGTTAGTTTTGGCAGCAGAGAAGTGACGTAAGCTTGTTGTTGTTGATGTTGTTGATAGCTGCGACTGTCAGATAAGAAGTTGTCGATGGGGAAGGATAGAACTTGAAGGTTATCGCTAAAAGCTTTAGAACGGGGAAACACATGCGACGAAAGTTGTGTGCATTTGAGTTAAAGTAAAAAGATATCGAAGAGGAAAACTGACTAAATAGATAGAGAGCCGAGACATGTTATATAATCCTTATCTTTGTACATATTAACAGTCTTTTTATCCCTAACCACGACCAGATGTAGTATGTAATTCTGTTATAATTTGAATTATTTACATAAATACTTATTTTTTGCTTGAAACCCAAACTACTCAATATATTTAGAACGCAGTAACAATATATTATAATAAATAACAATGCATATTTTTTACATTTGCTATTATACTGTTCTTTTATTAGAATACTTCCCCTATTGTATACCCCAGCTCCATAACAATTGCTCTCTGGCCCGTTTTCTACCTAAATCAGTCAAATGAACACATCTTTCCCACAACTTTAATCAATTTCTTATTAGCTAGCCCCTCTACAGGTTGATTTCGAATACATTTAGTGCCCTGTTGCCCCTTCCAGCAACTGAAACATCGATCGGGTTTTCAAACTCTCAGAAAAAAGTTTGTCAGTTAGTTGCAGTTTTGATGGATCGCTCGGCAGGTAGAGTACGATTGGGAACGAGCGGTCCTGAACCCTGAACCCTGAACCCCGAATGCGCAGCGTGCCTAATGCGCTGCATCCTTTGTGAGGATTAGTGCTCGAACGTTAGGTAGGCCGTTGTAGGGCTTAGGTCCTGGGTCGCCTTGGGATTTTCGAGTGCTCAGCTCGATGGCCTAGCAATGCTCGTGTGTCCTTGCCACGAATTCGGTCAAACAGCTGATTCCGATTACCATTTCCGGCGCGCATTCCTTTATTTATGCATATGCAAAAAAATAAAAAAATCAAAGGAGCAACATTGTCGGTTCATTGACCAGAAGTCAGACTGGGGCGCCATTCTTAAACAGCAGCACCCACCAACACACCCGAGTGTGTGTGTGTATGTGTGTGCCACTTTGGCCACAGCTGACTGCCAAGCATGTGTACGTACATGCACGGACATGCTGACAGGAGGGTAACCCGTAGTCCACAACCCGTCCTACTCCACGTCCATCAGCTGAGCCTTGCAAATTTTCAATGTCACCAAATGTGCGACGCCAACTTCTCTGCCGCTGTCGCTGCTTATAAATCTTCGACACGGCACAGCAGAAAAACAACAACAACAACAAAAAGTCGCCCTCGCACACACACACACAAACACGTACCGAAAAACCAAAACCACCAAAGCGGCCGCATTGAAAATTGCTCTAAATTCGCCAAAAACAGCTGATTTCGCTTTTGTGCGGCGCTTCCTGCAATGTCGATTGGCAACGACAACGACGGCGACGGCGACGACGTCGACGGCGACGGCGACTCCGCCATCGAGCATCCACATCGGACTCTCTCAGTCGTGTGGCGCACTTCGTGCGGCAACATGAAATGGCCCGACGCAAAATATGCGCATATAACAAACTACCCAATGCCCGTCACCCGCCTTCAAAGCGTATTAACCTTGCAACAGCCCCAACATCAGCATCACCATCATCATCATCATCATGAGCATCATCATTACGACTGCGACTGTTTTCGTATTTAGGCTAGTTTCGTATGAAAACTACAAACAAAAAAAAGCGGAAAAAACAAACCCTTTGCTTTCCCACAACGTCATGTGCCGCTATAAGCAAATAACTGCGTACCCAGCCCCAACCCCCTGCGACTTTGCGTTGGCTCTCTTATTGTTTGTTGTGGGTGTACAGCCAAGTTTTCACCCAGCGCCGATGCCAACAACCAGCATGGGAAACATCTGCAGCAGCAGCAACAACAACAACAACGGCAATCGTCGCACATATCAGCGCCGTCATCTTTAGCGCTACGCCCTCGCCCAGAGACGTTCCATCCAGCAACCATGGAGACCAGCACTGCGAGCCCGTCTTCAATTCAATTCAATTTTATTATGATGAGCAGCCGCCATTCGCCGTCGCCGTCGCCGTCGCCGCCGCCGTCGTCGTCGTCGTCGCCATCGCAGCCAGCTCCAAGTTGAACTCCGGTGTCGGTCTCGAAAACTCGGAGCTGGTTTTTATTATGTTGCTCCAATGTTGCTTCTACTGCTTCTTCTTCTTCTTCTTCCTCTTCTTCTTCATCATCTTTCAGTGCGCTCTTTTTTATGTTGTTTATAAAGTTTCTTCTTCCTCTTTGTGCTTTGTATATTTAAATTGGTTGTGAGATCGGCGGCTTATAGCCAGACCCAGAGCCGAGCCAAAGTCGCCTCGGAGCCCAACTGCTGGCCCGCAGTTTGGCTTTGTCGAAAGCTGAAACTTGGGTTTTTCAGTCGCTGTTGTTGTTGTTACGTTTCGTTTTGTTTCGCTTCGTATTCGCTGCTATCGCACGTTGTTTCAACTGAAGAATTCAAAGTGGCCACAAAACACAGCGCCACAAACTGAGACAGAGACTGAGTTTTGAGCCAGGCCCAGACCCCTGAACAGGCAGTCGAGCCAGCGACCGACTTTAATGCTGCTGAAGTCGACTTTTGAGCGGTGCCAAGCGAGGCCGGCACAGTGGGGCCAAATTAAATGCTTTTGAGCTGATATCAATTCAAAGATAGCAAAGAGAAAACTTTTAGCCAAGGGTTTTAGTTTGTAACAAATATTTCAAAATTGTATTTTCTTTTACTTTGTTATAACGCGCTTGCATTTAGGCAACAAGCGAATTATGAATATATTATTAAAATATACCACACCCATGAAAAATTAAAACATATTTCAAAGTTATTTTTAAAATAGCTATTAGGATAAACTGAGTGTTATCTACTAGCATTTCAAATATTTGCATATACAAATCGAAATTTAAAAATGTCAGGGGTTTCTTAATTGAGCAATATAAGGAAAGAAAAATTATGAATAAAAGTTTTTGCTTTTGCGCCACTGTGCGGCAAAGCGGACGTCGCGACGTTTCAACTGTTGGCCTGGCTCTGAGACTCTGGGCTCTCGGCTTGGCTTTGGCTTTCGGGCAAACATTTCGTGTTGTTGCTGCCGCCGTTGTTACCGTTGTTGTTGTTGTTGTTGTTGACGATGACTGGCTCTCAGGTTGGTTGGACGGTCGCTCGGTCGTTCGGTGCGTCGGTCCGTCGGTCCGTCGGTCGGTCGCTTGGTCGTTCATTTCGTTCGTTTGTACGGTCGCTTGGTTGGCTCATAACCTGAAACTTGAATATTGTGGAATTTGAAGGTAGCGACGGACAACGACAACGACAACGGCAACGACGATGTTGCTGTGGCTGCTGCTGCCGCTGCTGCTGCTGTTGTTGTTGTTGTCGTCGCTGCAGCACTAACAACAACTGCAGCGCTGCGTGCGAGCTTTCGAGCCAGCCTCAGCCGTCAATTTGGAGCCAGCTAAAACGAGTTGCTGGCGAAGCGTAAAAAAAGCAACGAACGCTTGACGGGGCTGCCTGACTGCCGGACTGGCTTTTGTGAGTGCCCCGTTGCTGTTGTTGCCTTTGCTGTGGCTGCTTGGAAGTGGCCGACGGGCCGACTGCCTGGCTGACTGATGCTGGTGTGGCAATAAAATTCAACTGCCAACAGTCGCAGTTGCAATCTCAGCGAACGCGGCTCAAATCATGTTGCTGCTCTCCTAGCTGCTTTGAAGATGACTTTCGGCCGTTGATTGTTGGCCAGCGCTGTTGTTGTCATTATTATTGTTGTTGTTGTTGTTGTTGCCTATAATGATAGCAACACTTTTTAACTCACAGCAAAGCGGCAACAACAATTTCTCCGCGCGCTGTTGTAACAACTTTGTTTTTTTGAACGCAAATTAGCGTAGAAAGTTATTTTTTGTTGGTTTTTGGATTTTTTTGGGGTTTTGATTTCCGTTTGTAAGCTTTGGCGCTGAGCTTTTTAAATGTGAGCGCAGCAGCTTTTGCAAACCGCACACACACGGCGTATGCGCAATGCGCTTTTTAAAAAGCATTCCACATACGCCGCGTGGCCAGCGCCAGTCGCAAACAATGCGCAATGAGCAATGAGCAATGAACGGTGAATTCATGCAATGCAGATAAGCACCGCAATGACTCACACACACAAAGAACGAACAACGAACAACGCAACGATGACAAAGATTATGAGGAACTGCGATCGGATCGGAACACTCCTGGGTTCGCCCCAAGATGCGCCGCAGTTGCCGCAAGATGTTCGACGCAGTTCGTCAGTAGCGCCGAGTCTAGAGTC